>CANNZV010000018.1:0-600000 GCA_947561585.1 Caprella mutica
GGGTACACTTGAAAGTCGTTTGCATGCAGCGATTGTTGCGATCATCGTTCAGCGATGATTGCATTTAACTAGTGCTCACTGCTCAGTGATATTCGCCGGGCGACGATTGCTGATTGAAGATCGCAACAGTCGCTGAATGCAAAACGTACCTTTCAAGCCAGTGGCTAGAGCGGCTGTGTATAATAGTAATTTTTACATCTCCCTTTTTTTGTGGACGGTAAATAAATGAATCGTAATAAGAAACAAAGTTTGCTTTTAATTCAGGTATCTTTGGTATTGAATTAATTTTCAATATTTATATATTAATTAATATTAATTGATGAATAATTTAATTAATTAAGTAAACCTGACGGTCGTAGAGCGGCTACAGTAGATCGTAACATTGGAAAGCATATCAGCGGCTGCAACTGTACGGCTCTAGTCGCCGCAATGAAAGTTCACTAGTACATGGAGTACCTTGTGAAATAGTGTACACAAGTACCTGACGCACACGTGTAAAATTCTGGGAAACATCTTCAATCTTCATGGAAATATTGTTAACTATTTTATATAAGCATTAATATATTAGTTTTTTATTGATTGCATTATGGTAATTCTATGAATCCTTAATATATAAGACACCAATAACAGATTATAAAGATGTCATGAGTCACGACGTCACTGTGTATGTACACTTCTAAAAGGGGCGCGAAACCCCCACCCTCTCCCCCACTCTTGCCTGTGTACGTTCCTATTTAAAGTAATGATTGCATAGTAGGAATGGAATAAAAAATTAAATTGATTATTATACTAATATGAATGGGATATGATGTGAAACTATCCATTAACTCACAGCTTACCCTATATTCTATAAAATATGTTCCTATGTTTTAATTTCATATTAAATATGTTATCTTCACAAATATCGCAGCGGTGATCCATATTGAAGGGTGCAATAGTGTTACAATTTCTGAATAGTTTAAATCTGAATTTGTGTTCTTTTTTACATTCATCGATATCGGGTAGCTTTACTACAGTTTCGTCACATACGGTGGATGGTGATTTTGCTCACAGAGCCACTTTCCTTTCTGACTGCTTCTTCCAGTCCCTTGTATGTAATTTCCTTATGACATCTGCGATATGGCCCTTGATTCTAAAGTAGACGTTAAAACCCTTACTGAAATTTAATATTTAATTATTTATTTTACATCACTAAAATAAATAAAGTTAGCATTAATGTGTATACATATTTTTAAATTCATTTAACAAAAATGTACGTATTATGTATTCGAATATCAGTCACAATTTTCATTCAAAATCTTTTTATTACACTGATGATATATGGTGAGTACCTATTAGTTTATTACAATTCGATCGATCTATCTGATTCTATCAGATGATGAGTAAACTGTCTGGAACAAAAGTGCTTATAAAACATACTCAGTATTTCTTCTTTGAAATTGAATATTGTGATTTAAATGAAAACTTCAATTTTATGATGAGTTACTATAAGACATCACCCAGTAATTGCCATATATTTGATATTTTTTAGCGATTTATTTTGAAATAATAGAATAGTTACCTCAGAGCTCATGATAACATATTATTTCGGCATAAAAATGTCTTGGACGTATTCAGTGTATAACGCGTCTTCTTTGCGCGGTTTTGTTCTGTAAGAATGTACAAACCAATGTTTATATTGACATTTTATAAAAAGCTTTAAGATGGAATAAGGTTGTTATTTATAATTCATGAAAGATATCGATGCATAATTTTGATAGTGTTTCCTCATAAGTCATATGCACTAAAATTTAAATCAGTATGAAAGTTTTGGTAAGATAGGGAAGGTGAGGGGGGGGGGAAAGGGGAAGGAGGGTATATTAAAGGGTCACAAGCACCGATGGCTGCCCTCACAGATGGAAAAAGAAAATGAAGAGGTGTTACATTTTTATGTGTTATTTCTCGTTTTAGTTATTCATTAAAATATAAATAATAAATAGAAGAGCTTAGCCCAAGCACTGTCCTCTTAAACTGCAAGTAGTTTGAAAAAATGGTAAACAAGTACAAATTAAAAAAATACATAATCCAAATTACAACAGTTCGGGGCCAGAGAGACGCCACCCCCTTCTCTCCCATTCACAAAAGACAGCTAACGGATAGAGCTCTTGGGTGCTAAGTTTTAAAATCACGTTATGTTGCTAGGTACCGAGTTTATTCAGGGAAAAGAATCGAATAATTCATACCTATCTATAGGGTAAGTTCTGAGTTATCGGACGGTTACAAATTTACGAATAAGTAAAAAAAGTTAAAATGAGAGTTAAATAAATAGTTATAATATATTTGCTTACTTGCTCAAAAATATGGAACCGTTCGATAATCGGAACTTATCCTAATTAGTCAGGTACCTAAAGTGTAAATAACTAATCAATATTCTTAAATCTAATTATTTATTTAAATCTCAATTAAATAACTGAACTATAATAAACAATGAATTCAATCAATCATACCTAAAAATGTTATCATTATCACTCAATATATCACAAATCTTCATTCAAATAACGGTCAAAATAATACATCTTATTATCCATACTATGTGATAAGCCTACCTAATTGGATTTTAATATTTTATTAATGTTTCTTTTAGAAACACAAAAAGTGGTCAAACTGTATGATTATTATTGATAATCAAAATTCATATCCTATTATAATTTTATATGTCAGTTCAATATTATAATAAAATATAAGTATAATAATATACATTCCTATCATTTGACAATGCTAAGTTTTCTGCAGTTCAAGGCTCATAAATAATTTGTTACACATTACGGTTAGTAGCTACTGATAGAGAGGGAGGGGGGGGGGGGGAGGTGTGAGATGAATGAGGAGTGGGGGATCTGTACTTAAACACTGATATACAGTTTGGGGAAAAATATTTTGGCGGTAAATGATTACAGAGTGAACAAATAACCTATTTGACCGTGAACTTCTATTTCTTTATCAATTTATATTTATTTAAAACTAAATACAATACTTTTGTGTTAACATATAGTTAAGTTTCAGCGTATTAGTCACTGGTCATTCTTCATAACCGTGAATGTGTGTACGTATGTTTGTTCCCAGAAAATCGCTTACAGTAGTGGACTAACATGTTGATTTCTCAAACACTGTTTATCGTATTCGCTGTCAAAGAAAATGTTGACTTGAAGACTTATTATAATAGTTCGTGATTATAAGGGATAAATATTTCTTTAAATATTATATTATACCGACAGCGGTATAAACAGTGTAAATACATTGAAGTTCAAATTATTTTCGGGCATAGAAGTTTAATTTATTAAAAGATACAAATGTAGTTGAGTAGTTAGTTACTCGTTAGGTACATAGAGTCACTATTTTGTATAGTAGAAATTACCTTCCAAAATTGGTTCGTTAATTACTAAATATGTACATAGCTACTATGATCAGGTATAAATAAGTTAGGGACCTACATACACTAATAGCAAAGACAATATAAGATAGACGCTCAACTACATCTTATAAAATACAGAGTATGTTTGCAGTGACGTCAGCACTGTGACCCAACTTCTAGCCAATCATCGTTAAGGTATGCCTACAACTTAGTGTGGTCTAAGACAATATGCTACCTATTTGTTTATACTCGTTTGGTATACCTAGTTATGAATATTCTCCGAATAGATGGTAGATTATATTCAAAATAGTAAATTGAACCACATATGCGATCTTGTAAACTTAATTAATAATAAAGTAATTATTTTTCTGATTCCTAATTAGTAGAGAATATTTATATTTCTAATGACTTCACACGTTAAGACTAAAGATTATCCTTCTGTGAATATCAAGGGGGGGGGGGGGGGTCGTACGTTAATTATTGTTTGGTGTGACGTATGCTACTGATCGCTTCTGATTGGTTGTTATTATTTTTGCATGTGCCCTATCAAGTTGAGCGTCTATCTTATATTGTCTTTGCTAATAATTGGGATATTATTAGGTACCTAGAAACATCAGTTTGTTAATTACTAGTTAGGTACCTAGATACTACAGTTTGACAGTTATGAACTGAGTACCTACTTAAGGTTGGGGTACGGTCAAACGGCCCCCCTCCCTTTTTGGTAAATCCTTATTTACCTAGTTGAACAAATGAAGAGCTACTTAGATAGAGATAACTGAGAGTTGCTAATGTAGTTTGTTGTACTGCACACTTCATGACTGTTTAATGACCTGGCAGGGGGTTGGGCGGCACGCCCCCCGATATTCGTATATTTCATGTTTAATCAGTAATGAACTACAAAAGTGTCAATAAGGATTAAATAATATAGGTAAATAAGAATTAAAAAACAGGGGGTGGGAGACCTACACCCTTTACGTTAGGTATCGAGATACACTTGTTGAGTTAACACAAATCAAATTAGATAATTAGATACACTAGTTGGTTAATCATGAGTTAGGTACAAGATACACTAGTTAAGTAGGTAAAAGTTAGTGCACTAAGAAGTTGTAACAGTTACAACTTTCTGTGTTATTTCTCTTTTTATTTTTTAATTAAAATAAAAATGATTATTAAATAGATATACTCAATTAAAAAATAATCCAAATAATAAAATAATACTTTTTCTTTCGTTTTTTTAAATTTTATATTCCTTTCTTAGTTGACTCTATTTCATCATTTAAATGTAGTACGTTGTATCCGCTAGTTTGTTACATATATACCTTATGTACATATATTTGTTGTTAAATCAGATATAACATGCATAAATGTCGGACTAATGTGGCGTTGGACTAAGTAGGAGTCGGACTAATGAGGCGTCGAAAAAATGATGCGTCGGGCCAATGAATAGTAACCTAAACGCGACTAGTACTTATATTATCAACTTCCAATTTCCTGACCGTATTATTTCGTAAATATTAATTGCAAATATTCTTTAATCTATTGGTTCCTAAGTCAATCTATACTATAATATAAATAATTCCTATCAGTACAAAAGATCTTCAATTCAAACATTTAAACCAATAGGAAGGTATTTTTCGTCTATTAGTTATTAAAAAATAACTAAATAACTAACTAATAATTAAAAAATAACTAAATAATTATAATATTCAAACATTGGTAGACAGCTAACTGAAATAAATATTTTCTATTGAGTTGACTAATTTACGAATTATCGGACGTATTTTGTGATGTGAGTCTGACTCTAATGATACTATTGATAAAGTACCATCCTACTATTGGTTTGTTGATTTAAAACTATATAGGTAGATAATGCTATTAAATTCCTTAATTTCTAAAATAAATAAAGCTATCAGTGCTCAGCCTTAAATTTTTAAATAAATTGATATAGGTAGTGGGTTAAGCTACGAATCATCGGGCAGTTTCACATTTTCGGTCATATAAGAGAAAATTCATTAATTATTTTTAATTGGTATTCGTATAATTATCACTATTACCTATTAAAATAAAGAGTATATAATATATTTTATGGTAATGTTTATTTTTTCTCCTCTGACCGAAAATGTGGAATTGTCCAATAATTCATAACTTACCCCAGATAAACATGCATTGGTACACATAGTTGATAATGACGTATGATAAAATACATTTATCTGAATAAGTTTTATAAACTTCATATTTTAAGTATTTTTTTATGAAAGATTCTTTCATGTAGCTAGTACCTATTGAAATTTGAATGTATTTTGAAGCTTATGAAATTGACGTGAAAAAGTGGCACTAACTAACATACATACAAGTTAAATATATCGTTAAAATGAGAATAGAGGAGTAATAGAATGATGAATGTATTAAGGTACGTAATACATGTAATAATGAGGATACAAGTATTACTGAAGAATTATAATTTAATTTTTCAGTGTAAAGCTTAGTGTGATCTATGTTTAAAGATTAATAATTATTATTGCATTGTCAAGAAAATGTTAGTTTTTCTTGCAAAAATTGAATGCCATTTGACAAACTGTTACCTAACTAGGTAATACTAATACTAACCTCAATAATTATATTATACACGCAAAATTTAAAAAAATACAATTTCTTACATACCCAACTAACTAGGGTCACTATTTTAACTTTCACCCCCCAAGAAAAAGACTCTAAAGCCCCGTTTACATTGAGGCTCTTTTGCACACTCTGAGTGTTGTAACAACGGGCAAACGCGCAGTGAAGGGGCAAACCAGCGGGCAACTTGAGGCTCACTTCAACATTCACCTTGGCCATTCTTTTCGACACTCTGAGTGACATTCACTGTGGCTCAGTCAGTCTATTGATGCACCAGGGGGAGGTTGTTAACATCGAAGCTCCTGCGAAATGGATGGCAACGAGTAGAGCTGCTGTAATTAGCTAATTAATCTATATAGGACTCACGAATGCCTTAGGAAATCATAAAGTAAAGCATATAAAAATAGAAATTTAAGATAGAGAGCAATAATGACATTAAACAAAATTTATTATTATCCCAACCTATAACAAAGAGCATTGTGTTTTTATATATGTTTAAATCCATCACACTCAAAAAATTTATTTTATAAAATTCAAAATTTTCGGAAAACTCAATATTTTCCCAAAAATAAAAAAATTCCCAAAACAAAATTATCCCACAACACAAAATTTTCCCATATCACAAAATTTTCCCATATCACAAAATTTTCCCATAACACAAAATTTTCCGAATAGGTAGGTACTGAAGATTTTCCGAAAACTGAAAATTCATAGAATTAAAATTCAATTTCCATTAAAAAACAGTTATTTTTAACGGGATACTACACTAGTTATTAATATTAGGTAGAGATGGAGAAGATGTAAAAACTGAAATTCAAACTATACGGAACTAACACCGTAATAAAGTCAACGAATCGAAAAAATCTGATAAAGTTCATGAAACAGATGAAATTTATGCACCATAGCTTTGGTGCTATAAATTATTTCATGTTGTTACACTATGGGCCCTGCCGCTCTGCCCAGTGTAACAACATTTCTCGCCATCGAAACTGAATACCAACTAAGAACTCTTTCACCGTCTCAATCTGCCCGCCAAACGCTTTTCAAATGTGAACAGTCAAGACTCTTTTTGAGTGTGCACTTGCCCGTTGCCCGTGGATGTGAGCTTCCAATGTGAGTGTCAATGTAAACGGGGCTTTAAAATATAAACTGTATTAAAATCCCCTAATTATTCGACTTAGAGATATAGGATTCGTTTCATTTTGCTTAGAATTTTTCACTCTACTATTGTTCAGGCCATTTCATCAAATTCTAATTCTCAAAAATAATGATATTGAAATTTGAAAAAAAAACATTTTTTTAAAATGTGGTTACATTTTCCCATAGACTTTTTGCACGTTGTGGATCCGAATCTATATTCTTTAATTTGCTGAATTTCAAATTCAAATTTCCTTTTTGGTATTATTTGTATTTGTAGTTAAGATACTAATTTTTCTGTTAATTAATATTTATTTGTGCAACATATTTATTCAAATGAAATTTGAGATAAATGAATTTAAAAATACCCCCTTCCTAGTGCACGTCCCTATAACATTTAGGGACGTGAACCAAGAAAGGGATATTTAGATGTATTCATGTAAATGATATTTATGTAAATAAACTTTATGTAAAATGTGGGCCATGAAATATATTGAAAGGCCAATTAAAATGGTGGATTTTGGAGATTATTATGGTAGACAATGATATATTATTATGGTGGGCGATGATAGATTATTTTGGTTGGCCATGAAACATTTCAGGATGGGCAATGAATGGAAGATTATGGTAGTGAGTTGTTTGGTGAGTAGTGAATTGTAGGGTGAGAACTGAGTAGTGAGTTGTATGGTGAGTAGTGAGTTGTATAGTGAGTGGTGAGTTGTATAGTGAGTGGTGAGTTGCATGGTGAGTAGTGAGTTGCGTGGTGAGTAGTGAGTTGGATGGTGAGTAGTGAGTTGTATGGTGAATAGTGAGTTGCATGGTGAATAGTGAGTTGCATGGTGAGTAGTGAGTTGTATGGTGAGTAGTGAGTTGCATGGTGAGTAGTGAGTTGTACGATGAGTAGTGATTTGTATGGTGAGTAGTGAGTTGTATGGTGAGTAGCGAGTTGTATGGTGAGTAGTGAGTTGCATGGTGAGTAGTGAGTTGTATGGTGAGTAGTGATTTGTATGGTGAGTAGTGAGTTGCATGGTGAGTTGCATGATGGAATGCATGGATAGTGGTGAGTTGAATGGTGAGTAGTGAGTTGCATGGGGAGTGGTGAGTTGTATGGTGAGTAATAAGTTGTATAGTGAATGGTGAGTAGTGAGTTGTATGGTGAGTAGCGAGTGGTAGGGTGAGTGATGAGTAATTAGTTGTATGGGGAGTAGTGAGTTGTATAGTGAATAGTGAGTTGCATGGTGAGTTGTGTGGTAAGTAGCGAGTTGTAGGGTGAGTAGTGAGTTGTATTGTGAGTAGCGAGTTGTATGGTGAATGATGAGTAGTGAGTTATATGGTGAGTAGCGAGTTGTAGGGTTAGTAGTGAGTTGCATGGGGAGTGGTGAGTTGTATGGTGAGTAGCGAGTTGTATAGTGAGTGGTGAGTTGTGTGATGAGTAGTGAGTTGTATGATGAGTAGTGAGTTGTATGGTGAGTGGTGAGTTGTATGGTGAGTAGTGAGTTGTATGGTGAATGATGAGTAGCGAGTTGTAGGGTGAGTGGTGAGTTTTATGGTGAGTAGTGAGTTGCATGGGGAGTGGTGAGTTGTATGGTGAGTAATGAGTTGTATGGTGAGTAGTGAGTGGTGGGTTGCATGGTGAGTAGTGAGTTGTATGATGAGTAGTAAGTTGTATGGTGAATGATGAGTAGTGAGTTGTATGGTGAATGGTGAGTTGTACGGTGAGTGTTGAGTTGCATTCATTTGTATTCTCAGTATATTTAGTAATAATTATATATATTAACATATTTAGTATATTTAGTAGTAAATTATCTCTAATATAAATTTTAGTAAAAGTTAAATATAAAAAACTAGTAAGAGTTCATATCTAAGGTTAATAATGAGATATATTCTTTTTAAACATAACATTTTGCGACAAAACTTGTAATAACTTGGCTTGAACCAGTAGTAATTGAAATAAATTGACTCCTATTTGTTAAAACTTATATTCACAATTTAAAAAATGTTCAAATATTCTCCTGTGAGATTAATATTGGAGAAGCTGACAAGCTGTCCAGTTATTAATTTAAATAATAAATATTTATGAAATATGTTATCACTAAATATTTAAAAAATATAATAATAATTGAAAGAAAAATGATAATTCTCCGTACATAAATTTTTCATTATAAACTATATATTTTTTTGACAATAATTTACATTTATAATCTCAAAAAAAAGCTAATTTTTTTATAGTTACATCTATCACAGTCCACCATTGAAATAGTTTTCAATGAATGAGCAATATTTTAGAAAATGGATTTCAACCAATCAGAGGCTGCGTAACATAACTTGCGTAGAGCACTCTTCACACGCTGTAACACATACAGTGAATAATGATCTACGCATAACACTGGCGCGCGTAGATCACTCTTCATTCACTCACTTGCAACGCCTGTGATCTACGCGCGTAGATCACTTTACGTGTCACGATTTGCCGTTTTTATAGTAATCTACACGCGTAGAGCACTTTACATTTGGTGTTATTCTGCATAATTATTGAGGGATCTACGCGCGTAGAGCACTATACAACTCTCGCGTAGATCACTAATCAAAGTTACTCTTCATATATATTTTTTTTAAAGAAATTAGACCAAAAGGCTTTCAATGAACAAATGACTTCGGTACATCCAAATCTATGGAAAATTGTGGACAACATCAAGCAAGGGCATAAAGATTACCGAAATCAAAATTGAACAAATAATTGCTGGTGGGATACCTGCCATGGGAAGGAAGGTATACACTCAAACTGCTTCTCGTTTACAAAACTATAGTGTTTGCCTACGATGAAAATTTCGATGTCCTAGAATATGTCGGAGACATTGCACATAATTTAAATTGTTAATTTTCAATTATAATAATGCATTGTTTCTTATTAGTATTTATATTTGCTATTTGTAGTCATTTTATTGTCACGGATACTCATGAAGAGTTTTTTTACACTCAATTTTTTAAAAAAATATTTGAATATTTTTTATATTCATTATAATAAATGCATCCAGTTGTCAAACTTTTTATTAACCTTAATGAAAAAGAAATATCAATTAACATAACTTGAATTGAAATTTACATATATGCGAGAATTGAGTTGCAGTGAACTTTCCATGTGGTGAATTGAGTGCGAGAACTTTCCATGCGGTGAATTGAGTGCGGTGAACTGAGGGAGGTGAACTGAGGGAGGTGAACTTTCCTGTAATCTATTATTATTGGTGAAAGATCTTTTTGACAGTTTAAATGATTCCCAGGTAACATTGAGATATTCCCGGAATATTCCCTCGATATCTATATATTCCCTCATTATCCGCTATCGTAAAATTAAATCGAGGGAATATTCCAGGGATTAGTGAAAATTAGTTGATCCCCTAAAGATATCAAGGGAATATTCCAGGAATTAGTGAAAATTAGTTGATCCCCTATAGATATCGAGAGAATATTCCAGGAATTAGTGAAAATTAGTTGATCTCCTAACGATATAGATAGAATATTCCAGGAATTAGAGAAAAAAATTGATTCCTTAACGATATCGAGGGAATATTCCAGGATTAAGTGAAATTAGTTGCAACCCTAACGATATCGAGGGAATATTCCAGGAATTAGTGAAAATTAGTTGACCCCAAACGATATTAATTAGGGAATATTCTTGGAATTACCGAAAATTTGTTGATCCCCTAACGATATCGAGGGAATATTCCAGGAATCAGTGAAAACTAGTTGAACCCCTTCCGATATTGGGGGAATATTCCAGGATTTAGGGAAAATTAGTTGATTCCCTAACGATATCGAGGGAATATTTCAAGAATTATTGAAAATTAGTTGATCTCCTAACGATATCGAGGGAATATTTTAGGAATTAGTGAAAATTTGTTGATCCCCTAATGATATCGATGGAATATTCCAAGAATTACTAAAAATTAGTTGATTTCCTAACAATATCGAGGGAATATTCCAAGAATTAGTGAAAAATAGTTGATCCCCTAAAAATTATAAAAGAAACGTTTATAAAAGAAAAAAGAAATAATCTTTGAAATATGGAATTATTTTTATCGATAACTTTAAGATGCACTTGTGTTATGTACTGGGTTTACTAAGTTTAAGGATTTTGCAAGGGATGGAATAACTAGGGAAACCCTATTGGTTCTGAGTTTTAATTCACACTAATTATTATACAGTTATCGACAAGAGACACCAACTACTAATCAAACAAAATAGATACATAAATTATTAATACATATCACCTATTAAGGGAAGTTGCTATATAATTTATATATGCACAATGATGAAATATTTGCAGTAGGATATATGAGAAGTATTGATATATGACAACTCTTCCCTCCTAAGTTTGAAAAACTAACAAACGAAATTTATTAATTAGGTTGCAGAGTAACGTTCAATAGGTTTCTTAACTCTAGTAGAACGATGCAATTCAACAGAAGAAGAAGGAGAAGAAATATCTGGAACTGAATTAACAGAAGGTTTAACTACAGCCAAACTGAGATGTTCCCCAACGTAGTTCTAATTCTTGTGATTAATAGACTATATTCGTTTCCATTTACCGATTTATTTGAGTTGTTATTGCCATGAAATGTAACCTAACTACAGTTTCCCATGTAATTCGCATGGAAAATTATATACGATTTGTCGGTCTTTGTTGTCTATTTGTACCTTCAATAACTTTCAATGAAAAGTTATCTAGGTGTGAATTACAATAATAAACATCTTCCTATTCATTAAACTCTTTCGATACTGCTGGGTCACTGTGGTTCAATAATGTTTAATAAAAATAAAGTATATTTTATTAAATTTAATTGGTTTGGAATAAATCATATTTACATTAATGTTCATTTTAATTATATTTGCAGCAACTAATATAACCCAAAAATATTTAAGCCATTGAGTCAGAAGATCATGAATGTCATAACTTGTAAAGAAGGTCAAGAAAGTATGTCAAATCAGTATTTTTGGATCGAAAGGATCAATCAAGAAATATGATTTATAACATAATTATTTTGAAAGTAATTTGAAATTTACAATTCAAAGTTTGAGGGTATCATACCTAGAAAACGATTAAAGTTCAGTATAGATTTTAATTAGGATATGAACATATTTGAGAGAAAAATATATCAATTTGTTGAAAATTTGCTCAAATCTGAATATGATAAACCATTTCATTTGAATATTCGAATACATGTTACTATTACTCTGACAAAGAGCCATAAATTGATCATGAAGATTTTTTTGAGTACATAATATTTATAGAAAAAAATAATTATCCCTTAAATTTCATTATAAATAGTACCTTTACTAAATACCAAACAACAGATTGATTTTAATTCACTAATCTCTAAATCATGGTACAAAAAGTAATTTGGTTTCATGGAGAGCTTTTCTATTTTGTCCATAAAATACCAGGTCACCCGCTAGTTATCATAAATTGGTCAATAAATTCAGAGTGAAGAATAAGCAGTGACAGAAGGGGAGCATTCAGTTGCAGGGTAATATAAGAAGTTGCATCAAGTTATCAGTGTGACTTACAGTTTGAAGGTAGAGATTACAGTGCATGATGAATAGACAACATTGTGGTTAGACATATGGTGGTAACCATGAATAAAATAGTTAGAAGGATACTCGAACTCGACAGAAATACCGACAAAGAAAAAGAAGGTGACGTCACTTGGAATATGATCTGAAGGTTCTTGTATTGTTTACTTTGAGTCTGTAGCTCAATACTAGCTTTTCTGTAGCGTAATACTAGTTTTCAGAATACAGCTATTAGCTACTTTATTCTTTACAGTTCTTCTATTTATTCATTTTGTTAATTTGTATATATTATGAACAACAATATAAAGTAAGTGATCTATGATTTTCATTCATTCCTTAATTGAAGAAATCCGTCGACAAATATTAATTATATATATTTCACCATATCGATTTTATCGTGATAAATAGTTTATGTACCTACATTTTTAAATTGGAAATTATTCTATATAGTTCTTCAATTTCAATCATTGTTGGAGAATACACAATCGATCGTAGTCGACACGAATCAAATTATTATTGAATATCATATGAGCTAAATTCAATAAATGATTTCAGTATTAGGTTTATATATAATTCTATATTAACATTCACGATGCATTTAATTATCTATTTGACCAAGTAATCAAAAGTTATTTCATGAAGAACTGTAACCAAATATTTCCGATGCGAGTATCTGTATACCAGGTGACGTCATGAGTCGCTCGCGTGACGTCACACTATCGCATTTTCAAGTGCGAGCATCCTTCTAACTATTTAATTCATGGTGGTAACGTAAAGGTAAATAATGGTGATTGGTATGTCCTGTCGACGAAAAAATTATGTAAGATGAGTTTTTCGCTCCATTACTAATTTCAGGTTTTTAAATAAGTTTTTGAATTTTTAATGTATGTTCACGACGAAAAATTTGCAAAACTTGGAAGTAATAGAATATATATCTGTGATTTTTGCAATTTGCATTGCAATGACTCTTTTTCTTTCATAATTTAATCCAGTTCACATGGGGATAATATATAAATGTTAATCAATTTAAAAATCTTAATGAAGTTGTATTTTCTTTTCCACGGTATAATCAAGTTAATTAACCTGTATATTTCTACCGCAAAAATAAATCTTACTAATTTAGAGTATGATAAACATAGACACACTGTGACATTTGGTTCTAGGTAAATTGCTCGAAAACAATTGCTCGAAAAACAATTGCACGAATGAACAATTTTTCGAAAGAACAATTGCTCGAACGAACAATTGCTCGAATTATCAAATTGCTCGAATTAACAAAATTGCTCGAATTATAAAATTGCTCAGTTATCGATTTTATAAAAATGAGTTATTCATGAAATGGAGCTGCACCTAACAATGTTTGTTTCTTTTCAGTAATTGATCCTCAATCATTATATATATTATTTTAATTATTACTCATTCTGCATAATCTTTTTTTTTACCGTTTTTGTCATCTCGTATGTAACACATGAATTGGAATCATGTGGTGAATCACTACTATACATGTTTATTTATTATAAAACCCGAAAAAAATATAGATTTATTAAAACTTTGCCATAACTTCGAGTTATTTCACCTATTGAGGTGCCACATAAATATAGGCTAGTAATAAATAAGTTTTCGGGTTTTATGGTAAAAAAAACATGAATATTAGTGATTCACCACATGATTCAAATTCACATGTTACATACGAGATGACACAAACGGTGTAAAAAAAGATAATACAGAATGAGTAATAATTAAAATCATTTATAGAACAATTACTAAAAAGAAACAAGGATTGTTAGGTGCAGCTCCACTTCATGAATAACTGACTTCGAAAAAAAAATAGAAAACTGTGCAATTTTATAATTCGAGCAATTTTGATCATTCGAGCAATTTGATAATTCGAGCAATTGTTCATTAGAGCAATTGTTCATTCGAGCAATTGTTCGTTCGAGCAATTGTTTTTCGAGCAATTGTCTTTCGATCAATTGTTCTTTCGAGCAATTGTTCATTCGAGCAATTGTTTTTCGAGCAATAGTTTTCGAGCAATCGTCTTTCGAGCAATTGTTTTCGATCAATTTACCTGCTACCATGACATTTATATCAGAGAATGACACGCATGGACACGCTCGGTTTAAGTTTAGTTGATGGGTTGAATGTATTCGAAAGAATGCTTCCATAGCCCATTATTTTGTTCTGGAATGTGTTTGCTAAATTGCAGTTCAACAAATAATATAAGGTTTGATCATTTTAGGACAAAATATTCACAATAATTATCAAAGATACTTGAAAGTTATAGAAACAAGTTATAGCTGCCTTCTTTTTATGAATTTCAATCGATATTCTCTCGATCGTTTAATAATTATTATTCTAATTCTATTGTATATGTCAATTACGAATTTAGTCGTTTCCAATATACGGTAAATTGAAAATAACAATAATATATTATTTCTAATATATTTAATATTTACAATAATGAGTAAAAACTATAACAATAACCTATTTCCATATATGAAAAATATCCTCCTTTTCATTTCACTTCTCATTGAGCTCTCGTGTCTCAAATAAGACACGAGAGGTCTAGGTAAATCCCTGAGGGGATTATTCGCTGATATTTTGTGCATCTGGCAGCGTTGAGGATATCAGGGTAAATACCATAGGAGAATATTCTTCTATTTACCAACATGTGCAAGGAAATAATCATCAAATTTACCAACAAATTTTTGAATTGAATTAACTCAATCACCAACATACTTGTGGGTAAAACCATTTTATTTACAAACAATATACGAAAATTGCACTGTTATGGAATGAAGTCAACTTGATGTTTATTGTTTCAGTCGACATAAAAATATTTTATTTGCTCTTTTACTAGGAAAATCTCTCATAATTAATCTTGAACTAATTAACCAATTTTACTTTTAAATTAAGAAAAATATTTTTGATTTATGAAATTGCTTTAATTCAAAACTTAGAAACTTTATATATAAATTACAGATAGATAAGAAATAGATGAAAATAACATGTCAAAAAGCAACTCTGAGTCCATTGTTCACAAAATGTTTTGAAACTAAATCTTCACCATTAAGGAGTGGTGTACTTATATGAAACTGGTAAACCATTGTTGGTAGAAAAAAATTGGTGATGTTTGAAAAAAAAAAATGAATGTAGTATAAAAACTCAAGAAATATGTACACAATAACTGTTATTTTATAGAACTATTTTAGTTAATAGTGAAACAATAGAAACAAAGTGTATGACAACAAATGACGAATAAGATTGTGTCATTGCAAGTTTTATACATATTAATTATATGAAGTTAGTTCGATTCAAGTTGATAAAAATAATCGATACATTATTTTACTATTTTCCATGGTAGTTTCTCATTATATTTTTGGCATTAAATAGAAAAAAATGCATCTATAAAATCGTTAGTTAAAAAATATTAAAAGCTGATTTGATTCATTTGGCAATGTTCGAACTGATAATTGAACATTGAAGATTATGTCAAACCAAGATAGAGTATTAAGTTGATGTCATTGAAGACTAAGTGGCATCCCCTCTTAATCTTCGATGGGCCCATCATAAGTTTCCCTTTGAGCAGTGGTGCGATTGGTGTGACTTAAGTCAATATATCTTAAGGCAAATGAAATGCTTCATTGCAACTAATCAATACGAAGCAATGTGTTAGACATTAACTACGAAACAAGTGAATAAAATATTTCATTTGAAGCAATAATATGGAGCAAATTGGATAAACACACAATGTTTGATGTAACAATTATTGAAAGACTTGTGAGAATTGATACAGAATATCTGATAGTGAATTAACTCGTAAAATTAAATGACTACATTTTATTTCAGCTTAACACAGGAGTTATTGTTAATTGTGTGAGCAAGTTCCCAGTTATCGAACGATTCCTCATTTACAAACATAAGAGAAAAAAGTACATTTTAAATATCAATTTTTCTAATTAGTATTGTTATTTGTAAACTGAACAATCTCAAAACAATTCTTAAAATTTTCAATTAAGTGAAAATTATTTGTTACAATACAATACAAATCAACCTTAGTTACCTAGGGACTGGTCGAAACAGACCAGTCCTCATGAAAAAATGTTAATCATTTTATTTTTAAACCGATTTAGAAGCTGTCTCTTCACAACTTTTAGTTTTCAACACAAATACACACGAATATACAAAGAAGAAGTTGATAAATTGCAAGGTACTCATATTATTAAAATATATTCAATTATACAGGGTGTTTCAAAAAATTTGAACACTATTTTAAGTATGTATGTATCAAATAGTATTGAAGGTATATGTTTCTTTCTGAAATCTTTTTCATTGTTGAACACTTGTCCATCCACCATCAAATTTTCATTATGTTTTGATAGTTTTTGTGAATTTTATTATGACTTTATTGATGGGTAGTGAAAATGGCTTTTGGAGAAATATTTAAAAAACTTAATGAACATTTGTTTCTTGTCTTTGCTTGTTAATTTTTTTTCAAATGGATAACTATCCTTCAGTGTTCACCAATGGATGTGTAAATATCAAGTGAAGGTTTTTATAGATACAAAATATCGAAAAGTGAATTTGTTGAGTTTTATAACAGCTTTAGCGAGGATTTATATGCCTGGATCAGTTACTGAGCAAACTATAATGGCTAGGTTACTAGGTTTTAAAGAAAAAATGAACATAAAAATAATACAACTTTGGAGGATTCATATTTTAGTGCAAAATATAAATAGATATTTTTGACAGATCGGATTGTAAATATAATCAATTAAGAAAGTATACTATCAAGTTCTTAAAGGGAATTTCAGAGCTTGAAGATATAATAAAATTGGTCTGGGTACACGATGATACAAATTTGTAAGATTGGAAAAACAAGGAAATTAGTTGTTAATTGTGATATCGGACCATAGCAATATCACATTGACTGTATTCTATGATAGTAAATCATCAGAGTAGCTCTTTTCTATGATAGTACATCATCATTTTTACTCTTTTCTCTGATAGTACATCATCACAGTGACTCTTTTCTCTGATAGTACATCATCACAGTGACTCTTTTCTCTGATAGTACATCATCACAGTGACTCTTTTCTCTGGGTATCCGGGAATTTCAAAGCAGTAAAATCTTCGCATGGTAAATTCATTGCATAAAAAATACATCGCATGGTAAATTTATCGCACGGTAAATTCATCGCATGGTAAGTTCATTGCATGGTAAATTATAAAATTAAATTGATAAACTTATAAATTAACTCTTTGCAAATAATTGCGCCTTGATTAGGGTAATTTGTTTGTACGAATCTGTGCTGTTAGCTTATTTTAAATGATTGGATTTTTTGTAATAGAATTTCATATAATTTTCACACGTGTAATTACTATAAAATATTTAATATGTGGGTATACTTGCATTAATTTATTATTTTATAATTATATATATTATTCTGTAATACAATTTATATATTGTTTCTCAAATTACGTATTTGTGTAGCTACTCAGTTTGAACAACAACATAACTGTAAATATGATTATCAAAGCATAATTGCCTCAGTAAATGGGAACCTGGTTTTCTGATTATTTAAGAGGTATTGCTTACAATTTATCTTCTTCCAAGTAATTTAGATATATTTTTTGTTCAGTTGTAAAGATAGAATACAATTTTTAATATTAACGGTTTGCCTTAGCAACATATCAACATGTTATTTGTAACGTTACAATGTATTTAAAAAAATCACTTATAATTCATTTCTATATTATTTGTATTATCTACCTTCCTGTTACATGTCACCAATGATGTACTATGCGATGAATTTACCTGCTATGAATTTACCATGCGATGAATTTTACCAGACGATTAAATTACCGGAATAAATTTACTGCGATGAATTTACTATGATCCTTTTCTCTGAGAGTACAGCATCATTATAACTGTGATTGTTTCCTCTTATACAAGGTGTCCCAAAAAAAACGAAACCCAAATTTCAAGGAATTTAATTCAAAAACTATTAATCTCACATAAAAATCGAAAGTCACATTTTGTTTCTCAACATTTGTTCTATCTCTGTACAAAATTTTGGATGGATTGATTTAACTGATTTCTTTTAGTTGTATTTATAGTGACCGACACCAAAAACCTATTTGCGTACTTTTCTTTAACTTCGAATTTTAGGATATTAAAACCTTGTTAATAACTTTCAACAGTTTATTAAAATGGTATAGTAAAAATCATTATTATATCAATAAAAAGCGTCTATTAAAATGTCACTGGATCGTTACGATCGATGATCCAAGGCGATAATGCCTATTTCGGAATTGCACATATAGTTTTTCCTTATAGCAATAGTTCCGTGCTCAGGAGCACCGTCCTGAACCCACTAAGTTAAATCAATTCTATTTCTATGTGTTTCTCGAAACATTGAGTAAAATTCAGAAGCAAAGGAAGATCGGTATCGAGGTCTTTGTTTCGCTTGTGCATCTGGTAAGGATGTCATTTCAAATCCCAAGTTACAATTTTGTTGAATATAAATTTAGTAACATCTAACCACTTTTTGCAGCAGTGATTTGCAAATTTTCTAAAAGTGCTAATTGAACAATTCGAATTATGAAATAAGTAATTTACTGAAAGTGCGCAAACAGGTTTTTAGTATCGGTCACTAAAAATACTGCTCAAAGAAAATTGGTTCAATCGATTCATCTGAAATTTTCTTGAGAGATAGAAAAAAAGTTGAGGAATAAAATGTGATTTACGAAAATTTTGTAAGTTTATTAGTTTTTGGATCATAGCCATCGGAATTTGGGTATAGTTTTTTTTTGGGACACCCTGTATACGTATAGTACTGTGTCATAGTGACTCTTTTCTCTGATAGTATATCATCGCATTGATTCTTTCCTCTGATATTACTTCGTCACAATGGCTCTTTTCTCTGATAGTGAACTGTTCTATGTGATAAACTCTTCCTGTACATAAAATAATCACATTTTAATATTCTAAATTGGTAAACTAGTTAAAATCAATCAAAAAATTATTCCAGATGACCAGAAGAGAATTTACGATGATTGTAGTGAAAAAAGTTCTATTTTATTACTTCAGATGCTCACATTTGTGTTAGAAAAAACACTTTGTTAACTTACATGAAGAAAAATATTTACTGCGACTTTAGCTATTAAATCATCATTTAGAGTCTAGCCTAACAGTCCACCATTTTATGATATAACAATTCATATCTATTCGTCTTCATAATAACTAAACGATTCAAATATTGATAGATGAAAGCAATGACTGCTTTTTGTCCCAATTATTCATGAAATATAGAACTGATGCATCTGTTTTATAAGTTTGATACCTTTTATTCTGGTTATAGATGAATAGTTTTAAAAAGCAATTTCAAAAACAATAATATTAGCTGATTGGATTCTTCTAACAACAGTTGAATGCTACGATGAAGGAATGTAATTATTGAGCCATCAATTGACAGTTTCACCTTATTGGAACATTTTTAGGATTGAAATTGCATTCCTGGTAGCTTTGATCCAGTCAGAGAATATCTGGAAGGGGAGTTAAATGAAGTGAAACAGCAAATAGCTTTGAATGACTTCAGCTATACACTAAATATATTGAACGTTTAAACAGTATCTGAACATGGATATACTTATTTTTTGCTCTGGCTGTTTATTCATTGACCTTTGTATCTAACATCTTTTGAGATTATCGAACTAAATTGGTTTCAACTGATGATTTGCACTTCTTTTTGCCGCTTTAATCTGTATTCTTTTGTTGCAAGAAAATATTACCAGCCTATTTTTCATTAGATGTTACCTTTCTTCTCATAAAATTTCCATTAATATAAAGTCCTCACCATGAGATCTTTAGTGTTCATTCTAATGCCACTCTAAATTCTCTATCAGTGCATAACTGTGATTTCAGGATAATATTGAAATGTGAAAGTGTTATTAATAAATAGGGTTGTGACGTAGCATTAAACGCATGGTGCATGCATACCACACGCAGTTATTCTTAAATGCATGGTGCATGAATGCTTCATGCACCTATTCTTAAAAGCAGGCTGCACCTAACCGTCCTTGTTTCAAATAAGTAATTAATAATAGCTGTATTTAATTTATTTCATATTATCTGAAAGATTGATCATTCAGGCAATTGTTCATTCGAGCAATTGGTCATTTAAGCAAGTGTTCATTCAGTCAATTGTTCGTTCGACCAATTATTGTCTTTCGGGCAATTGTCTGTCGAGAAATTGTTCATTCGAGCAGTTGTTCAAATAACACCTTATTCAATATTTATGCCCTTTAAAAACTCATAATTTTTTATATTTATTTACATACAAATATTGTTATTATTGATGCGCAGTGCAATTGTCTCTCAATCTCTAAATTATCTGGGGTTTGACTGCGCACGGTTTCTGGCGGGAGAACAGTTAAAACTGAGAAGTTCAAAATTTGACATAATATAAGTTTTTTCAGATCACCAAAGATTTTATTAAATTTTTATGTTTAACTAAATGTTTCATTATCAGTTCATAATCAGTTCATATTAACCCTAGTAACCTAGGGACTGGTCCATGCGCGTCAGTCCTCATGAAAAAATATTAATAATTTCATTTTCAAACCGATTTGGAAGCTGTCTTTTCATGACATGTCAAGATACTCATATTATGATCATGTATTCAAATATACAGGGATCTAAAAAAAACGAAATACAACTTTAAGTTACTATATTTCAAAATCTATTAAAAGTACATGTTTTTCTCTGGCATCATTTTCATTTTTTAATTCTTCTCCATCAACAGTTAAATTTTCATCAAGTTTTATCCATTTTGTGAATGTTATAAGGATTCTATTGATGAGTGATGAAAATGGCTTTCAAGCAAATAGTTAGAAAATCTAAGAAATATTTATTTTTTCATCTTTGCTTGTTAATTTTACTTCAAATGAATAATTCCCAGGCAGCATGCATTATTCCTGGGATATTAAGGGAATAACCCTGGAAAGAAGGATATTCCTGGTATATTCCCTTAATATCCCAGGAATAAATATTTGTTGCCAGGGTTATTCTTTTACGTATACCAATGGATGTGTAAATATCAGATGAAGGTTTTTGAAGTCTAAATATCGAAAATTCAATTTGTTGAGACTGGCGCGCCTGGACCAGTCCTTAGGTTAGTGAGCAAACTTTTAATGGCTAGGTTACTAGGGTTAACACCTTTTTTTTCATTTAGCCAGATAAGAAATAAATGAAAGAATCCAATAAAAGGTGTATCTTCCATGTGTTGTCCTAGTCGTGTTGCATGTTGATATAGGGTTAAATCTAAAATAATCTCTTTCACCTATATATTTGTGCTAGTCAAGTTTGTACGCTCTATTCCACAGACACTGTGACTGCTTATGTTTCGGTATTTGGTTAGCGATGCAGTTTCTCTTCAAATTATGAGACTGTTAATGCGATAGAGAGAGAGGAAAATGAGTCTCCTCACATCTAAACTTGATGTAAGGAACTAGTTTTGATGGGTCTCTAATATTTGTGATTAATGAATGATATGTGAGTTTTCTATATTATTCACTTTACTGTAGGTTTCGTATTTGTATTAGGTTAACATTTTAATTTAAAAAAAATGAATTTCTTGAAAACTGAGTTGCTAGAAAATTTGAATTTATAGAAAAAGAAATTTCCAGTTGATTACTAAAATTAAGAAAATGAATGAAGCAAACGATAAAAAATTCATAAATTTTCATCGTTTGTTTTTTCTACAATTCTACCAAAGCTTTCAAATGAAAGTTCAGGCATTACTTTTTTCAGTTATGAATGTCCTAGAATCGTTTTATGTTCGAAAAGGATTGCTCCAATTACAGTGAACTGCATGCACTGCTAAACTTTTTCAAGGAGGGGCAACGCTCCATTGCTCGATGTAATTTCAGTTATTTAGTTCTATAGTTAGAGGTGAATGAAAAATGATGATACTGCATTTTTTTCAGTAATCATCCTAAAGGACTTGGTTGCACGGCAGTGCACGCTTGCACATAATTAATTTCATATTATTTTTTCCAAAATAAAGAAGTAAAAGTCGAAATTCTGATTTCAAGCTCAATTGTTTACTTTCTCTTTGAGTGAATGTAAAAGAACCACCAGGGAATGAGAATTAATTTCGAAGATATTAATAAGGGAATGACCTAGACAGGAAAGATTTTTTCCTTGGATATTTCCATTATCTTCTACTGTGCAAAACGAGAGCAATTTAAGGGCTTCCGTATATACCGTTAATTATATTACATTGAAGAATATCCTAAGAAAAGAAAGTTGGATTACATAAATAAATGTACTATTTCGTTTACAATTTAAATACGTGTAAAAACAAATTTGTTACATTCGTTTTTTGTTATATTATCTTACCACTTTTCTCACAATCAATATATTCATTCTTCCACTTACAAGTCTATATTACGTTGATAGGAAAAGGTCAACTGCACGGAAGTGATGTTGAAGGATCATCTCTATATATAAACTTCAGTATTTAGGGAAATGATCTCGTATTCACATATTGATAAATAATATAAGGTGACAAATATTTAGATTACCAAAAAACGTAAAACTTTTTTAGATTCTAAAGATTTATGCAGAAATTTCATATTTGCTATAATGGAAACCTCTTTCAATATTTTCATAATATTGTTTTCAATCTTTACATTTTAATTTACATTAGATTCAATCATTATAAATATTTGAAATGAATCAATAATGAAGTTACAGTAAATTAAAAAAAATACAATGAAGAGCGTGAAATATGTGATATAATGAGACACTTTTAAGAGACTCTCTGAACGTATTTGGACGTGATTGGTCACGCATGAATTAATGGTTCAAGGAGAAATTATTATTTCTTTTATATAAGAGAAGATAGATGGTTAGGTTTACATCATAGTCTACATGTAAGTGTATTATATTAAATTAACAATTACTAACAACAACATATTCATCATTCTCTCTATAGTTCTCACCATCAAAAATCGGTCATAACAATCGGCAGGTCAAGCATCTCCTTATCTAAATGCTTGAAGGAACGCATTTATGGTTGACTAGTTAGTGATTACTGCCTGCATGATCGCCTTTTTAGTCTAGAAGAGAATTCAGACAAAATTGTCAGGTAGGATTTGAAGCGATCGATTGTGAAATAGTATTATCATAGATTTAGTTTATCTGTTACCTACATTCATGTTAGGTAATTTAAAAGATAGAAGTGAAACTACGTAGACTGTACAATTTTCCTTAGAGTAACTCAAATACTGGGAGTAAGTACCATTTTCAAAAACAAATATATCGCTAGAGCCTTCACTAAATATTTTTGACCACAACATTCCCATTTCTAAGTGTAAGCATCATACCCCAAATCCTTTTCTTCTTACAGTCTGTCTCATGTGGCTAATATTGGTATCTAAATATTCCTCGTAATTGTTTATGTTGCAGCAGATGTTCATTATCGAGTAGCGGCTGTCGTTGTTCTCGATGAAATTTGAATATGACTGTTATGTGATATACATATTATTTAATTGATATATTGTATAGTTATATTGTATAACTACGTATTTATTAATTTTATTTATTCACTTAAACGTGGGAAGGGTATTGTGATCGGCTGCTGTGATTTTTAAATATGTATTATTATGTAGTGTCTGAAATTGGAATGCGCTTCCCCTCAATTTACTATAATACAATCGAATAATCAATTAAAATTTCGTGTAAACACTGAAATATATGTGAATCTTTTATTAAAATCTTCAGATGTGTTTGTAGTTCGTAATTCAAAGTTATATTAACAGATATAAAAAAACGTATCAAAATTTACCCTTTATCCCAAATCCTTCATCATAGGATAATTTTCTGTACTAGCAACATAGAAAACCTATCAGAAAGAGTGAGATTGGGAGGGAAATAAGCCGATGTATTTGACGAACGATCTAATAAGAACTAATTTCCTCTAAAGGTATGATGGTGGATTACCTATTAAATACCATGGGTATTATCTTGATGTAGTGAATTAAAAGTAGGCTTTGAAATTTATATCATATGTAAGAAATTGTATTAATTATTATCAAGTAAATAAATTAAATCATCTTAAAATAATCTGAGCATCTATTTAAAAGGATGGTTTTATTAAAAAAAATGGTCGAAACATTAATAACTGATTATCTTAATGAAATTGAATCTTATTAGTTTTAGTGAAATCAATCGATTGTCTCGAGATTTTTCATTTTTGTATAAAAGAACAAGAACTTCTTACTTATAGTTTATTCTATATAATCTCTAATATGTAATAAAAACAATCCATAGTTTATTACATTCGATTGAACAATTTTTTCCTGGGTGTGATTGAATTACTTGACTTTGAAGTCTTTCCAATTTTATGTTCAATTTGGTTCAATTATTTTGTTTGTAAAAAAACACTTCAGTTTTGTTTTCGACTACTTCACTGAAATATTGTTTAAATTCGCTAAAAATATTTTTTATTTCTTCCGATATTGACAGTTGCGTGAAAATTATCCATAAATATAAGTGAGGTAAATTGTAAAAATGGAGGACTTTATTTCTATTCAATTGCAGCTACATCGTAAATTTGAAATCGGAATTAGTCCCATTCAGTCTACCACATTAAATATTCATAATTTATAAATAAGAAAATCATATATAGTACCGTAAATTGCACTAGATTATATTCGCTATAATTTACGATATTATATATACATATATTTGATATTATACCTACATCAATACAATCTACAAAACCACAATTTTTTCAATTTCATCTATTAGAACAATTCAGAATACCACTTTTTCCAAAGTAGATAAACCGATTGGATATCCGTCATATATTCCATCGTCGTAGATATGAAATAATTTTATCATCGTTGAAAATCACAAATCTAAAATCTAATTACATCATCATTGATTTGAACATAATTCAATAAAGAATATCGGTTCGTTGGATTAAGTTTGAACTGGGGAAATTATTTCTATTAGTTAGAATAATATTTACTTTGAAGGGTATCTGAAATCTATATATTCATTGGCTATCTTTCACATGATTTCCTTTTGTAGGATCTTGTTAGTGCAATATATCCCATCAAATATGATGAAAAAGACGTCAATATGTAGAGGCACCTTAAATATCCCAATTGGACATTAGTTTTATCTACGATAGGAAAAGCTGGGACACTGACGCGTTATAAAAGATTGAGCTAAAGAACTGGTTGAATAGATTATACCGATACATAAAATTGAAATCTCACATTCTCTGAATAATTTTATAGTTTTCTACAAATTATTTATGATTATAGATGACTTGAATATCATTTTGTATATTGAATGGCTAATGGTCCATAATATTACCAGAGTAGCTACTATATTATTTATTCTGTTTTTGTAATGATGGTAAATTGAAATTTGATTTTTGTTGATTCTATTACCTTTATCGATAGAAGATCCTTCCCAAGTGAAATAGGAGCAGGTTCGAGACAGCGGTTACGTTCATAACGGCGGTCATGGAGCAGCGGGAACGCAGCGTGGTAGTTAAATTTACAGTTTTGGGGGTTAATTCTACTTTGTCGTAACAGCGCAGAACTACTCTGAGAACATGCTCCTATTTGGTTAGCACGCTGCCTAACTGCGGATGTGCGGCCCCTAGCTACAACTGTAATATTATATTACTATTATAGCAGTTTTGGCTAAGAGTCGCGTTTGCGAAGATAGGCAGAGCGCTATGCAATTAGGAGCAGGTGCCCAGAGTAGTTTTGCGCAGTTTCCCCAGAGTGGGATTAGCCCCCAAAGCTGTCAGTTTGGCTCCCACGCTGTGCTCTCGCTGCTCCCTGTCTGAGTGGTGACTACCCAGGTAACATTGAACCTTCCCAGAAGATTCCAGGAACGTTCCATTGGAACGTTCCCTGAATGTTCCACTGGAATGTCCCCTGAATGTTCCTTTTCTGACACATTCCAGGAATATTCCAATGGAATCTTCAAAAATATTCCCTTTGGAACATTCCCTGAAGACTCCATTGGAACATTCCTTGAAGACTCCATTGGAACATTCCTTGAAGACTCCATGGGAACATTCCCTGAAAACTCTATTGGAACATTCCCTGAAGACTCCATTGGATATATTCCTTGAAGACTCCATAGGAACATTCCCTGAATACTCCATTGGAACATTCCCTGAAGACTCCATTGGAAAATTCCCTGAAGACTCCTTTGGAACATTCCATGAAGACTCTATTGGAACATTCCCTGAAGACTCCATTGGAACATTCCCCGAAGACTCCATTGGAACATTCCCCGAAGACTCCATTGGAACATTCCCCGAAGACTCCATTGGAACATTCCCCGAAGACTCCATTGGAACATTCCCCGAAGACTCCATTGGAACATTCCCCGAAGACTTCATTGGAACATTCCATGAAGACTTCATTGGAACATTCCATGAAGACTTCTTTGGAACATTACTTGAAGACTCCTTTGGAACAACTTCTGAAGACTCTTTTGGAACATTCTCTGAAAACTTCTTTGGAACATTCTCTGAAGACTCCTTTGGAACATTCTCTGAAGACTCCTTAGGAACATTCTCTGAAGACTCCTTAGGAACATTCTCTGAAAATTCCTTTGGAACACTGTCAGAAGAATCCTATGGAACACTTTCAGAAGACTAAATTAGAACTGTGAATTTATAGTGGAATGTTAAATGTCACCTGAGTCAAGATGGTAGTAATCTACTATATAAGCTATAGTGAGTCAAGATTTGCTGCGGAATCAATGGTAATATATTTTTACTACTATCTAATAGTTTTACAGTATACTCTCGCATCCTATTTTCAATGACTTTTTCCATCAAGAAATAGAAAGAAGACATCATGGAAGAGGGGGGAAGTAAAACTAAGCTCTATGCACTAGGTCGACTACTCTGATATCACAGGTAACAGTGGCGACCCAGCGCACTCTGGCAATATTGCAGAAACCAAAATGAAAATGAACTCAAGGAACTATAGGAAGAAATGACAGACGGTAAAAATAGAGGAATAACAGTTTATAGTAAATAATTACCTAAAAAACAGAAAACATAATAATTGAAGATGTAACCAATAGATTTATTGAAAAACAAATATTGTGCTATTTTTGGATAAAAACTAATTATTCAAATGGATGTTTCATCTATAGTTTAATTAATATAGATTATAGGGAAATGATTAGCAAGTAAGAGGATATTTTATTCAGGTACCTGACACGTATAGCTGATCAAATTCCATTACCCTGAAGGTTATAAAAAACGTTTAAAAAATCTATTAAAATACTTGAACAAAAAATCTAGATAACTAACTACAAAACTTAATATTTATCTATAACATTCTATCTAACAAAATTTCTACCTTAGACTATATATTTAACTCTTTATTTACAAACGTTCTATAGCTGCAAGATTAGGATCAGTAGTCTCAAAATTAGGATCTGTAGTCTCAAAATTAGGATCTGTAGTCTCAAAATTAGGATCTGTAGTCTCAAAATTAGGATCTGTAGTCTCAAAATTAGGATCTGTAGTCTCAAAATTAGGATCAGTAGTCTCAAAATTAGGATCAGTAGTCTCAAAATTAGGATCAGTAGTCTCAAAATTAGGATCAGTAGTCTCAAAATTAGGATCAGTAGTCTCAAAATTAGGATCAGTAGTCTCAAGGCTAGGATCAATAGTCTCAAGGCTAGGATCAGTAGTCTCAAGGCTAGGATCAGTAGTCTCAAGGCAAGGATCAGTAGTCTCAAGATTAGGATCAGTTGTCTCAAGATTAGGATCAGTTGTCTCAAGATTAGGATCAGTTGTCTCAAGATTAGGATCAGTTGTCTCAAGATTAGGATCAGTTGTCTCAAGATTAGGATCAGTTGTCTCAAGATTAGGATCAGTTGTCTCAAGATTAGGATCAGTTGTCTCAAGATTAGCGCAAGTTGTCTCAAGATTAGGGCAAGTTGTCTCAAGATTAGGGCAAGTTGTCTGAAGATTAGGGTCAGTTGTCTGAAGATTAGGGTCAGTTGTCTGAAGATTAGGGTCAGTTGTCTGAAGATTAGGGTCAGTTGTCTGAAGATTAGGGTCAGTTGTCTGAAGATTAGGGTCAGTTGTCTGAAGATTAGGGTCAGTTGTCTGAAGATTAGGGTCAGTTGTCTGAAGATTAGGGTCAGTTGTCTGCAGATTAGGGTCAGTTGTCTGAAGATTAGGGTCAGTTGTCTGAAGATTAGGGTCAGTTGTCTGAAGATTAGGGTCAGTTGTCTGAAGATTAGGGCAAATTGTCTCAAGATTAGGGCAAGTTGTCTCAAGATTAGGGCAAGTTGTCTCAAGATTAGGGTCAGTTGTCTGAAGATTAGGGTCAGTTGTCTGAAGATTAGGGTCAGTTGTCTGAAGATTAGGGCAAATTGTCTCAAGATTAGGGCAAGTTGTCTCAAGATTAGGGCAAGTTGTCTCAAGATTAGGGCAAGTTGTCTCAAGATTAGGGCAAGTTGTCTCAAGATTAGGGCAAGTTCTCTCTAGATTAGGGCAAGTTGACAATGCTCATGGATACAGAAAAGCTACATCGTGAATACAGTCACTTACCAAGGTATATGACGATAAAGGACAAAATTGTCTCCAAATAAAGCCTATACGATCCTGTCTACCTAACACAAAATCTCTAAGACATCGTAGTTGAAGAGCATATCTCTAGCATTATCCTCTAAAACTGCAAGTAGCGTTAATAAAATTATAAACTTGGTAAAAGTAAAAAAAGACAATCCATAATGAAAATTACAACACGTAAAAACCCAAGAGACGTTACTCTCATTCTCTTTCATTAGCCATATACAGCTTCAGGATAGATCCCTACCAGGCTTATTAAACTAATTGTAAATAGTCATAATTTGAGGTTCACTATTTAGGGTCAGTTACATATTATCGATATTTCCACATTCTCGATCATAGAAGTAAAAATTATAAAATTGAACGTTTTAGATTGGTGACTAATAAAAAAAACGTATAGAAAAGTTATATTAAATATATTCGTTTTATAAGTAGTATAATCGAAACTGTGGAACTGTGCATCAATTTGTAACTTACCCAGCATAGCTGAGTAAATAGTCTCATCAATTACTGAACATGATACACCAGATTTAACGAATAGAGGGGAAACCTTAGGAAGGGAATAACTTCATTCATTCTTCTCGTCCATTTTCCTGTTCCTCGCACCCACAGTCCGACCACAGAGTAGATCTCTGAAGTTGTACAGCCATTCTCCCATAAGATGTCCGTCTCAAAGTATCTGTAATTGAAATTGGCTTAACTATTATTCTGCAAAAATAAAAGTGATGTAGCAGCTACAAATAAATAGCATTGGTATAATTAAAATAATTAAGAATATAATAGACTTCAACCCTATTATTAGTTAAGAGAGTACTAATGCTCTGAAATTAAAATAAAGTATATATCCATAGATTATTGCATGCAGGATGCATATTAGAAGTAGCATTCGAAAGTTTGGCCTCATTCAAGAACCAATGAATAATTAATTGGTGTCTAAAAATATTACTAAATTATCTGAAAGATTGAATTATGATTTCAATAACTTTTTCAGATATTGCTAATTAACTAGTTATTATTAATGAATTATTCATAAGAATATAATTGCTACAATACTCACCTAGCTTTTTCGATCAAGATTGTCCAAAAAATATTAAGATTTCGTATTTTCTGTAGGTAGCTACTGTGAAATGCTTCCTTATTTTTTTCTGATTTACATCAGTGAAGAGAACCCAATTTGCTATGAAGTATGAACATCGTTATTCGTCATTTAAGAGTAGGAGAGCTGGAACTGTAAGAGAGGGGTATACAATGAGATTACAATTGCATGAGCTGTATTGGCTATTATGATTTGAGCTAGTTATTATCCCGTTATGAATAACGGGTTTTTAATGGAAAACGGAAATTGAGTGTTTCCGTAAAATAGTTTTGTGAAATTTTGAGTTTCTGGAAAATTTGAGTTTTTGAAAGAATTTAGAGTTTTTGAAAGAATTTTGAGTTTTTGAAAGAATTTTGAGTTTTTGAAGGAATTTTGAGTTTTGGGAAGAATTAAAGTTTTGGATGAATTTGGATGAGTTTCTTGAGAGAAAATTTGATCTTCGGACAAGTTTGAGTTTCCGGAGAATTTAGTGTTTCCGGAGAATTTAGTGTTTTCGAAAAATTTAGTGTTTTCGAAAAATTTAATGTTTACTGAAAATTTAATGTTTACTGAAAATTTAATGTTTACTGAAAATTTAATGTTTACTGAAAATTTAATGCTTTAGGAAAATTTAATGCTTTAGGACAATTTAATGTTTTCGGAAAATTTAATGTTTTCGAAAAATATAATGTTTTCGGAAAATATAATGTTTTCGGAAAATATAATGTTTTCGGAAAATTTAATGTTTTCGGAAAATTTAATGTTTTCGGAAAATTTAATGTTTTCGGAAAATTTAATGTTTTCGGAAAATTTAATGTTTTCGGAAAATTTAATGTTTTCGGAAAATTTAATGTGTTCGGAAAATTTAATGTGTTCGGAAAATTTAATGTGTTCGGAAAATTTAATGTGTTCGGAAAATTTAATGTGTCCGGAAAATTTAATGTGTTCGGAAAATTTAATGTGTTCGGAAAATTCAATGTGTTCGGAAAATTCAATGTGTTCGGAAAATTCAATGTGTTCGGAAAATTCAATGTGTTCGGAAAATTCAATGTGTTCGGAAAATTCAATGTGTTCGGAAAATTCAATGTGTTCGGAAAATTCAATGTGTTCGGAAAATTCAATGTGTTCGGAAAATTCAATGTGTTCGGAAAATTTAATGTGTTCGGAAAATTTAATGTGTTCGGAAAATTTAATGTGTTCGGAAAATTTAATGTTTTCGGAAAATTAAATGTTTTAGGGAAATTGAATGTTTTAGGGAAATTGAATGTTTTAGGGAAATTAAATGTTTTAGGGAAATTAAATGTTTTAGGGAAATTAAATGTTTTAGGGAAATTAAATGTTTTAGGAAAATTTTCTAGTTTTAGGAATATTTGGTAGTTTTAGGAAAATTTGGTAGTTTTAGGAAAATTTGGTAGTTTTAGGAAAATTTGGTAGTTTTAGGAAAATTTGGTAGTTTTAGGAAAATTTGGTAGTTTTAGGAAAATTTGGTAGTTTTAGGAAAATTTGGTAGTTTTCGGAAAATTTGGTAGTTTTCGGAAAATTTGGTAGTTTTCGGAAAATTTGGTAGTTATCGGAAAATTTGGTAGTTTTCGGAAAATTTTGGAGTATTTGGAAAATTTTGGAGTATTTGGAAGATATTTAGTATAAGAAAATTGAGTTTTATAAAAAAAATTCTTGAGCATGATGGATATATATATATATTTATAAAAACACAATGCTCTTTATCATGGGGAGGGATAATATTAACAATAGCTATAAATTATAGAATATACATTTCACTTCAAATCATGACTCATGCATTACTAGAAATAGAGTTATCAAAAAGTTGCCCTGAAGTTAGTCAATTCGATCACAGTTATACCTATCAGCAGGTCATTTTGCAAGGTACTCATTCTATCACCTCATTAATTATTACTTTTATTTTACCTATCAGTTGACAGTAGAAAAAACTATTGGCAAGACTGATGACTTTATAATTTATAGGCATGAATAATGATGAATTGTCATAGCTAACTTGATATTAGGGCAAATTACGAATTATCGGTCAGTTCCACATCTTCGGTCATAGACTCAGAAGAGAAAACGATTTAGGTACATGGGTAGTACCTAACAAGAATTAATTAGCCTAATGTTTAAATAATTTATATCCATGATATGACTCCATTACCATCCATAAGACATTAATAAATACAAGAATTCAATAATAATTAATAGGTACCTAGGGTAGGTAAGTTACGAATAATCGGACAGTTTCACAATCACATTATTGGTCATATAAGAAAAAATATATAAAAATTAATTTCCGATTAGGTATATAGTTTTTTCTTATATGACTGAACATGTGAAACCGACCGACAAAGCGTAACTTACCCTACCTATAGTCTAGAGATAGGTAGCTCCTAGTATAGTTTTTCATATGATCGAAGATATGGAACTGCCTGATAATTCGTAACTAGCCCTAGTACAAAGGTAACTAAGTATACCTAAACAATAATAAAGATAAGCCTATATAACTGTAAGAGAGTAAAATTAATAAAATATCTACACATAGGTACGTAACAAGGTAGGTACTATTGCAACATGTATTCATTTTTTCATTGTTTATTAAGATACTAGATTGCTCGAGATCATGTGCCTACGGACCTAATTTAGTAAAACGATATCGGAATTTGATTAAACTACCTATTTAATTTGATGATACCAAAGTAGTTATACCTATACCTACAGTTAATGATATCAGAGTAGCTCTGTCACAATAGCCAATAAGAATCATCTCTTTGTAGTTTGGTGGTAGCCTGTGTAAATAGTGTAATATTCACTAGCTACTGCAGCAAAATGGCTAACTTCCGATTGGGTAGCAGGAAGCCACCTAGCGGACAACTGCTGTTTAATATGACGGCGACACTTATTGCACAGGCACGTTTTTGAAAGTAAAATCTTTACCATTCTACCTATTTTCAATAGCGTTGAATGTAGCTACTATATTCTCTAAGTTGAACTGAAAATAATTGTTTTTTCAATAGTATTTGTTCCATATTTGACGAAAGGAGCAAACAATTTCGATTCATTAATTGCACAACAATTCGCTCAACCACTCGCTGTGAAATGGAAAATAAAACTGATCAAGTTTCAACTGTTCGAGATGAACTTTTACTTGACAGAGGTAAATCATGTGCTTAGTGTACGTGACGTCATCAAGGCAGTACTATTTAATAGAAAATTGGAGACTTATGTGATTAAATAATAAAGTAAATTTATTATTCCATTCATATATTGACCACAAATTAAAATTATTATGATTTAACGCATTTTAGTTACTTTAAATTTGACTTTCGAGTGTTGCTGAGATGACGTCACGCACACTGCACAACTCAACGAATATCAGAAATGGCTTAGCCTCGCACGGGGTTTAAATATAATTCACAAGATATAAAAAGATGATTTAAACTTTAAGAAATTGATTATCTCATATCGAAAGTTTTTAATATATGATTATAACCATTAACATTACACCAGAATAATTTTAATAAATCCTCTTAATTGTTTTATATATTCAAATTCAGTAGAATTTTTATTATATATTTAAATTCAGTAGTCAACACCCCTTGCAAGTCTAGGTAGCAATAATATTGATTAATTAGAATTCTGAATTAAAAATCCTTGGGAATATTCAAGAAATATTCCCTGAACATAATATTTTCAAACTATCTTCTATAATTTAATGGAATGTTGTGGGAACACTCTTGGATTATCGGATAACACTTTAACAAATATTACAAATATTATAAATATTACAAATATTTCAATATTACAAATATTACAATATTACAAATATTACAAATATTCTTATAATTACAAATAATACTTGCAAAGTATTAAAGGAAAAACCTCTGAACATAACTGTATGCATACAATATTCTGCAATATAATGGAATGTAGAACATTCCTGGATTATCGGTAAAACTTAAAATAATTCTATTGTTTTACCGATAATTCAGGAATGTTCCCTGAACATTCCATTTAATTATAGAAGATCGTATGAATATGCTAATATTGAGGGAATATTCCTTTGGTACTCAAATGATATAGTAAAATGTTAGAATTATTTAAAGTATCTTCTGATAATCCAGGAATATTCCTTGAAGATTCCATTTACTAGTAGAATATTGTTTGCATCTATACTTATGTTATGGAAATTCTCCTCAAGAAATCCATTTATTTAGTTTAATCATTTAAAGTATTCTCCGATAATCCAGGAATATTTCCTAAAAATTCCACTTAATTGTAGAATATAGAATAAATAAACTTATATTCAGGGAATATTCCTTGAATACTCAATTGAAATTGTTGATTGTTAGACTTATTTAAAGTATTTTCCTATAATCCAAGAGTGTTCCCTAAACATTCCATTAAATTGTTCGAAAATCATATGTTCAGGAAATATTCTTTGAATATTCCCAAGGAAGAGATGAATGTTTAGAATTATTTTCACTTATTCCAATAATCCAGGAATGTTCCCTAAATATTTCATTAAATTGTAGAAAATAGTTTGAAAATCTTATGTTCATGGAATATTCCTTGAATACTCCCAAGAAAGAGAAGAATGTTTAGAATTATTTAAAGTATTATCCGATAATCCAGGGATGTTCCCTAAACATTCCATTAAATTGTAGAAAATAGGTTGAAAATCTTATGTTCAGGGAATATTCCTTGAATACTCCCAAGGAAGAGATGGGTGTTTAGAATTATTTGAAGTATTATCCGATAATCCAGGGATGTTCCCTAAACATTTCATTAAATTGTAGAAAATAGGTTGAAAATCTTATGTTCAGGGAATATTCCTTGAATACTCCCAAGGAAGAGATGAATGTTAAAAATTATTTTCAGTTTTTCCATTAATCCATGAATGTTCCCTAAATATTCCATTAAATTGTAGAAGATAGTTCGAAAATCTTATGTTCAGGGAATATTCCTCGAATACTCCCAAGGAAGAGATGAGTGTTTAGAATTATTTTCAGTTTTTCTGATAATCCAGGAATGTTCCCTGAATATTCCAATAAATTGTAGAAGATAGTTTGGAAATCTTATGTTCAGGGAATATTTCTTGAATACTCCCAAGGAAGATATGGATGTTTAGAATTATTTTCAGTTTTTCCGATAATCCAGGAATGTTCCCTAAATATTCCATTAGATTTTAGAAGATAGTTTGAAAATCTTACGTTCAGGGAATATTCCTTGAATACTCCCAAGGAAGAGAAGAATATTTAGAATTATTTAAAGTATTATCCAATAATCCAGGAGTGTTCCCTAAATATTCCATTAAATTGTAGAAGATAGGTTCAAAATCTTTTGTTCAGGGAATATTCCTTGAATACTCCCTAGGAAGATGAGAATGCTTATAATTATTTAAAGTATTATCCGGTAATCCAGGAATGTTCCCTAAACATTCCATTAAATTGTAGAAGATAGTTCGAAAATTTCATGTTCAGGGAATATTATTTGAATACTCCCAGGGAAGAGATGAATGTTTAGGATTATCTTCAATTTTTCCAATAATCCAGGAATGTTCCCTAAATATTCCATTAAATTTTAGAAGATAGTATGAATAAACATATGTTCAGGGAATATCCCTCGAATACTCCATTGAAATACTTTATTGATAGAATTATGTAAAGGTTGGTCAATATTCAGGGAATGTTCCCTGAATATTCCATAAAAGATTCGAAAATGGAATAAATTTACTGATGTTCAGCGAGTATTCCCTGAACATTCATAAAAATGAATTTACATGTTATGAATTTAATGAGCTTGAGGGAACATTCCCTGAATATTCAATTGGAATCATATTCCATTCTTATGTTCCAGGAAGATTCCGCGAGTATCAGTATGGAATGTGGGAATATTGGGGAACATTAAATCCGAATGGAACATTCCCGGAATATTCAAATGTTACCTGGGTATCCCGATCGGCTTAACCGCTGCCTCGAACCTGCTCCTATGTTCAATTGGGTTGTATCATTAATTGAAATCGCCTATCAATGACCGACGACAGGCTGTCATAATTTCGCCTTTGGGTAGTCATTCGTTTCCGATCCTTTACTTTGGCACTTCTCCCAATTGTATACACTCCAATAGCTCTAGCATAATCTTTAATGCAGAGGATTAGCCTCTAGGAGTTAGGAAGTGGTGAAGAAGTCAATAAAATGAAGATTTAATTTTTTTTAACTTCTATTATCAAGGAATAGATAACTCTTCCCTGTTTTTTGAAATGTGAAAAAATTAAAATGAAGATAAACATAATTGCAGAATTATGAAAATATTTTTATTGTATATTTCAATGTTGTTTCCAATGAACAATAGTTGGAAGTGATATAAATGAACTTTTTATTAAAAGAAATCTTCACAGTATTATAACTAGAGCCCGGATTTCTATGCTCTAACATAATAACAGAATAGAATGCTATAAAAGCATAGATGATCTATGCTTTATAGGCATTTCTATTCTGCGTAAAAGGCATATAAAATTCTATTTAAGGATATTATTGTCTATGCTACAGCATGCAAAACTCTATTTAAGAAAAATTAAAGTTTACTCTATAGTTGCTCCATTTTCTATTTACCTTTTTTTTGTAATATTTTAGCAGGTTATTTAGCTCCATGTCTTCGTAGTCTTAACAACTCATTAATTAATAATGCCTAAAGTTAAGCGGTCTGATAACGTCATGATACGAAATTTAGTTGATGAATTTGGGTGTTATGCAATGATGACGGTGCATTGAAATGCAAGACATGTAATTTGAAGTTGAGTAGCTACAAGAAATCAAATATTATATCGAATTTAAAAAAAGCTAAACATAGGCTTAAGAGTGTAAATTTTGTAGATTTGAATGAGGATGATGCCAATATGATACCAACCGTATTGTAGTTAATTATCCTGGATTGAAACACATAGAATAAATACAAAGCATTATCGCTGGAACGAAAGATGTGCAAATTGAAAGGAGTATAACATAAAATGCAATGTATTTGAAGTACACCCCGTTGAAATCAGTTGAAGTAGAAAGAAGCTTTTCAAACCTTAAAATGTTACTGAGCGATCACCGAATATCTCTATAAACAGAAAATGACAAAAACCAATTAATCGTATAATGTTTCTCCTAATTGTTAAATTATCCAAATCCTAATTGTAGCTACTATTATTTTTATCTAGCTAGATGAATAAATAATTAAATTTCATATTTACCATACATCGTTATATAGAGACTTATTTTTCTTGTTCTGATATTTTGTTAGATATTAATGAAACTTTAGCTATCTCGTAGTAGAACTTTGAATCTGAGAAATTATCGTCAATGGTTATTTTTTGCTATATTATTCAATTGTCATATATCAATAATAATGTGTTGCACAAAATGTGGTTTGATTTCCAATTACATTTTGAATGATTACAAAAATGTACTTTGATGATTTTTCATATGAAAACGGGAAACATTATTCAGCCTCAAAATTAAAGAAAAGTATACGTACTTAAGTCTATCATTTGACTCATACGACATGTTTTTAGTGTTTTTGAATTAAGAAAACGTTATTTGAGGTAAAACTGTTCAATTTATAACGGCATATTTAGCATAGAATTTACACTATAAACTATAAAGCATATTTTTAAGAGCATATTTTGCATAGTTTTTAGAGCTATTCCGCCTAGATTGATAGGGCATAGAAATTCGGGCTCTAATTATAACATATTCTGGAACTAAAGATGTTTTCATTTAATAATATCGAGAATTTTATAGTTCATAAAAATTCATCCTCTTTATAACAATATTTCAACTACTCACATTTATGAGCTTCTCTATTTTTTATAACATTTATTATTTTTGTTACTTTCGTTCGATTTTTATTAGCATTTTAATGTTAATGGAGGAATGATTGTATTTGTTGTACTATGAAGTTGTAAATAAAGAAATCTTCATTCATTACTATTTAACATAGTCTCGGCTGAAAATAATTAGAGTGTAAATATTGAATGGTTCTACCTAACATTTGTGATTAAAGGGTCTTGGTTTAAGATCATTTACTCCTTGAGAGTTATATTGAACCTTGATGAGTTTGACGTGTGTTTTCAAACCTCATCATTTAAAATACTTCATATCTTCCGTGTTATTCTTTTAAATTTACCAACCTTTCTTGACTTTGTACCTACATAAATACAAATACAATTTTGTTTTTAAAAGTAAAAATATATATGCGTATCGGTGTAAATCAGCGTAAATCACGTATATTAGGAAAATAATTGTACCGTGGTGACGTGTGACAACGTAGAAATACAGTTTAGTTAACCTCTAAGCACACAACAGTCCACGTTTTCATGGAGTACACACACACGCACGAGCTGTAATTGGGCTACACTCCACCAAATCACAGCTCTGCTCTCTAAGTTGTCAATGTCTTACATACCTTTTAGTCTATGAGCCAGACAGAATATCGGTACCAGTTGGGGCACCAAAAGTAACTTATTTTTTATTGATGGTGTACCCATGAACTTCACAAAAATGTACGATGGACATTTCAAACTCACTATTTCAGTTTTTATACCATAATTAGAGCTTTTTTCGTAAAATACACCAAATTTACAAATTTGTCATTAATGTTTCAATGCTTACTTGGCTAACCAAAAGCCAAAAGAAAGGTAAAGAAGCTCGTCTGAAACTCCAGGAGAGTCGTTTGGAAACTAGAATTATCTTTCATGAGAGACTTCATATGTTGAATCTGATGATTATGACACTACCTAAAGTCGTAAAAAGGAATCATCCTAAAAAGTGACAGATCATTCGTCATATGATACCAGGTTGCATCGTCGAGATAATTAACTTAGCATGAAGGAGGTTCTAAAACATCCTCTAGGTCCCTCCCTCTGATCTTTAGCCAACACATATGGGACACCAGAGAAAACTGAAAAAAACAGCACTGGTACGAACTATATTGACTAAGGCCGCATCTGCTTTAAAATATTAAGAGGCCATCAAACTGTTTCATTGATGGCTTGAGTAATATACAAAATTTCAAGGGTGAGAAGCTCACATTTGAAGAACTAGCATATCATAATATTATTACTGCTCTGTGCTTAGGATTGTCGATGGGAGCGAACGCATTGATGTTGTTTCGCTTGTTGTGTATCAAGCGAAACGAGAGGTGCTCGAAAGGTGCGATAACTAGATTAAGTTTCTCCAATATTTTTCCTGGTCACAAGATTCAGCAATGGAGACGTCTCTTGTAATGTGGTGCGAGTAAGACGAAACTGAATAGTTTCATCGCCAGTCAGTGGAAAAAGCCGAAAATAAGAGAACAATGAGAGAAAACAAATGGCCTGCAGGTGTAAGTGATATGTGGAACAGCTAATTTAACCAGATTCATTCAATAATGTCAGCTGCCCCAGGAAAAGACGTGTGCGCTTACCTTCTTCCAAACCCTGCCTGACACCAACAAATGGGGCCAGGCCCTTATACCGATGCCTGACCACCCAGCCCTTTCGTTTGCGTCCACTGAGCTAGCAGCTCCACCACCGCTACCGGGTGACAGGTCCGGCCAGAGGTCAGCCGGCATCAGTTTGTTCACCACTCTTTGTCACTCAAATACTACCGTGTTTCGTGGTTTGTGATGTAACATAATCTACAATTTGGGGTTCTGTTTTCGTCTGTTGCTCTTTGGGAGTATTGGTTCGGTTGAGTCAATTTCTGGTGGTTTGCTGGTCAGTATCTTGTTGTTGGTGTCCTGTATGTATATGATTACGATGTGGGAGTGTATCTTCTTCATGTTTTCTTTGATGGTGTTGAGTGTCATGTTTTCTGCTGTTGTTTCTAGCTGTTGTGTATGTTGTTATTATTGTTTAATGTTGTTGATTCATGAGTCGGAGAGGAGGATGTCTTTGAGTGAGTGAGTGAAATGGGTGTGTGGTTAGTTGTGCTTTTGTTTGAGTTGTCATGCGTGGAGTTTTGGATGTGCGTGTGTTGGTAGCATTTTTTGTGTAACTATTGTATATTTGCATCTAGTGTGCACCCAGTAGTTGTTTTAAGTGATGTGATTTGTTTTATTTATAATTTGTTAATGTTATGTGGGAAGCGATTGGTGACCAGATTGTGTAGGCATATTCTTTTATAGGTTGTATAGTGGCTTTGTATGTCGAGTGTTTCTTTGCTTTTCCCCCAGTGTGTTGTTGTGAGTATCTTAGGTATGTGTGTGCCCTTTTTTGGCATGTCTGTAGTGTCTTGTGAATGTTAGCTGAAGGTCAGTTTCGAGTCGAGTCTTAGTCCCTCTGCACAGCTTACATTCATTCACAGATAAGACACAGTCAGTGATTTCACTAGTCGTGGTAAGGTCTCTGTACTTAAACCTTTGATGACACATGATCACTTCAGAGATGTATTATATGTGAATGAGTCTAGTATGTGAATGAGATGCGATATAAAATCCTCCGTGCAAGCGATGAAACGTAGAACCTGGTCGGTTGCCCCCCCCCCCCTCCCTGTCGAAATTGAATGCATTTACGATTCTGCATGCAACAAGGGCCAACTATCAGACTGCCATCTGGGACGGAAAATTGCAAGGAGCAAGTCCGATGGAAAACAAAGATTTTCCTTGGGTGATGAAGAAGAACTTCTTATAAATTGGATGTTAGCTACACCAACACCAGAGACAGTGAATTATACAAGTTTCCAACCTACCAGTGTATGATTAAAAGACTGCACTGTACTAAGGCCAGTTTACTACAATAATGTGATAATATAAATGACGAGAAGAACCAAGCTGAGCAAGAAGAGAGATCTGATGATTCATATAGCGACAGCAATTGTGACACATTATACACAATTCACATTGGAAGAGTTAGTAACACATTATATACAACTAGATTACGTGAACTCGGTAGATCACATATATTCACTGCCGCTTATAAATGACCTTGTCTATCCATAAATACGTCAGTTACAAATGACCTCTACCATAATACACGAGTTATAAATGACCTTAAACCTGTTCGCTCCCAAATCTGATAAACTCGAAAATGACCAATCGTCCTACTAAGTTTCATGCAATATAGTTTAATACTTTTTGAGTTATAAATGTCCTTGACCTTTGACCGGATTGCTCCCAAATTCTACCGATTGTTCATGGACATTGACCAATCGTCCAATCAAATATCAGGCAAATTGGTTGAATATATTTGAGTTATTGAGCCTTAACCTTGATCTTTGACCATTTATCCGACAGCTCTCAAAATTTAATCAAATGGTTCCTTGGTATTGACCAATCGTCTTATCAAGTTTCATGCAATATGGTTGAATACTTTTTGAGTTATAAATGACATTGACATTGACCTTTGTTCGAATCACTACCAAAATTCTACCAGATGGTTCCTGGACATTGACCAAACAGTCCACAAAATATTAGGCCATTTGGTTGAATATTTTTTGAGTTATGCTAAAAAAAGATGATAGATAAATAATAAATTAATGCCGCCTAAAATATAACCTTCCGCTTTCTGCGACGGTAATAATCAATATCTTTTGGTGTGATCCAATTCATAAAATTTTCTTCAGTGGTACATCCCATAGAAAGGAACTTGTTTTTAAATGTTTTTTGCGTCAACTACTTGCAAGTACACAATGTGTTTGTTCTTTTTGCAGAAAACTTCCCGTTTTACTGAGCAGACCCACACCTATGTATAAAAGGCTCTTCTGAGCTTAAGCTATGAGTCACAGATTTCCATCATGCTGCATTGAGTTACAGATACATATACCTATTAGAAAATAACAATAAAGTTTGGTGCCCCCGGTGGTACCAATTTATCAAAATTAGGTGACTGGCTCACGGACTATTTGTATTTATTTCTCCTTATATGTTCAAAATATTTCTACTTGGAATTTGGTACATTACTTTAATATATATGTAAACTAACAACTTGTAAAAAATACAGTACCGTAGGTTTATAAATAAGACATGCGTTTTTTATACATATAGTCAAGCCTTCCTGTACATTCCCATAGACAAACTCATTAGGGTTAGAGTAAGCAAAATTGGTTCCAAGCACATTAATCTTTATTTACTATTTTTTTTAGATCAGTGCAATCAATTAAATTATTAGTTTTTCAGAGAATCGTAGATAAAAATTAAACTTATTTTTTACTTCTGTGAGATATGATGGTGTTATTTAATATTTTTTATCTTCCCCTGCAATAAATATATTATACAGTCAATCTACTAATACAATAATAAAAAGTTTCCCTTTATCGAAACATTTCGTGTGCCAAGTTTTTATTTGTAAATTGTATGATATTTTTATCAATTTTTTTAACAATATAGAGAGGAATAATTGTTACATTTTTTATTTCTCTTTTTCACTTTTCTTTCTTTTCTAATATTTTCTTGGAAGATGCAAGAAGAAGGGGAGAGCATATACGATCAAAAACTAATCAATCGTATAATAAAATCCCAACAAATTCAAGAGAGAATACTATGGTACGTCTAGAATAATTTTGTTTGGATTCCATTTAACCTTTTACGACTCAACCTTAATCTTTGTTCGTAAAATATAGGATGAAAAAAATTGAAACATTGAAAGTATATTTTCAACAGGACATATTTTTATCAAATAATTTAACAATTAATAATGATATTAACTATTAACTAGTTGTGGACAATTGCCTAATTATTCACAGATATTTTCTATCCTGGAACGAGAGAATATTTCTTATCATATGTAATAATAATTTCATTGAATATTAAATAACAGAAATATATTAAGTTTACATATATTCCTAAAAAACTGCTTAACGTGCAACAAACTGAAAACTAGTGTTTGAATTTAATTTTTGACTCATAATCAATCAATGGAAAAGATTTAAAAGTAAATTGGAATCTTTTGAAACTCAAATTTCAGAGGAGTTCGATTAATACACTTATCGCATATTTAAAATTTTCAATACCATTGAAAATTTACCTAATACCATTCAACACCTCTACTAGCACTAAAAGGAAGCTTACCGTAGATGAAATGATGGGCATGGAAATCTAATTATAGCAATTCGTAACTGCATACTTAATATGGAGAATCAGTAAGTTTTAAGCCATCTACTAATATTTCGCTCTTATCTAAAATTTTTGATGTATAAACCTGGAAGGTCAGAAGCTAATATTTACCTTCTAGAGACAAAAATAGATTATTTTGCGAAAATATCAATCATAAAACTAGCAGCTAAAATAAATATTTGAACTTAGGCGCATATAAATGTGAAGTACACGTAAGGTTTCCGCCCCCAATTCCTTGCAACTATATTCAGCGCATGGTAAGCTAGCCGCAACTCAATTCATTGCGTTGTAAATTTCAATTTACACGTCATGTTATGTGTGTTGATATTCAATTGAATTAAAATTGAGCAAAGGTTCGATAACTGTTTGAATATATCATATTATAATTGATAGAGAACGTATTAAAATACTCTATACATTACGTCTTAGACATTTCCAATATATTCAATCTATTACTATATAATTCAAATAAATTGCTAATATGATATGTATTATTTAATTCTTCTAAATTTGAAAAATAGCTTTAATCAGGGCTTTTGAGTGTAACAATTTTTTCTGTTTAGGTAACAATGAACAAATTTTTATCGTGTATATGACACATCTTCCTTAATATTATTTATGTGTACCTACATACATGTGGTTTATGAATATTCTATAGTGCACGGAACGTCACACAATATTTCCTTTGTACGATATCCACTTGTGAGTTGTGATCAATTAATATATTATTTATATATGATTGCTTGTTTTTAGAGCGAAACTCATTTACACTAAAATAAGAATTTTTTTGTAGCTATAGTTACGTTGAGTGTCTGAGAAAGTAGCTTTTTCAAATATAGTTATCTCAAATTAAATTTATCGTTTCGGTAGCTTATCTTTATGGATTTATTAAATATAACCAAATACTACCAGAAAAGAAACTAATGTTGAGACAAATATCATTATATGATTTATATTTTTTTAAATTTATTCAATAATATTCCTGTTCTTATATATTTCATTGATTGGAAAAGTTTTCAAAATAAATATCTAAATAACTTCACCATATTAAACAAGCCTGTTTTTTTGCCGTAAATATTGTCTATTTCTTTTTTTATATCTTAACTCAAATTGTTTTGGGGTGAATTACAACGCGAGAATTCAGTTGCGTTGAACTAGCTACACGGTGACTTGACTGTGGTGAACTTTCCGTACACCATTAATTGAAATGCATTTCAATAATTAATATCACAGGTATCTGAAACTTGTGAGTATACTAAGGAAAAATTTCAACATTTTATGTAGAACTTTTATCCAATTTAGTTTTAGATTATCTATCTTATACCCTATTGGTATAAGGTTATTATTGCCCATTGCTATGACTAAAAGGGGACAAAGAATTATATAATATTGGTGACGAGATCCAAACTATATATTCAATTAATCGGTTTTCAATTCCAATTATTTCCATCCTACTTCCTTCTGTGATTTATTAACATTTTATTTTGAATGGATATCTTAACTAATTTAAGCATTGTTGAATGTCATCAATGGATTGGTAGTTTTTATTTCATTTTATTAGTAATCTCTCTAACGATATACAAGATGAAATAACAGATGTGAAATGACCGTTAAACAAATTTCTTTAAACACGTTCTAGGTTGTAACATTGATTCGAAAGTATTGTCATTGTCTACAAATTTTACGCATTGCTTATGAAAAAAGTTTAACTATTGAAGCAATAAGCCCCAAAAATTTAAAAAAAAACTAGGATGTTTTCTCTCAAACTGGTAACTTCTTTCGGATATTTTTAGATAGAAGCAATCCGATTGAGACAATGAGATACAATTTTCGAGAAAATATTTGAAAAGTATCAAGTTGGCCGAGAAATCGAACAAAACGCCATATATTTTTAAAGCAAATGTGTATGTTGAACTATTTAAAACTTTCCGTTTGTCTCTCTCTGTGAAATACATGAAAAAAAGCGAACTGTGTAAAAAGTCTGCAAATGCAACCATTCAGAGAAAAGCACTTAAAGGTGGATTCTTAGCTCCAGCATTTCCAAACAATTCCGAGAGACTTTGAGACGTCATTTAATGTCAAAAAATTTCTATTAACTTTTTTCAGAAATTTATTCAAGGTAAAAAGAAGTATGGGAGAACCTTGAAAAAAATTCAACTCCTTCAATTTTTGAGCTAGAGACATGGGAGTTATCTTATTTTATTCAGTTTCTGGTTTCCACATAGATACATAGTTTTTTCCAATTTTTTAAAATAAAATATAGAATTATAAGAAAATAAAATGTTATATATTTACGGTATATTTCCCAAACATTGAAAAAAGCTTTTGTAAATATGTAGGAAACCATATTTTAAAGAAAATGAAACAAACCCCATAGTTTTAGCTCTAAAACTGTATGAGTTGATACATTTTGTATTTCAAAAGTGAATTTACATGAGAGCCTATTTTCATATTTTTTATGGGATATTTTTGGAAAAATAATACTCCTATGTTATTATGAGCTCTAATATTTCCACACGTTATCAAGGAAACTATAAGCAACTATAGCATTATAAAATAGATTTTTCCTAGATGTTAGGCGATACGGTCCCCTTAACTTAAACGAAAAACCTAAATTTTGAGTGTGTATTTCTTACAGTATACTCACTGTAATGATACTTTTACAGCTCATTATTTTTTCAAATCCGAAACAAATATACTAAACTAATAGTTAGGCTGATTCCTGATTTAGTTATCGTCTAAAGAAAACATTGCACAATAAGAAAGACTTTTTTCATTTTGTATTTGAAATTGAAATCGTATAACACATTCAAATGGGGATGATATTCATAATCAGATCATTATCACGTGTTTAAATTTCAGCATTAATCCTAGGAAATAAGAAAATCTTTTTAAATATAATTATGAACAATAAACCAACCAAATAAAAATTCACGTGCAAAAAATAAATTACTTAAACAATCTAACATATTTCAGATGGGATTTTATATGAACAATAATACTGAATAAGAATGTAATTAATAATTATCTTCTATTTCATGTATTAGTTCTATTACATTCTCAACTCTAAAAGGAAATGGAAGGATATTATTTCATTTAATCAGGATGTACTCATCACGGAAATAGAATTTTTATTTTTCATTGTAAAAGTTAATTAGATTTTTTCATATAAGATTTAATCAAGGAAAATATCCCTAAATAATTCTTCACAGTTTTTGTATGCAATAGTTCATTCAATCACCCTTATTGTTTTGATATTTTTTCTTATACCATAAGCTGCTTATAACTTATCATTGGAAAATAATGAGAACGATTCGATTGAGATGATGGATATCCCTCTTATATGAATATTATTTGAATTATTATTACTTGATTATCGTGCAAAACATGTCCAATACAAATAAAAATGGAATTAAACAAAGAAGTATATTATTGAAATAGAGCCTAAATATCAGAATCTCCAATTAGTAAAATATTCATAAGTGAAAGTTTTTCCCTCTAACTTTCAGATCTGTGTGAGTGTTATAGAAGTTTCTACTGATTTAAGAAAATTGAGTTATATGGAGAAAAAACTAAAAGCAATTCTATTTGTATTAACAATTTTCGCGTTTTGACGATAGTTTCTAATTAGTGATTATTGATGGAGAGAGTTTGTTGATGCATTTTGATATTTCCTAATTTGAAATGAGGTAGATAATTTAAATACATGGAGATGTAAATTGAACCTTGTAACGAAAACCTTCTTTTGAAGAGAACATTAGAAAATATCAAATAATGTTTTAATTTATCTCAAATATTCAAATTCTAGCAATTACAATCGTATTACTGAGTGTAGACTATGCCAAAAAGTGATTTTAGGTTTTAGATCACAAGAAGTTCTACAAAGGACATCAGACTTCATGAAGTTCAGAAATTGAGTGTTATTAACAACGCGCTCATTTCTTAGAAATATGCAAGAATATTACAAATGTTTCATTTCGATATTAAATTTTCAGATACTGTTTTTTATTTTTATAATATTGCTATATTGAACTTCCAAAAAACATATCTAGAGTTTCATTAAGTCAAGTTATTTTTCAATTCGTTCATCAAAGGGATATTTTGATGATCCCACATTAGATTGATATATAATATCAATTTATATCAATTTTCAGGTTTGTTTGTATTTAATCTCCAGTTTCCACCATAACTTGGACATGTTTTTATATTAAATAATCACTAATTCACCACTGTTTCAAATATGGATAATTATGATGATAATCGGTCGTTGCAAAACAGCCTTATACAATTAGCATTGATCTAGTAATCTGTGATGATCGCTGGACGAAGAACAATGAACGATGATCGTAAAAATCTCGACATGCGAAACGTACCATAAGACACACAATTAAATTTTTTTTAGAAAGCCTATTACTTAGATGGTGTTAATCCTCAATCTTATGAAAGAGTTATATTATATTGAGATAAGTAAGCTTTAGATATATTTTGATATTTCAATTCACCCAAAAAGAATCAGTAGTTTGAAAAATAACCAACAAGTGTTCCGTAGTAATAAGAATTTAAAAAAATCCAATCAGTATTATATGTTATTAATATAGTAATAGCACAATCGCATGATATATATAATTATATAACTTTTATAAACGAAAAAAACATGATGAAATGATTAGTATATCAGCGTGAATAGCTACTTCTCTAGCTTACAATATTTATTTATAATTATTTTAGCTTGATTTTTGATTGTGGTGTACAATGAATTACTAATCTTCGTAATATCTAATATATATAAAAATTTACGTATTCCTTCTTAGTTAAGTAGGTAGCCTTTATGTTAGTATTGAATAATACTATATAATTAAAATTGTCAAGTATGATACTACAGACTCACTCAGAATATCTATTATGATTTGAGTACTAAGGATTACCTTAATTTACAGTTTACAACACTAATTCTATACGTTTTACTGCAAAATATCAGTTTATAATAACATATTTGTTGATTAAATGCATTTCTCATCCAGTGAAACTCCACATGTTCTGTTAGTTTAATAATAATGTACGTATACGCAGAAATTCTCATTCCACTAATTAATAGCTCGTGTATAACATTTGATGACGTCATCTCGTCAGCAATGAAATGACTTATAATTTCCTTGAAGAAAGTATATACGCGTAGGAAATTATTATAACACGAACATAGGACACATATCGACGAAATGGATTTGTTATACTCCCTCATAATATAAATTAAATACAGTTTTTATTTCATACAGTTGCCAACAAATTTAAATTAATGAAAAAATATAAATAAATAGATACATATCTGAACAAAAATATAGATTGAAAGATATTTTAAATTAAAATAATCATCGAATACATTACAATTGACTATTTTGAATAATAAATCACTCAAAACAAACTGTTCATTCCATTTGAGAACCACATCAACATATCGTAATATAAAAATACCTCTAAATTTAAATATTTTGATACGTACATCATTACAATTCTTACAGGAGTTCGTTAAGGATATTTTTCATATAAATATTACCATTGTTAATAATCAAATAAAGTTCACTGCGAATGATAAGAGTAGTGAACATGAACGCCAGTTTGACTGACTGTTTCAGTATTCTATTAACACACAGTGTTTGTGTTTGTTAAACACTGTGATTAAAGGGTTACTTATTGTCTTTTCTTCAGAGGTACGGTGCATATCATGAAAAATTAATTACGGTGTTGTCACATAAATGAATTTGTTGAATATGCTTTGATATGGAATACAACATCAAATGGAATTAAATAGAAGTCATTTTGATATTATATTTATTATTATTAACAAATTATAACGTCTTTTAAATTGAAAATAAAGTTTTGATCCGTATTTGTACCTACAGCAAAATCTCGTATTAGACCAGAGTTACGTTCCAAGTTTGTTTGGTCTAGTAAGAAACTCACTTTATTAGTTTCCTACTAGACCAAAATCGTTTTCTTTAAAAGTAAAGCGGTGACTTTAATATTTCGTTAACTCTATTTGTTTATGATAACTTCAATGCCAAATTAATGGTGACTAATATACCAATTTTGAAAGGAAACAAATTTAGAAACAGTATGAGGTTTTTTGCTTCAATTAAAATGAATATAATATTTCTTTTCAATTAAATTAACATTTTATGAAATTATAATAGTTTTCAATGTTCCTAGTTTTCTATAACTTTTCACATGCATTTTTGTAGCACAGACTTTACCATCAAATCTGAAACCAATTCTGCCTTATGTTTTATCCTAAAAAAAGCATAAATAAATATAATACATTATTCAAATTAGAAAATTATCTTTAAATTAGTATTGTAATTATCAATTCCTGTAATATTTACATTTGAATAACTGTCAGGTAACAAAAATTGTGTTTTGTCTAGTACGAGGTTTTTTCCAGTACAGTTTCAAAAATATCTTGGTCTAATAGGAGGATTGTCTACTAGGAGGCTGGTCTATTACGAGGTTTTTCTGTATTACCTTGAATCGCTCTCATATTGAGTGTGAAATGCGTTAACATTTGCACATCTTTGAGAAATAAATTTACCACACTAAAGACTCTTGGTTTCGACCACTGTCACTCAGACAAGACTAATTTGTCCAACTCAGTCTGTTTTCTTGGAACCAATCGATGTTCATACAATACAAACAGACTCAGTCTATCAATATTTTACCTTCTTACAGAATATAAAGAGGGTAGTCTATAATTATATTGTATATCATCATTTAGTTATCAATTTAAATAATATTAAACAATAACAAAAACCGTTATTGTTTCATAATAAATCTCTAGTTTTTTTCAAACGTTTAGTTTACAATGGCTTAAATTTACCCCGAATACTCCTCATCAAAGTCCTAAATATCCTCTAGAAAACTTTTCTTTAAACTCAAAAGAGAGAAGAATTTTCAATTTCTCTTATCATAAAATGGAGATGGGAAATATATGTTTTAGAATAATAAATTTTTAAATTTAAAGAAATTTTTAGAACTGAAATCGGTATTTTTTTTTTATTCCCATCTTATGGGGATGAAGGTTAATTGAATATGTTCCCTAGGTTAATGAATCGGCTGGAAAAACCATAAACAATCATCAATAATCTAATTGAATATGTTAAACTTTATCCAACACTTAATTTCAAAGGGTAATAATATATCTGAGACGTTCATTCTAATCAGACTGACAAAATTTAGGTCTCTAAAAGACTGAGTGCGAAGGATTCTCTACACAATCGATATTTAGGAAACAAGATGCTTGAATTGAATGATTTTTAGTCAGTTTATTGCTGTTATCATATAAATGTACTGTGCAAATTTTGATGTACTTTATATGTAGGAACAAAGTTATTATATTGAAAGATTTCTTTATGAACTGTGTACGTTACACCTGCAGTGGGGGTGAAATTTGGAGTACACCCATCTAGTGGTAGTGTGTACGTGCGATGTTGACAAATCACTTTTATTCCGGGGACAATTAATATTAAATAATAGCTATAAATTGGTAATAATAATCATTTCTGTTAATTGTGATACATGAAATACAATGAAATACTAACCATCCCATTATTTCGTGTCTGTATCTTCTAATTGATCATCAGTAACTGAGTGTTGGTGCGTAGTGACCTCTGGCAACTATATATATATATATGTGCGTTAGTATCTTGCGTGAATACTGTGGGGGTAGACACACGCAAATATAGTAAGTGAATTATAGAAATCTATTCACTTTCATATTTGGCTTATTGTTTTGTTGGCTTATTAGAAATTTTTTAGAGTATAAACATTTACAAATATATCTAATGAAAAAAGTCATGAAATTTTAGTTTATTCAATTCATTCAAAAATATTTATTCGCTATTATAAATTCTTGGCGAGCTCAAACTCCACAGTCAGTCTTTTAAGGGTTAAAGGTGATTTGTGTTTATTCTGTAATCGTTGTTACAGAAACGTGACACTTAAGTGCATCAACTATAATTTGACGCACTCCAAACATCTAATCGTTGAATTGAGGATTTAATTTGATGGACTTATTCTAAAAATTGAGTACTGAAATAATTTCAAGATTTTGATACATATAAGTACATATATCAAAATTACAGTGGTCAGTCGCTATTGGCACTTTTCCTATAAGTTAAAATAAAAACACCCTAACATATCAAATATTTGTTTCGTATAAGTAACATTAAAGTTCTTGTTCACAAAAGTTGGCTTCACATTTGGAAAATATATTTTCAGAAGTTTCACAATATGAAACTATATTCAGATCTTTCATCAAAGACCATGGATTACACTATTCAAGTGGTTATTTTGAAAAGTTTTCACCAAGTAATTCAATATGGAAAAACTTTTAAAACCTTTGAATGTTTTTTGTAAATTATATTCTGGTCATTATTAGTTGAAATAACTGTTTTACATCAATAGATCTTATTCAACAGAAATTTAATCATAATTTAATAAAAAGTTGATGCATAAAACTTAGAAAAATGAATAAATTAAAGACTTTATACCTTTGACATATCAGAGTAGAGCAGAATAAACTCATTCACCTGAATTTAACAAGTCTTAAAACTATCAACTTATAACAGGAATTCCCGATAAAATACGACCAATAGTTAATCAAAGATAACAGATAACCTGCCAGACATAAATTCTACGACATTTTCATACTCATATAAATACTGTTCTTCGAACATGGATCCAACTCTCAGTTATATTTAATTATCTTTCATTTGTACAATACACTTGTGTAGTTTACAAGTCACTCATATCAGGAGGTGATGCTTGTTGTTTACAGATAAAATTTTTTATTTATATCAACATATTTCAAATTGAATTATATAGCAATAGCAAACGAGGTAATATCCTCAATATTTCATTCAATATCAATAATCTTTCGATATCCAAATAAAGAACCTTTCTACCAATAATATAAGTGCTCATATTTAACTAGTCTATTTTCTTCTCGTCAGTGTTTGATGGGTAAATAAAAACTTACAAGTTATAGCGTCTCACAGACTTTGATTGTTTGCTGACGTTGAATATCGGCAACTTATTCTTATTGGAAAACAAATAGTAGTTATATGGTATATAATGAGATTGAATTTTCATGATGCTGTATAAGAATGAATTTTCATTGAAATAATATAATCAGTGCAAATATTTGTAACATTCAGAGATCTAGAATTTGTTTGAGCACCGAGTTTTCAAACAGTTCACATTTTCGATCATATCATATGAGAATTATCTGTTGTAATTTTAACTCATCATTTTAATTGAGTATCCATAATGTATATTATATGAAACCAATTAAAATGATAAACCTTCAGATATTATGGATACTAATTAGAATGTAAAAAAGTTCAATCATATTCTTGTCTGTGATGTGATCGACAATATCAAACTTTTTGATAAATCGGATCTTAACCTATAAAATCGTTGGGAGCAAGTAAATGGTTAAATTCTGGTCCGTTATCTTTAGTAGGTTTATTTTTGGTCCGTTATTTTTCCTAGCTTTATTTCTGGTCCGTTACCTTTACTAGCTTTATTTGTGGTCCGCTATCTATACTAGCCTAATTTCTGTTCCGTTATCTTTTCTAGGTTTATTTCTGGTTCGTTAGCTTTACTAGCTATATTTCTGGTCCGTTATCTCTACTAAGTTTATTTCTGATCTGTTTTATTTACTAGCTTTATATCTGGTTCGTTATCTTTACTAGCTTAATTTGTGGTACGTTATATTTACTTGGTTCATTTCTGGTCCGTTATCTTTAGCTACTTCAATCGTTGTTCTGAATGTTTTTTTAATTTCAATTAAAGAAATTACTTTTTCTTATTTACAATTTGTTTAATTGTTACCTACATTTGGAATTCAAGGCTATGTTAGATAATAACTACGAATAAAACTTATTTTAAAATATAGATTCGAATATGATTGTGTTACATATAATTTATTATTTAAATTTTGGCGAATGATAGAAGATAGAAATGATATTACATTATTGCATAAGATCTTCATAATGAATTGCAACTAGGTCACTATATAGAGCTCACTCTATAATGTTGGAGTTTGGAGATGTATAGAAAACCTTTTATGGCAGACAATAAAAAATATATTTATTATACATGGTACCTACTTCATTACTCACGACTCTGATATTCGGGATGGTTCACTATACACTATTGTAACTTCAGATTCGTACTGTAATATTGATATTCAATGGCACTATAATAACCTATCATAATTATCATATTATGTAGCAAACATCAAAGAAAAGTTTATAAAAGTAGCTGACTTAAAAGAGTTGTAATCTGCATAGTACTATAGCTAGAAGACTGAAATAGGCTTCATTTGTAAGAAAAGAATCTCAAATTCAATTTGATATCATTCATGCTCAAAGAGGCTATATAGCCATATATATAGAGCTTTAATTTCTTTGGTGCTTCATTATCCCAATAAAGGCTCAATTAACAATGATTAGAGGAAACTTATCCTTGTGGAGATGTTCAAAAGTGGATCCATGATGGCTATAATTTATAGATTTTAGGCAAAATATTAAAAAAAAATTATGTAAGAAAAAAGTAGAATGAAATTACATTATGTGACATATCTGGTACAGTTCATAATTTAAATAAAAGAAATCAAGGCCTGGAAATAAGGAAGGATAGGAACATCGTTAACATGGTTAAATAAATTTAATTAACGATGATTGAATGAAATCAGTGAGACATTTTTCTGCTTGGACATATATAAGGAAAATTATTGTTCATTTTATCATAGCATGTTATGTATTACATTCATTTGACACCGCTTTAAATGGAATACCATAAGGAATCCATGATAATACTCCATGCATAATGTGATAAGAAAACATTTTTAATGTTATAATAAAATCATTAGGAAAAAAAATTGAAATTCTTATCTTCGATTTAACTTATTTCAGTCTTCTAGCAATAATAGTTTACAAATTACAACTCTTCTAAATCGGATATTTATTTGCGAAGACCCTTTGTTAATTAACACTCAATCAATACGTTAACTAACGTCATCAAAGCCTCATCGTTACTCAACCAACCCTTTACAGAGTCTGTCGATTGCACTACTAATTGGTTCTATTGAACAATGGATGACCATATTATAATTGTTGATAACTATAGATTGAGATCCATGAATTATATTCACGCTTTGAGAAATTTAAAACAAAATTCAGGTCAATATAAGTGTCTTTCATATTTACAATTGAAGCTAAAATTAAGTAAATAACTATCCATCATATAAAAAAATTTCTTCAGTCATTTTTGATAGAGGATCTCTCTACATTCTGAACAATTCCACTCACAAATTTTAGATTGATCCTTAACCCAATTAGTCATGCAATCAAAAATACCCTCAATCTTTCATAATACAAGTAGACCCCACTTTTATAAAAGTGGAAATAATTACGAGATAAGTCTCGATATTATTACCGTTAGTAGACATAGAAAACGGAGATATTTTTAACGGTGATTATTTCATAAAACTTCAATGTACACCGACAATATTATTCAGATGTGGTAATTAGAAATAATTCGTTCATAATTTAGTCTTTATAAAAGAAGAAGCAATACGAAAAAAAAATAGATACAGTGATATATAAGAATTAAATATTATTACATTAAAATGTTACAAATTAGATTAGAGGTTAACTGATAATAATAATATCTTCTTCTTTTCTTGTTCAAAAATGTAGAAGCACCCAAAACTTGGAACATTTTAACGGAACAAAAAATTACTGTTAGATCAATGTAACACAATTATATAAATCAAAGTACCAAACTAATTACTCACCTATAATGAGTGAGAGTTAAGCTATGGTTGAATTTTATAACTTCAAATTCACCACATTGAACTTTCATCACAGTGAATCAGCTAATTAAACAAATGCTTGAACACTATTTAATAAGCGTGGTCGGAGACTAAGGACAATTTTCTTTCATTACAACTCATAGAAAATGAAATGATAAATTTTGTGTGCGGAAAATTGCCACCGGGGAAGATTGCCACTAGGAAAATTACCACTATGTGAAAACTGCCACTGTGGGAAAATTGCCACCCGGAAAATTGCCACTGAGGAAAAGTGCCACTATATAATATATTAACATTCAAACTAATAAAAATTAATAGTCTATACCAGGGGTGGGCAGAAGTTTCTTTTCGAGTGCCACAGATAGAAATTTCAGTGCTACGATATATATATATATATTTTTTCATATAAAAATAAATTTAATGATACACTAAGTTATTTTTTATAGTTATTTCTACACAATAAGAGAAACAGTTAAATTGTACCATAGCAGGCAAAATTGAAAATTAAATTAACTAATGTTTGCTTATTGTAGGGATGAATCTCTATCAAAATTATTATATATATTTAATTAAATCATCATATGTAAAGGATTGCTATTTATTACGGTGATTCTTCCTGATTCTTCACTAATGAGAGTAATATGATACTCTAAGTAAATAAATTATTGAGATAGAATAACGGACAGACGAAATATATTTTTTCTTCTACTCTGACTGCCATGAAGTCGAAATACACTATTATACAAGTGCTTCACAATTAATAATGACACACTTATGTTTAATATCCACATTGTTTCAGTATAAAATAGAAAATCAGCATGGTAGATATACTTATTAGAACATACTATAAACAGGTTAATTACACATATATTAACTGAAAACAGCGATCACAAACGAAACCTGAATATAATAAAGAAATAATTAAAATAGTTATCGGTAAGTTATTTAATTTCCTTATGATGAACTTTTATTATCTTTCAATTTAATAGGGGTAACTTTTAAAAAATTGTATAAAGGTAGGTGGGCAAAGGTGCCATCTGAGTGCCAGAAACAGCACTCAGTGCCACAATTGCCCGCCCCTGGTCTAGCTATACTCTATACAAACAAATTACCAAAGAGAATACGAAATGGTACGAGTCCTATGGAAATAAATATTGACACTGCGTTTATCGCTGTATGACTAGTTAACATTCACTCCTAGATAAAATTTACAAAAAAAATCTTCAACCCTGGAACGACCAATAGGCCTGAGAGGCTTCTTCCTGTTTGAAATATTTATGTATAATTCAAATACTATTTGATTTGAATTGTTGAAACTTCATGTCTTTCCTTTTCAATGACTTATTTATTTATCGTATAAATATCATTGAGACGACTAATGAAACATGTCTTGTTCTATGTACTTTTTTTCACTTATCATCATGCACATTTTATTCTTAGAGCTATATCTGTGATTTTACTTACTAAAAAGGTAATGAAGAAAAGAAAAAAATTATAATGGTAGACATTTTAATGCAGGGTGTTTACACTTCTTCATTGGAAACTATTTGCAAATAGAACAATTTCAGTTACATTTTGATCTCATCGAAATGTTCAATCTGAGAATTCGTTCTTCGCTTGTTAATTGCATGGTTAAGGCCCGTTTCACACTTGTATTTGCAACACAGCGGAAAAAAGCTATTCTTAAAATGCATTTACACTCGAGTTTTCTTATCGCTGATGGAAAAATCACAATAAATTTTTACTTCCTCGATTAAGAAACGCTTGTGTGAACACAATTTAAGAAGAGTGTTTTTTTCGCTGTTAAAAATGAAAGTGTGAAGCGGGCTTTAACCATCCACTGAAAAAGCGAAGAACAAATAATCATAGTGAAAACTTCAATGAGGTCAAAATGTAACTGAAATTGTTCTATTTGCAAATAGTTTCTAAGGAAGAAGTGTAAACACCGTGTATTAAAATATCTACCATTATAAATTTTTCCTTTTATTCACTGCCTTTTAGTAAGTAAAATCACAGAGTGAGCTCTAAGAGTAACATTCGCGCGATGCCAAAAATAATCACCCTCACTCTTTGCTTACCTGTTCTTTGACTATGTCCATCAGCTCAAAATTGTTTCTACCTGCTAGTAGTACAATAAGAGGCAGAGAAAAATAGACGATTTACGGGCATTTGAAAAAGCGGAAACATTATTGTGGCCCATACAGTACATCGCAATTTAGCTCTAGAATTACTTATAGGATAACGGTGCTTCATGATGTTTATTGGAAATAAAAATTCTTCAAATGATGGTGCAATCAGATTTAGGTTAAACCAAGTGGTTTCAAAATTGTAAGAGATGCGGAGTGATACCCCATAGAAAGGGTATGAAACCCCACCCGACCCTATACTATGATATTTGAATATTACAATGTAACCTAATCATCTTGACTGAAATCTGCTCTAGCGAGATTTTTGATCTTTGATTGATCTTCACTGATTGATCCCCAAATGATGAATGTTTGATATGTGTAATAGTTCCTCATTTTGAAGCAAATTGGAGCAATGAGTAAATATTCAATCTCGTGATATTATATGGTAAATGAAATACTTGCGCATTCATTGAAGATACACATAAAAATTGAAACATTTTATTCTATCAGCATGATTGACAATAATTGAACACCATAAACACTGTATACGACATAGAATAATTATATTATATATATACTTTATTTATACATTGTACAGTGTACATCATATACAACAAATATATTTTTATTTGTTAACATTTTTTTAATGAAATTATCCTTGTTTTGAAGTATGAACTGCTACATGTAGCCTTATATTTTCATATGGCTGAATTTTCTCTCTTTTACGTCAGTTTTATCTAAGAGATAAAAAGAGAAAAAAATCCTTTTTAAAATCCAAATCTTTAGAAGAGTGAGATACGAGTTATAATCATTTGCAAATTTGAAAGAAATACTATGATATTGTTGTTAAATTTGAATATTGGGCGCAATTAATTTACAGCCCTGAATTTTAACGGTCATCGATCGACATAATGAACAATATATATGATTCTCTATATTAATTAAGTATTTGGAATTGTATTGTATGAAAATAAAATAATACTGTATCAATTTCTTTATCGTCAGAGTTCATCCCTAGTAGAAGAGTGCTTGAATTTATTCTAAATAGACATTGTATTAATGTACTTCATCGTAAGAATTCATCCCTAATTGAATATTATTTTTATTGAGTCTAAATAGATATTGTATGAATGTTCTTCACTGTAAGAGTTTATTTTTGATGGAATTATATTATTTCCTCATTACAAAGATGACTTGCTTTGGTATTCAGGTTTTTCAACAGAAATTTATTAGAATTGTCAATCTGATATGCAATCATTACTATTTCCATGCAGGTATATTTTCAATAATTCATTGTTGTGTCACATTATTACAATTTACAAATTAGAATAAGATTACAATTGGGTGGCAAAGGATTACTTATGGGTGGCAAAGGTGAAGAAATTACAGGTAATGGTTAAAATAATTATGTTTATAATAAAAGCTACTGAATATTAATTAAAATAATTAAATGTTTCAAACCTTATGAATAATTCTAAAAAAATCAAGTGGAAGATTCTACCAAATTCTCTCTCGTTAAATCAGTCATTTTTCACTCTGAGCAATTAGGGTAATTAGTCAGGGCATAAAGATGCAACTCTTAAGGATTGGAACTAAAGCTAATTTAAGACTTCTTTGATACTATCGGGAAAATATATTTCTGCTATATGTGGATGATGATAGGTATACAGTTATAGATTAAGTATCATTGATATGAAACGCCAATGATTTATATTTTACCAATATGAATTTTTATTATTTGGAATTAATGTTAATTCAATTGAAAAATATTGTTTGTGAAAAAAAAATATATATATATAAGATTGGTGAGGGTTATATCAATAAAAAAAACAACAAATTTTGTTATAGTGGAGTCATAGATGGTTAAAAATAGTCCCATATAATTTCATAAGTAACTAAAACTATTCTATTTGTAGTTATATTTCAATATTTAACTTTTACTTTTTTCATTCATTCAATGAAGAAAACGCAGTTTTTGATGCAAATTTATTAATTTCGCAGTCGAAATGATATTTAATTACACAAGAAAATTTATACGACAGCCATGGTTTTGAAGTTTAATACGAAAAGACGTTTCTATAGTGTAAATATTATTAATTTGACTGAACTTAAAATTATTGCATGGATTTTTTTGGCTCAAACTTTAAGTTCAGAATGTCAAAAATATGAACTATCTCTAGAAGCCAGTCATGCACCATAATATAAACTTACAGACATTGAACTTTCTTCAATTTCTGGTTTCTACCTGTACAAAAGTACAATTTATTTTATTAAAAATGAATGCTTGCTACCCATATGATATGCTCATATGGGTTTTCATATATGAAAAATATATTTACACAGAAATGGAAAGTTATTTTTAATTATCCACAAGTGCTTAGACTGATTAGCAAAGAACTAAATTTCTTTGTAAACACATACAAAATTATTTTAGATAAAAAAATAAAGAAGTCCTTATAATTGTAATTGAAATAATTTTGTGATTGATTACAAAAAAAATCTCAGTTGCATCTATTACAGAAATTAATCAATTTATTTTCATTATCCTCAATAATTGGAATTAAAATCAAATTTTAATAAACAAAATGTTTCCTCATAGAAATTTAATACATAATAGCAAACTATAGATCACTTAATAATGATTAATTACAACTGCATTGTTCCATTACCAGTTTGGTTATTCCATAATTACCACATGGATTACAAAAAGGCAATTCCCCTTCTCCTTTAACTGTCGCAAAACACGAGAGATGGAAAATGAAAGAGAGACCAGTCGATAAATAGTACTAAGTAGTTAAATTTTAGATATGCTTTACATTATCTCAATGATTTAGATATATGTAAAATGATTTAAAATAAATATAATGATATACAATATATAAAATGATTAACAATAATTCAATATTTGGTAAAATGGAGAAACAAATTCACAATTTAGAATATTTACAATCAATACTTTCGCAATAACTGTAATTATATTGACATTAAATAATATAAATAAACATCTGTTTTATAAATCATAATTATATATACGATTTCCATATCATGATCATCTTAAACAATTATAACTTATGATTAACTATCAACATTTTCATATTATTACTGTCTACTACCACTATCTTCTATGATTTTTTATTATAGGTAACTATACATTATGATTATCTATCATAATTAATTTTGTTTATTATCTATTTTAATAATTTATTATTAGTATCCATTTTACCTATAAATCATGATTATCTACAGTACTATAAAAATATGTTATGAGTATCTTTATTGATTTAATTCTATCGATAAATAACGTAATTATCAATAGTAATTTATGTAATCAATTGATTGATTCGCCATTTAATTACTTCGTATTTCAAATTAATTACTTCATAATGTAATATGTTACGAATTACTTATGATTGGAAGATGAATAATGAGTAAAATTCAATTTACTAAAATTAGTTCAACTAATTAATGCATATTATATAAAAAAAGGAATGATTTGAAAAGTTAATAATATAAGTTAAAATATAATTAAACAGTAGAATTAATTCATCTAATTCATCCACATATTATCAGTTCGAAATTATGGCTAAAAGTTTCAACGAGAATGTAATGTACACAGTTTGTTAAATAATTCCTCTCAAAATATCTGATATGATTTATCAAAAAATAAAAATCGATTTATTACAATTTTCATCTCCAGTCTAATTCCTGTACGAAATGGAAGTTGAAACACTAAAATCATCAGCAGTTCCATTTCATACGAGAAAATTTCTCTTTAACTTTCAGTCGAGAGGTTCATTTTTTTCTGTCTCGTTGAATGAAGGGAATAGTATTTCGAAAAAAAAAATTATGAAATTTGCCTAGAATTGTTTCACTTTCAGGACAGATATAGAGTAAAGTCTACATGACTTAAAAGTTGCCTTTGTGCTATTTATACCTGTATTTTCACTATTTTTAAAATCAGTTGAATAGATATAATTGTCAGATGTAACGCATCACTCTGGTTTCATTTCTGTATGTCACTACTCTTACAGAAGTGACAGATGGGGCTTTATTTGAAGAAAAAGGTATAATTTTATGCACTTTTTGTATAATAGAATCCCTGAATAACTCTTTTTTTAAGCAACAATTAATTTTAATCTGCATAAGAACATGATTCAGGCATGAAAAAGTTAATGATTAGTCTAAAACGGTTATTTTATATCTGAATGATATTTTATAATTGACTAACACTATTTTAGTTTAAAAAATTCCTTTTAGTTTTCGATTGTTAAACTCATCAAATATAATTCCAACCAAATACTCAATCGAAAAAAATCAACACCGATCTTCATCTTTCGATCAGGGATTACAGACGATGATAAAAGAGATCATTAGGCTACGACAATAAATGATTCCAGAAGTATAATTGTTATTTACCAAACAATTAAAACACTTACAGTCTATCATCATTGTCAAGACATTATCGACATAAAATAAAGATAATATTGTATGAAACTGAAATCTTTTACGATAAAATCAAATCAATATATAGCGTAATAGAAAAATTAAAGAATAACTATATTGATTATAAATTTACCGATCAGGTATACAAATGGCTACCGCAATTAGATTAGACTCAGAATAAATAACTCTAGATCACCAATGTATAATTAAATCTTCACAGCATTTTATTATTCAGAGGTACAAGAACTGCATCTTTTGTTAGTCCAAAGCAGTCAAACAATGTCTGCCTGTCCTCTATTTAGCCTCTATTCAATAAGACTTAATTAGTACTGAGGTCGAGGCTAATAAGGTATTGAGCAAAGAAAGAACTGATATATTGAACCACTCGACAACCTGATTGAAATTGATCCGTAAGGAAAGTAAATAAAAATATATAATTCAAGAGACTCTTCATGAAAATAAATGAAGTTGATCTCAAAGTTGATAAAAAAATTATTCAGCAATTTTACATTTAATATAATATATAAAAAAAATTCTACTTTAAGTAAAAAATTATTCTGCTTTTAGTTTAAGACAAAACAACTCCTGTACAATGAACTTTTGATTCGTTCATAACAGAAGATGGTATGTTTTTAGGGGCTCGGTCACAAGAGCGTTTTTCACCGTTTCAATGCTCTAAAAGCGTTGCGTAACATGGATATGTATGAAATGGGTCTAACAATAGTTTCCAAAGAGACAAAAACGCTCTGAAAACGGTGTACAAAAACGCTCGTGTGAACGGCCCTAAATAGTTATCCTTGAAAACTATCTTGAATAATTGATAAATTAAAATGATAACATCTTGGGTAAATTATAGTATCTCGTTATAAGGTAATGGAACTACAACAGTTAAACTCCATTGTTTGGATTTGTTCAGCAATTCATAATTATATTTTAGAAACTAAACAATACACAAGTAACAGCTATTAAATTACTATAAATCCCAGGACGTGTATCTAAATTACTTTACGGAACACGTTTAATCGAGAGCGTAACATAGAAAATTTATGAAAGTTTAAGAACAGAGATAACTCAGAATTCATATTTCAGAAAGTTCATACTGAATAATTCTACAGTACATCTATAAATATATGTTAATTCTAATTCTATAACAGTTGTACTAAATATTTTAGTAAATCAGATTGAGGAAAGATGATATACACTTATACAGAGTACGTGTCCCCAAAGAAACCGTGCCAACTTCAAATTAGTATATTTCAACGACTAATGATGGTACAGATTACTTTCGAAGATCAATTTGTTTCTTAAATTCTTCTTCATCAATAGTTGAATTTTTTTTTAATTCGGTTTCATTTTTGTGAATATAATAACGATTTTATTAATGGGTGAAGTAAGTTCAACATTTAAAATACATCTTTCAGACAATAACCTCATTAATAAAACCGATATGTTTCAAGGTATCAAAAGTATTCAAGTAACTATTCCTTTAGTAAAATGTTGACAATCAGGAGAAAAATGAAGGCATAAAACTCCTTTTAGAAAAAAAATTATGTTAGGAGAAAGGGATTCATTATCTCGAAATCATCAATCAATCGAATGTTGTTCCGGGCAGTGCTTCCAAATATCAGGGTGGTTCATAGTGACAATTGCTCCTTGTTGGGTGCGCCTTTAAGTGACTTGGGTATCCCCGAGGAGATTTTAAGGAAAAAAGAAGATTTGGATCTCTTGGTCTCTCGATTTCGGGTGGTGGATAACCTTCAAGCCTTCTTTTTGTTGAAAAATGTTTTCTCCATTTCGAAGCTACAATTTGTTCTGCGGGCTTCTCCAGCTTACAAGCACGTAGTAGAACTTAGCTGTTTTGATGAATCACTTAGATCTACCGTTGCCAGTGTGACCAATGAAGAGATGTCAGCTGATTCTTGGGTTCAGGCAACTTTACCGGTTGGCCTTGGTGGACTGGGTTGTAGGAGAGCTGGAGATATTGCCTTACTTGCTTTTGTGTATTCAATGGATTCAGTGAATGATTTGGTTGAAACTATTCTTTCTAATATTGATGTTGTCGATACCGGAGAGCTAACGGATGCAGTTGGGACATGGAGGCAGGGTTTACAGGTTGGTCTCCCGGTACCAGTCCATGAGTCCAGTCAAAAATAATGGGATACACCACGGGCTCATTCATTAATGAAAAGTATGTTGGCTAGAGCTGATCAGGTGGCAAGGGCACGACTGTTATCTGCATCTCTCAAAGAAACTTGAGTGTGGTTCAACGCGATTCCCATACCGTCATTGGGTACACAGCTCGATCCAGAGGTCCTGAGGGTAGCCATTGCTTTCAGAGTTAGTGCCAGAGTTTTTGAACCTCATTCTTGCCGCTGTTGTAGTGGGGTGGATGTCAGAGGACTGCATGGCCTGTTTCGTAAGTACAGTTCTGTTCGTCACCCAAGACATGCGGCAATGAATGACGTGGTAAAACGGGCTTTGCAGAGAGCAGGACTCCCTTCAGTACTTGAGCCTCCTGGGCTAGACAGAGGTGATGGTAAAAGCCTAGATGGTATTACTGTGTTTCCTTAAATGAATGGAAAGAGTCTGATTTGGGATTGCATGTGTGTCGACACATTTGCCGAGACACACCTCAATGATTCCGCAGTTGAAGCCGGATCAGCTGCCGGGGCTGCGTAGAACCGTAAGCGTCAGAAATACTCCGCCCTTGGAGATGCATACATATTTGAGACAATTGCTATGGAGACCACAGGAGAGTACGGTAGTACGACCTCCTCAATCATGAAGTCCATAGGTAGACGGCTTGTTGAGACAACGAATGATCCAAGGGAGTCTGCCTGGTTCCAACAGCAAATGGCTCTTGCGATCCAGAGAAGGAATGCCTTCAGCATCCTCTCAGCTGCGAAAGAGAGCTTTTAGTGGGTCAGGTCCCCCCTTCAGGGAACTCAACCCCTCAATCGTTTCCTCTTCTGTAAAGATATTATCCTTCTTGTTTTTAGTGGAAAAATATTGTCTTAAAAAAAATCGAATGAGTAAAACTCATAAAGCCACCCCTATAAAATCAAAGTCAGACAACAACTTCTTGGAACAGATTTTTCACGCCCTGAAATTTTCGTCATCTGGTCCTTCAAAGACACATTCGTTTTGCAAAATATTATCAAGAGGGACGAAGCTGTATTCTACATGAATGAAGAAGTAATTAAGCAGACCATTTGGCAATATGCTACAAGAAATAACCGTCCTGACATTGATTTTAACCACTTTATCATTGTGAAAATTAAAATCATCACACTTATTTTCTTTTTTACGGGTGGCCTGAACGACTCTTGTTGATATTTAAACCTGTTACCTCCTTTTTGTACTTGAGAACTTTTCTCAAGATTGTCAATATTTGTATGCTTTAAAAAACAGGAAATATATTTGTTTTAATAATGAAGTTGTAGACTAAATAATATTTGAACTTACTTCATTGTCCGTTTTCTGACCGTTTGCACAAAGCCATTTTAACCACCCTTCAATTAAATCGTTACATATAATACTCGCAAAACTGAATTTAATTTTATGAAAATTTAACTGTTGATGACGATGGGTTCAACAAATAAAATAATACTCTTCTTTTTCAATATATGTTGAAATTTACTAATTTAAATATGTATTCCGTTTTTATAGGTACATCCTGTTTGGTTGCTTCGCTGAATAACTAATTTCAGAGTAAATATCCTCCAATTTCTTTATACAGTTCTCACAAATATCTGTTTCCTTGGAGACCTGTGGTTTGAGCTAAATAAATCGTTCAACATAAGTTACCAGTCTTCGGATACTTGAAAAAAATTCTCATTGTTTTACATTTCTACTGACTGCATTTAATTCCCAAAACTCCCCTTTTTTCCCTCTCACGGGAAATATTTCGACGAAAAAATAGATAGTAGGTCTGATTTGCTTAGTTTTCAACTATAAGGTGATGGAGATCTGTTTTATTTTTTCCACTGTAATGGATTGTACACTGAGAGAAATAATTTTTGGACATCAAACAACACACTGTAGTTTAACTCATTGTGGGTTGATTATACGCTAAAGTAGTTAATTCCAGTAATGTGCTAGGTGTAGATGAACTACAGCATGTGGTTTAATTCTCTGGTCAATATAAACGCACGAAATGTTGGTAAAATTTTATTTTTCTGTGGTTAGAAATACGCATCATCCATGTCAGTTTACCTTACCTACAGAACAAATCAAAAATAAACTTGCATGTAGGTAAATTATTTTCCATTGTCAGTATATATAACCGTCCTCTATGTAGTTAGAGTATTACTATGAAATTATTAATCACATGTATGTAAATTTAATGTAAATCAGGCGGGAAACTGGAACAGCGCGTCAGTTTCAGTGAAATATCAATGAAGGTAGGTGTGTATTTTGGTGGTAACCCTTATTTAATTTCAGCAATTCTCAGTGCTTAAATTTATAGTAATAGGGATATAAATCAGAACATAAAATAGGCTATAATAGTTTTCTGTGATCAATTCATTCTGAAAAATAATGAAACAGGAAATCAGCCTAGCTGTTTATAATTGAAAAAGAGCCAAGGCAGAATCTCATATACCTACCTTGCAGCATAGCCTATAGGCAACTGACCATAATCTTTAGTTTGCTATATCCTCTACTTCTAGGGTGCTTGCATGTAATATAATCCTAATTACAATATAGTATATTGGTGTAAACTTTTTAAAGTCTCTGTCAGACTGTCTGCCACAGTGTCACTCTTAATCTCTGACTCTGCCAGTGCCCTGGCCAGATTGCAGAAACTGGTAAAGTGCTTTCCAAGAAAGCCTCTATGTTTTCCTTCTCTTCTAAGAAAAATACATGTATATAAGAGAAGAAATTAAAAACTGTTTGTACAGGTAATGTTAAAATACAAACTGATGTCCAAGTAAAATTATGTGGTCAATGAACTCTCCAATTTTGTCACCAGTTCTCCCAGATTGTATTTGATGGTAAACTGGGTTGTTTTTCTTTTATCTTAAATTCATATTCTTTATTTATCATTATTTTGACTTTAATATTTTGAGGGAAAATTGCTAAATCAATAATGTTAGACAGTTACCTAGTGCCCACTGCATGGAAGACTAGCCAATTGAATTAATTTGTTTGCTGGCTTTTTCATGATTTTTTTTAAAGTTAGAGTACCTAGTTCTGTACACCACTTACAGACTGTAGCTATTATTTCGTTATAAATTTTATAATTATCTCTGATGACTTTATTGCTCTGTTGGCAGTCTGCACAGAATATGGAATATTTTGTATCCTTTTCTATGAAAATTATGTTTAAGTTTCTTTTATATTACTTGTATTTCAATGAGAAGTTGAGAACAATAATCAAAATAGATTTTTTTGAGATCAGTTTCTATGGACTTTGATATATGATGATCAGTTAACGGGATCTTAAAATTCATTGCATTTATTAAATTCAACTGTATGACAAATGGATTTTTAAATAGTGTATTCTTTGTTATCAAATACTTTAATATAAACACCAGACTACTGAAACTGGTAAATTGTTCTAGAATTCTCTATTTTGCATTCTGTTTTCAACAAAATAAATGTAAATTGAAGAAGGAAATAAGTATTTTATGCACAGAAAATATTTAAAAAAAAATTATATTCAGCAGACTGGATTTGAGATAGTTATTTTCTGGCTCTCGGTAACAATTTAATTATTTGGGACTGAAATGCCCTCTGAAATCAACCCATAATTCAGAATCTCCCACAGCTTTTATAGAATTTTATCTTTTTATAGATACCATGACTTTCACATGGCTCTTTTTCAGAGTTATATGAATTTTTGGTAACAGTAGCTACAAAGTGATTGAAATTCAGTAGCTAGCAGCTACTTCTTTACATTTAATTCTATGTTGTCATCAATAACTGCATGATAGCTAATTTATTATTTTTCTCATTCAATTATATTCATTCTCATTTTTAAAATCTACTATATTTAATTCTAATTTAGAGAAGTCCATTGGAAAAAGGAAATATGTTCTTTCTGTTACTTAATCTAAGACTGTTTTATATCACTTGCGGAGGCTTATTTAAACAGTTATCACTATATTCATTCTGAATTTTATTTTATTTGGTAATAATTGCTACATAGCTAGTCAATAATCAGCCTTAATCTCTCAATTGTACTAACTATTCTCAACTATTTCCTAATTCTATATATTTTGCAGACACCAGAGACATTCTAATGAAGACTTTTAGGGTGGCTTGCATACTTTTGCTAACATCATCACAACAACAAGAGATTGAGGCCACCAACTGCTGATGATGTTGGTTTTAACTTTTAGAGGTAAGTTTTTGCAAGTTTTACCTATTTATTTGACTTCTAGCTAACTATGAATGGGAAAATCTTCATTAATTAATGCTTTGTAATTTTCTTTTCAGTCATTAGGCTAACTATTGAAGAGGATAGGTGGCAAGAGAAGTAATCATCCTTCTTAGTCTCATTCCAGCCACCCATCTTCAAAGTCTTCTGAAGTTGATCAAGTATCCTCTGTTGACATTATGTTTTGGGTGCTAACACTTTTTGAAGGCGATTGATGTAGAATTTTAAACTGTCCCAAGTTTTGAATATGCAATATTGCAAGGAGTGCTGAAACATTTTTACATTACTGTGGACATCATTGTACAGTATTCATTCAATGTATGATTTGAAAGAACCATGCGTCACTGTTTTGGTGAGTCGCTTTAAGAAATAGCTAGCTGTGAACATTTCAGTTCATGAACTACTATATGACTTTTTATTTTTTGGGTATTTAAATCTTGGAGCTACAAGGAAGCTTTATTTAGGCTTTTTTAACATAACTATATACAACTATTTCTCGATTCCTCGAGTTATAATCTAGTTTTCGAGTTATAATCTAGTTTTCGAGTTATAATCTAGTTTTCGAGTTATAATCTAGTTTTCGAGTTATAATCTAGTTTTCGAGTTATAATCTAGTTTTCAAGTTATAGTCTAGTTTTCGAGTTATAGTCTAGTTTTCGAGTTATAGTCTAGTTTTCGAGTTATAGTCTAGTTTCCGAGTTATAGTCTAGTTTTCGAGTTATACTCTATCTTTCAAGTTATAATCTAGTTGCAATTTCTCCTTTGATGGTGTGATCTCAAATTTAGTAATCTATTAAATGAGTTTGAAAAGAACTGTTATGTTTCTTGAATATTTTATTCATGTTTAATGATACATAAGTTGGTAACTTTTTCAATTTTTCTAGCTTCTGAGAAACTATAATAATTTTCTTCTTACTAGTGTTTACCAAGTATTGTGTGTTTCTGAAATTGTTCATTTTATATTAAATGTAATTCATTAATTTTAAGTTTTATTACATTGATTTTTTAAATATGGAAAGATTTGCTAAATATCCAATTTAATTATTTATATTGTATCTATTTTAACTGACTTAACAGAAATATTATCACTCTATATTTTTTAGTTAATCTTCATGCTAAATTATATATGTATTCTTCTGAATTTGATTACTACAGTATTTTGTAATCGAGTGTAGCTAAAGTAAACATTATCCAAGTGACTAAAATAAAATGCATGTAGGTAAAATCGCTTAGCGACTGTAGTTTGAAGGATTAGTTTATCAGTTAAATATTCTTTTACATGAGATTTGAATTGCATTCAAGTTGGTAAAATAGAAAGCCAGCTGTAGTTTAATTCATAAGCATGTAGGTAATGTTTAACCACAGCTGTGGTTTGAATTGCTTGTATGTAGGTAAAATAGACATTCAGCTGTAGTTAGAATTGTGATAGATGTAGGTAAGATAAAGTAAATGCATGTAGGTAAAATTATATTATAAATTCATGATGTTTGATTCAAACAACAGCCGTGGTATGGTTTAAAAATGGCCAATATTGTGGTTTGAATGAAACTATATATAGGTTCGGTTAAGTACACTTTTCTTTCAGTGTATCAAAGTATTATTGACAAAATCTGTTTCAAACAGTCTGTTTTCTATTGCTGAATCGTATAACTCCTCTTGGTGATTATGAATATAGTAAAATATTTGATCATATATTTCATAAGAATAAGAAGTGTTCCCTCTCAATTTTTCTCGGTCCTGCCATAACTTTCTCTTTCATAACAGAATCAGATGTTCAGTTTAAATAAATTATATTACCAAATAATCGTAGGATACTAAAATTATTTGAATCATATAATGAATCCTTTTTATTGGATATTTTTAAGAAAAATATATTAAAATACTCTTTAAAATCTCTCCAAATCATCTTATATTCGCCCACTGGATATTCTGTTAACAATCATTTACAAACCTTTAACATTCTATCCAATGCCAGAAAGCAAGCTCATGCAAATGAAATATGAAGCAAACATTACTATTAATGGTCCATTTTTTCATACCTAATCTTTGATTACTGACTTTAATCCTACAAACCTTAGTTCTGTAGCCTCATTATAGGTATACTTTTCTCATTTTAACATTTGTAACTCAGTATTGGAATCATGTATTTATTTTCTGCCAGATTAAACTGATGCCAAAAATAACACAACATCATATTATTATGGTAGCCGGTAAATTGCTCGAAAACTATTGCTCGAAAGACAATTGATCGAAAGACAATTGCTCGAAAGACAATTGCTCGAAATCAATTGCTCGAATGCACAATATTCATTTATATCATAAGTTTGTTCATGAATACTCTAACACTGGTAAGAATTTTTGCAGTCATTTTTATTATCTGTTGCTTTTTGGGTCTACATATATTTGTGAGCAAACATGTCCAGTCATAAAGTTAAAAACTTTTCTAGGTCAATCCCCCCTCCGGAATTTCCACATTTGGCATTTAACGACGGTGGAATCTTCCGTGGTCGAATTTTCCTGGTGGAACTTTCTGCTGGAGAACTTTCCGTGGTGGAATTCACTGGCCAAAAGAAAAACTTCGTATAACCATGACAGATTTCCAACATGAAAACTTCATAATTCAATTAGAGGATTTTTTACTTTAAATATGTTTGAAAATGTTGTCGATTAAGTAAACATTGTTAAAGATGCACAATGCTCTTATTGAGCATTGTTCTAAATCAATTTTTGAGCATTGTGCTCATTGTGCGGTCTGATTTGTCTGACCATGAACAACGTAACTCCCGTCTGAAACGATTAATAGTAGGAACAGTTTGATTGTTTTTTTTCGGTGGCATATTAATAAACGCCTTTTATTGTTATAAAAATGGTTTTTTTAATCAACAATTTTAATAAACTGTTGAAAGTAATTAAAACATGGTTTTAATATCCTAAAATTAAAAGTTAAACCATATCGGAGCAAACAGGTTTTTGGTATCAGTCACTAAAAATACTGCATAAAGAAATCGGTTGGATATATTCAACTTAAATTTGTACAGATATGGAATAAATGTTGATAAACAAAATGTGTTTTTCAAACTATTCGTAAGTTTACTAGTTTTTGAATTACAGCCATTGCAATTTGGGTATCGGTGTTTTTAGGACACCCTGTATAGAGCCCAGAAAATTCAAAGCAATTTTTGGCAGACTGAACTATAAATGTTCACTATAGAGGTTAGTTCATTATACAGGATTCTACTATTCAGGATGGCTCATTGTACAGCATTTCATTATAGAGGAAATATACTGTAACAAAAATTGTAATATAATATCGTTCCAATATGATTTAAATATCCTTTTATGAGATATTTCTTTCATAAGAATTCCACCAGGAAAAAAGAATACTCTATTACAAACTATTTTAGTTATATTTTAAATTGAATTATGATTTGGAAACTATTATTCCATTTAACAATTCTATTCTTAATAATTTTAAGTACTATTTTATGTTTACGATACATAAAGAAAATTGATTTATTATTTTATTGAAGTGTATTTATCTATCCTACTGAATGTTGATGCAATTCCCTGTCTATTTGCCTAATGTTGATGCAATTCCCTGTCTATTTGCCTAATGTTGATTCAATTCCCTGTTCATTTTTCTAAAATTTATTCAATTCCATAAGTTTTTTTCTAATCCTTATGACAGAGATTAATTTACAATTTTTTTTTCCAATGCTTATTTAATTCCCGTAGATTTTTTCAATGTTGATGTAATTCTAATTACATTTTTATTTACAATGTTGATGTAATTATCTTTAGGATTTTTTTCAGATTTTTCAATGTTGATGTAATACTCCTTTTCTTTTATATTGATGCAATTTAGTCTCACAGACGCATAGGTTAGTTAAGTCGGAAAAGTGAAAACTCGTTGATTTTTTATTAAGATAATCACATGCAAATCAGGAAATGAATATTCTTTGAGTTGATGAGAATTTTACACAAGAAGATACTGACGAGATGAGATGTATATTTGCTGTATCTGTTGATGAGTTAATTAGTGAACACCTTAGAGTAAAAGTTGATGTAACTATTAATGAAAATCTTGGTGTATCTGTTGATGTATCTATTAATGAACACCTTGGTGTATCTGTTGATGTATCTATTAATGAACACCTTGGTGTATCTGTTGCTTTCTACTATAAAAGTATCGATGTACAAATAACTCTTACTAACAATACTGTTACTCAGAGTTAAACTGTTTTAATGAGGATACCCATAATTGAGTAGAGCTATTCTTAGCTTTGATGTCCCGACCATAACGTCATTGGGTATTGATGTATTAAATTCTAATTGCCAACAGTCGACATCTAATCGATTACTAGATCCCATCACAGATTATCGATCAATTCTGTTGTTTTTACACTGAATGGTAATTTGTTCTTTTCTGCATATTAGTTATTACAATTATGTTGATATTGTATAACTTGAGCTACATGTTTCGAAAACTGGAATTCTTACCTTCAACCTTCAATGTTGAGATTAAATTAACCTTCTTGAAAATAATGATCTCATTATCGTTTTCATTTTTTTCAGAATTGTTAAAAAATATTACTTTAATATGATTATATACCAGTAATAAATAATTTATCATTAGGAAAAAATCGGTGATCTTTTGGTTCCAAATCTCGTGACTATAAAATTTTCTTCATCATAAAATCAATTCGGAATGGCCTCTGAATTCTGTGATAATAATATAAGATGAACCTCGTTCCAGATTATTTTCCATCTAGACTGTAATTAACGCGTGCTTACCAAAGTTTAATGACTGCTAATAAAATGTCATCTGAAGTTTGTGAAGGCCGACAACAATATCATACTTTTTTCATTTAGGGGTTGAAAAGGAATGTAGATTGAATCTTCATTGATTTTACTGTTACTGTCATTAATTGGATGAAGAACGATTGTTTGGTCCAAGCTCACCTTTATAAATTATGAGGCTTTCCATTTAGTTCTTTGATTCCATGAACTTTTGCATCCTTGTGTGAACCAGTTTGAATTATTTTTCAATATTCATAAGTAATAATATTTCATACTCCTTGAGTACAGTAGGTGTTCAAATATTGTGATATTAGCCAATATTCACTCAAAAGAAAAAAAAGTAATGTTCTTTGTTTTTCTTATCCATCACACCTCTCTGTATCTGTGCTAATCTCTCGTATTTCAGAATTCAGGTGAACTTGTTGCATTTGGCTTCCTTCACAATTAATTACTTTTATGCAGATTAGCTGCGTAACTTCTTGCTGTTCATTATAAATTACTACATCAAGTCCTATATTAGATTTCCGTTTAGTCCTGTTGTGTGTGAAGTAAACTAACTGTAAATTTGCTACTACTTTATTCTTAAGATGTGAAATGTGGATTCACACATTCATGCTACATAAATGAAATACAAGTTTAGTACAAACAGAAAATATCATGTTATAGAATATTTAAAATATTATGAATTAAATATTAAAATCAAAAGTTTGCTTCATTCGTTTATGTAAATTGAAAAAATATAACTGTAAACCTGTCGATCCTGTCGTCTACTATAAATGCCAAATTCTATTTAATGCTATTATCAGTGAAAAATATTCTATCTAATGGCAGTGGAAGGTATTCTAAAGCGTCCAATGAGAAACTACGCAGCGCGAGCAAGGAACGTGTCTTCAGATCGGATAAGTAAATTAACGTGAATTCAGATAATCTAAAAAAAAATCAGTATAAAATATAATATTAATTCAGAATATTGAATATAAAATATAAATTGGGCAAACGCACAATTTATATGACCTATATAAGCATTCAAAAAATTTATGCAATGTAATCATTATATAAAATTCATATCGGTTGTGCAAGTTATCCCAGGTACTAGTGGCGAATAAAATTTGTAAGTTAACGAACTAAAGTTTGCGATAACTCGCAGTGGAACGAATTGAAAATAATTTCAATCGTCGCAAAAGAGCCGTGAGGTTGACGGAAATTTGAGTCAGTTACAGTTAAAACTGGGATTTTTTTGTTCCTTCTTAAATTTAACGAGCGCACAGAACATGTTGTGAATTCTAACAGTATTCCTACCTAATCGTATACCAAGAGGACAACATTGAAGGGAGAAGAACCAAGAAGAGGACAGGACATAATCTGACCTACATCGAAGGGAGAAAAACTAACGTCAGTTCTAACGGCAGTTGGAATGGCAGACCCTCCAAGGAAGGGAACCAAGCAATGTACTTCAGAGACTCATTAAGCTAAGTTGAACAATAAGTTGTTTTAAGAATTACAGAGTGTTAATTGTTAATAACAAAAATGAGTAAGTAATGTAAGGAAGAAAAACAATTAATTTGAAGAATATACGGGAAATAATATTTTCGATTGCTAATTCATATGTATATGTGGGAACCTTTATTAACATTATAAAGATTTTTCATTTTTTGATGATATTTATGCTCGTGAATAATGATATTAGTTTATAATATTTTTTTTTGTGCGTGATAATTTTATATAATCATTATATATATTGCACAATTTTTTTGAATGCGTATTTAGGTTATATAAATTTTGTGTATGCCTAATTTATATTTTATATTCAATATATCCCGATTTATTTTTTTATTTTTAGATTATTATTGCAAATAAATTCATGATTATTGCAAATAAATTCATGATTATTGCCTAATCCTATTAATTCAACCTTTGTCTAATCATATATCCTGTTACGTTTCCATATGTGTATTGGGTGAACATTTATTAGATAATTATATTTTTTTATCTCATTAATAAGATTTTATTTATCGAATAAAAATTATAGAATTATCAAATGAAAGAAATAAAACATTAAAATAGATTCAGACGGAATAAATCAAGCAAATGAAATGAATTAATCTTTAAATTAAATTCTTAAAGGAATAAAATAAGCAAGGGATATAAATAATTTCAAGATATTAAATTAGTTTTTTTCTTTTTTTTTTTTGTTTAATTACTGAAATATATACCATCAATGAAAACTCCCAATTACAATTGGCCTTATTTCAAAGAAATTAGAACATATAAAGATAACCTGAACGCATATCATTAAGCAAATAAAGCTAACCTGAATGCATAAAAGGCATATTTCTAAGCATAGAAGAATATTTTAAGGCAAATAAAGCATAAAAGCATATTTATCAAGCTTAAAGCATAAAAGCCTATTTCATAAAGAATATTGTTACAAACCTAGATATCACCAGGGCTGGGACAATATGCTCTTGAAACTATAGATCCCTAAAATATTAAAGACGGAGAGAATTAAAGAGTATTGAATCGTTCTAAACCAACTGAATATAGTAGTCGATACCATTTTATTTCGTTTCATCTATGATATTTTTGAGATTTATAGTTTTAAGAGCATATTGTCCCAGCCCTGGTTATCATTTTAGAGATTTACCTGCCTCGCGCCACAATTTTCTATATTGTTGCTGGAATTACTGAGAATGTTGAATCTAAGAACGCAAGATATATTTTCATTATTTCTATGCTCTGTAGAACTTTTTGAAGTTTTCCTCTGATAAATATCTGGAATATTAAGAAGCAGAGTGCAACCAAGTTCCCACCTCATTATAACCTAATCTATAATATTTAAATTTTTGAAGTAGAACAAAATTCTAGCTCTTAATCATTCGCCTGATGTTTATCATTTATTTATGTAGAAGTTTAACATTTGAATATCAATAATCAATTTAGTTTAATAAACACTTTATATATTTATATTAAATATAAATTCCATGTGCAAATAGAAAATGCATATGCAAAATAAAACAATGCATATGAATTTTCTATTTGCATTTGGAATTTCTATTTGCATGTGCATTTCAAGATTTGCATATGTTTTTTTTATATGCATATGCATTTGTTCACCAATATGCAAGATATGCAAAGTCACAACCCTAATGAAAAACTTAGTTATTTTTTCATAGTTATTTCTAAACAATAGGACAGAAGGAGAAAAAAGTGAAGTTGCACCATAGGAGGCTAAATTCTAAATAAAATGAACAAACATTTTCTTATTATAGGAATGCATTTCTATTATAATTAATATATAATTATTAAATTAAATCATCATGTGTTGCCAAATAATTTAGCCCACTGGTTTGAAAATTTCTCTGGCAAAAAATAGAAAAATAATTATGCGCAGCACAATCCACATTGTCACTGTATAAAATAGCAAATCAGCAGGGTATACAGGGTGGCCCAGAAGTAACTGACACTTTTAATTTGCAAATAAAAAGAAATCTAAGAACGCTAGAAAATTGAAACTTGTTTTATTGGAAAGGATATAAATTTTTTATAGTTTATTAACACTATGCTTTGAATATAATATCCTTTAAATGGCCGCCAAGGTTGTTTCAACACATTAAGGCTCTTTTCCTTGTTACTTCCATAACGCTCCTTAGTGTATCTGGCGAGAGTTGAGCTATGTATTTCAGAAGAAATGTTGTTTGTAAGTTCTTGCTAATTTGTTGGATTTGTATCGTAAATGCGTGACTTGAGGTAGCCCCACAAAAAGATGTCGCATGGGGGCAAATATGGAGAACGAGGGCCACTGGATGTTTCCAAATCGTGAAATTAAATGATTTGAAAAGAAATCTCTTAATAATGTTAGAGTTTCTCTTGCTGTATAGGCTGGGGCTCCATTCTGTTGAAACCAAATACTGTTGTGTAAATTCTGTCTCTCGAGTTCTGAAATAAAAAAATTATCTTATTATCTTTCGGTACCTTTCACGAGTGACTGTTTCAGTTACGCCGTCACTTTCAAAAGAGTAAGGACCAGGAACAGTAGATGAAGTTATACTCCACACCATGAATTAAATAGTTAGAAGGATACTCGCACTTGAAAATGACGCGAAAGTGTGACGTCACGCGAGCGACTCATGACGTCACCTGGTATACAGATATACTCGCATCAGAAATATTTGGTTATAGATCTTCATGAAATATCTTTTGATTACTTGGTCAAATAGATAATTAAATGCATCGTAAATGTTAATATATAATTATATAAACATACCTAATACTGAAATCATTTATTGAATTTAGCTCATATGATATTCAATAATAATTGGATTTGTGTCGACTACGATCGATTGTGTATTCTCCAACAATGATTGAAATTGAAGAGCTATATACAATAATTTCTAATATAAAGATGTAGGTTTGAGAACTATTTATCACGATAAAATCGATATGGTGAAATATGTATAATTAATATCTGTCGGCGGATTTCTTCAATTAATGAATGAATGAAAATCATAGATCACTAACTTTATATTGTTGTTCATAATATATACAAATTAAAAAAATGAATAGAAAAAGAACTGTATAGAAAAAAGTAGCTAATAGCTGTTTTCTGAAAACTAGTATTAAGCTACAGAAAAACTAGTATTAAGCTACAGAAAAGTTAGTATTGAGCTACAGACTCAAGTAAACAAAACAAGAACCTTCAAATCGTATTCCAAGTGACGTTACCTTCTTTTTCTTTGTTGGTATTTCTGTCGAGTGCAAGTATCCTTCTAACTATTTAATTCATGCTCCACACCCCACAGTCACACAGAGAGAATGCAGTGGTCTTTCTTGGATTTCTTGTGGATTCTTATCGTTCCAAATTATGGAATTATATATATTTACATGGCCAAATAAATAGGAGTGAGCTTCATCAGAGAAGATGATGGTGTCGATGAAAAAGGTTTCTTCACACAAACGAAGAAAGCAATCAGAATTATTAAGACGTTGATGATGATCAGTAGGCAATAATCTTTGAGTTAGTTGGATTTTATATGGATATAATATCAATTCCTTTTTAAGAATGCGTAGTAATGTCGTTCGACAAATGAAAAATTGAAATGAACATTTCCTGGTGGAAGTTTTAGGATTATTTGCAACGCTTACATTAACTCTGTTACCCTATAAACAACGGTCTATCGATTCGATATCTTCTTATGTCGAATTCAATGCTGGGACAGCGGATATCTAAATTTATAAATTAATTTTAGTAGAATCAATACATGAAAAAACCTGAAATCGATATCATGAATCTCCTTCTATTTTAGATGTCGAATCAATATATAATTTAATACATCGAAAAAGAGTAACGAAATCGATAGATAGATATTTTTCTATGAAAACGATCCATAAATTTAGATAAAAAAACGAAGTGTGATGCGTGAAAAAAGTTTTGGAAAAGCTGTTATGAGTCTCATATTTTATGTGGTCTGTTATAGTCTAATAAAAACACAGTGAAACTCTTAAGTGATAAAATTTTTGTTTCTTCATAACTCAGAGCCACTTCATAGCTCAGGGACACTGATTCTTTTCTATGATTAAAATCTTGGAGGAAATTTCGGTCTTTGAGTGAGAACTAGGACGAAATTTATGACGTATATTGTTTTCTATAATTGAAACAAAATTGAAAATACTTCATAACTCCGCAGTGCATTTCATAACTCAGGTCCTTCATTACTCGAGTGAACTAATTACTTACCTATATATACTGAATGAGAGTTAATCTATGGTCAAATTTTAATTAATTAATTGAAATTTCATCACAGAGCTTTCATCCTTATTAAGCTAAGTCGTGGCCTCAAAACATTTTCTTTAATTTGAACTCATAGAGAACGAAAATTTAAGGAGTTAAAATTTTATAAAAAATTGACCATCTTATTATGTACAATTTGTAATAAGAATAAGTTGTGATTTTGGTAATAATAGCGGTTCTTGTCCATATAGTAGTATTCACTTAAAAATATCTCAAAGTATCTCTAATTCGTTTAATATCAAATTTTTTTTTAGTAAAATGCATCCACGGTGGCACAGTACTAAGGTACATGTAACTAACCGCAGGATATATGCATGGATGTAGGTTCGATACCCGGATACGTCACTTTATTTCTTCCCATTTAATTTGCATTTAACATTATGTAACATTAATTAAATTGATATGTACTCAACCTAAGTAAGTTATATTTGATAAAGTAAAAGATTCAATTTTAATATTTGAATTTATTTGTTTATTGGATATCAAGTGGATATCGTTTCGAAGCATATTAGATATATATAATCGGGCGTCGGTTCGATACAGATTCCCTATGGGAGTAGCAAAGACTTGTTTCTTTTTATTAACGTCTATTCGACGCATAATTTGTGATTTTTCATCTCGAAATACACGTATTGTCGATGTCGTCTAGTGGTGCAAGGCATCTTCGAATCGAAGCCAAAACGATGTCAGATAGCGGATTCTACCTCTATTTTCGAATTGATTTCGATAAAAGCTTTGTATCCAGATGATGTCATTTCGATGCCGCATTGATTACTGGGTAATTATTACATCTTTAGTTCGCGCTGTATTCACTCTTCTGAATCTTGGTTTGTCATTAACATTTCCAGAGTCCACAAATTATCTATACAGAGGTTTAATTGTGCATTTAGAAGGACTGATCTTTGCTTGAAAATGGATTTTGCAGTCACGTTGTACTTCTGTTATTGACGTCGTCTTAATATTGGATAGCAAAATTCTGTTTTTCTTCTTTGCTGTAGCAAACCATAATGAAAATTTATGGTTATGAAATGAAAAGAAATTCCTTCAGTTTATATACTAGCTCAGTATATAGGAAACCATATTATAAACCATAAATTTTTTTTCTAATAAAACAAGTTTCAACTTCCTAGCGTTCATAGTTTTCTTTTTATTAGCAAATTTAAAGGATCAGTTACTTCTGGGCCACCCCGTATTTATTACAAAATACTATAAACAGGTAAATTGCAAATATATTAACGGACAACAGCAATCACGTACAAAACCTGAATATCATAAATAAATATTTAAAATAGTTATCGGTAAGTTAAATAATTTTCTTCTAATGAACTTTTATTTTCTTTCAATTTGATAGGGGTAATTTTTGATAATTTGTATTTATATATGTAGGTGGACACCGGTGCCATGCCAGTACCAGAATCAGCACTGAGTGCTGCATTTGTCTGTCCTGGTCTAGATGCATGAATATGTTTCTGGGATCGTTAGACCATCAACTTTGAATATAAACATATATAATATTATACATAATTTCCATCATTCAGAATAAAAAAGAAATGATACAAAAAATAATAGAATATTAAATAATATTATTTCATAAGAGCTTTAAAAACACGCAAGTTATCATATTAAATAAATATCAACCAAATCTTACTTCTGCCATGTCCAAGATGGCTCAGTGGATACGTCGCTGTCTTCAATTTTTCATTAGACTACAGTTGCAGGTTCGAGTCTCGGAAACACCACTTCATTTACTTCTCCATTTCTATTCATTTGATATGTATTTAAAAATATGTAACTTTAAACTAATCGATATAAAGCCAAACGTACGTATACCCTATGCATATATGATATTAAGTAAACAAATAAAACAAAATTGTAAATACCTTTCAAATGATAATTTTGATTTCATTTACCCCTATATATTGTATAAATCTGCTTAAAATCATACTTGAATCGCCAATAATATTGAAATGATTATGTGAATTGTTTTCGTATGAGTCTTCCATGAACGGTTTAAAATTGCACTTGAATCATCGCTGATTCAAGGACGGTTACAGTCGGTTATGCATGTGCTTCTTCGATGAATCGACGATCATCCTGCCTTATTCTATACGAAATTTTTTGGATAAACGGACACTTCTTCGAATATTTATCGATGATTCATCGTCACTATGGCGATACATTTTTATGTACTCTTCCAAAAAACGGCTATAAATCGGCCTTAAAAATCAACTGGGAATTCCCCAAAAATATCCCTGGAATATATTTTTGCTACCTAGACTATGTAGTCCTTGAATTGAAAAAAAAAATAATATATGAACAATAATTAAATGAGAGTCAAATAACAGAAATTTGGATTAACAAAAATATGAATAAATAGTCATTTGAATTAAAAGAAAATCATTATAAAAGAAAAATTAATTGATTGAAAAAGGTGGCTTACGTTGTGTCAAAAATAGGAACAAAAGAAGAGGTTGTAATAATATTAATCATTTTGGAACGATAGGTTAAATTTGTGATATTATATATTTTACAATATGATATTCTACAGTGCAGATCCATATTCGTTTTGTATTCATAAGCGGTGCAGAGCGGATAAATTGCATCGGTTGTTAGAATTTCTGCACCACAAACTAAGATGGAGTGGTTCTGTTTGAGCTTCAAAACGGAACACAGATGTGGAACAGATCAGATGTTATGGAGAGCAAAATTTATATATTAATATATTTATAATATACATACATCTACAGTACAAAACTCCTTTATAAAGAAACCATGTATATAGGATTTGGAGTCCTGAGTAAGAAAGTAGCATTTATATTGAATATTACTTTTCAGTGTGAATAAATGAAATTTATTCACTGGAAGGTGTAGATCCATACTCAGTGCTGTAGATTTGCAATAGAGTAATAATTATTCATTATAGAGGAGTTCTACTGTATATGAGAGAGAGAGTGACTCTAATGCGATATTCTTTGACTATTACAATAATTTGATTACAAACAAGCTATCAAATTTCATATATGTTTGTTGTTGTTGTGTAACACAAGGTATATTTACAAAATATTATCGGGGGATAATTAATTTACAGCTGGTTACACTAATTGGATATAACATCATTAAGTATGCTATATGTATGATATTTATAATAGTTGAAAAAGAATTCGATGAAATTAGTGAAATTTAAATCTCGCCTCAACGCTTGATGGTAATTTTACACACTGAAGAAATATTTAGGAAATGAAGTCTGTTTTTCAATCAAAATGAACTAACATGACAATAAAATGAAGAAGTTATAATATCCTAGTTATTAGTTAGTATGTTTTTTTTTTTTTTTTTTTTTTTTTTTTTTTTTTAAAGGCCCCTTGCCAGAAGAAGCAAACCTTCTTTGAATAATTAAAAAAAGTAATTAGTAATTAGTTATTACTTCAAGTTGTTAAATGTATATTAGTCTAGTAAAAAGAAAAGTTTAATATTTCATTTGTATTTTACTTTAAAGAGTTACAGTAATTAATTAAACTATCAACTGAAACATATACTTAAATATTATTGTATTTCATGATTATACTGTATAGGTATTCCATATCTGTAAAACGATTAGCCATCGGTTTAAACCTTGACTAAATTGGATGTCTGTTTTTGTACGAATACGACTTAGCACACATGCATATTTATTCTCTAAGAACAACTCATAAGAGTCCACAAAAAACTAGCTGGAATTAGAAAGGGGAATAATACGCTAATAAACTAACCAAGTTTATTGTGTCTGTTAGACAGTTATGAGAAAGACGTGAGCTTTAACAAGAGCTCGAAATTAGTAAATACATTTTTTGTAATATTTGATTTTAGTTAAAAACAACCTCGACACAATTTCTCTTCCGATTTCCAAATCCCCGCATCTAGGGAAATCGGTGAAAGTGTCCTTATAAAAGGAGAAAGATCTTTACAGAGTTGTTCCGTAATTTGTAAGATTCGACCGTATCCTGTATGTCATTAATCTGTGCATCCTAAATTGTCAAACATTCTGTAAATCTAACAACTTCATAGTAAATATAAGTGTTGTATTGAAGTTGCGTTTCATTTAATCCTTGAAGGTAGTAACTATAGAGAGATTGTATGACAATCACAATAAGGAATCTCATATGAAATTAAGTCAACGAATCAAACCCAAGGGGATAGTGACAAAAGTTAAACACTGACTAGTAAAACTAATAATTATCCCAATATTAGCTGGTAGTATCAAAGTTATTACCCCATAACCAGTTAATACGTGTCAAATTTACTAATATAATGAATAAAGGAACAATTTTATTCAATAATACAAAATTGATAAGATTACAATCATATTGGATAAATAAAGTATTCGAGGCCCGGGAAACTGGGAGTCAGCTTTTAGGGCAAGTTAAATACCAACCTTATTATTATAAGCAAGTGTTCAAAAAAAAACACACGTATCCTAGTTATATTCTTCATGCTTAATACCCGTCGAGTAAAAGCGGATACCAAATAAATGGGTCTAGGAAAATTGATCGGAAGCAATTGACCGAAAGCAATTGATCGAAAGCAATTTTTCGAATGGAAAATTGATCGAATGGAAAATTGATCGAAAGGAAAATTGGTCGAAAGGAAAATTGGTCGAAAAGGAAAATTGATCGCACAACAATTGATTGAATGGAAAATTGATCGAGTAGGTCATGCAGCTTCATTTTTTTCTTCCATCTGTGAGTGCAGTAGCTGGTGCTTATAGTGCACCTTTTTGTTACAATCCTTGCTAAGTGACTGCACTCACAGAGTAGCTTTTCCAGATCCATGAGCATTGTCACAGACGGTGTTAAGTGACTTTGTTCATGAATCCACTTTCCTTTCTGACTGCTTTTTCCTATCTCTTGTATTTAATTTCTTTTTGCTGTCAGTGGTATGGCTTTTGGTTCCGAAACAGACGTTAAACCTATACTAAATTAATTAATTATTTAACTTTCAATTCACAAGTTATCTATAACTATCTAAATTCTAGAACTAAGAAAACTAAAAGTTCTTCAAATTATAATATATTTCAAAGCATATAATTCTTTGTTATAGATAATCAGTTGATTGAAGAAATGGTATACATAAATTATTATTATATATTATTGTTAAAATTATTATATATAAATCATGGTAACAAGATCTACTAGCTGTAATATATTGCAAGTAAGTGTCCCTTGTAATCCATGATTTTAGTTATCATTGTCAATTAGTGTAAATAGATCCAATATCATTTTCGATCAATTTTATTTTGGTCAATTCTCCATTCGATCAATTGTTGCGCGATCAATTTTCCTTTCGGTCAATTTTCCATTCGATCAATTTTCCATTCGACCAATTTTCCTTTCGATCAATTTTCCATTCGATCAATTTTCCATTCGACCAATTTTCCTTTCAATCAATTTTCCTTTCGACCAATTTTCCTTTCGATCAATTTTCCATTCGACCAATTTTCCATTCGATCAATTGCTTTCGATCAATTGCTTTCGGTCAATTGATTTCGATCAATTTTCCGGATCCCCAAATAAATAACACAAGAGGGAAATTATTAGTATAGATGTCAAATGTAGCATTGTTAAAGATATGATGATAATGCATAGTTTGTCATTCAATATGAATAATATAAGCAGTTTGAACAACAAAAAAATATTAAAATTACTGCTATTATTAGGTAATAAGATAAGATTCATAAGTGATTTATCTAGAGTGGTCATATAGCTGTATTTTATATGGAGTTCGGTAAGCTCACATCACTCAATTCACCACCGGAAAGTTCACCACACTCAATTCACCGCCGGAAAGTTCACCATACTCAGTTCACCGCCGTACAGTTCACTACATTAAATTCATCGCATAGTAAGTTATCACAACTCAATTCACTGCATGGTGAATTCATCGCAAATATATTTTCATTAAAAACATTAAATTACTACATAAAAAAACGTGTAAAGAAAAAAGGTATCAGCAACTAAGTAGATATCAAATACGTGAAAATACAGTCTTGATTATGGTGTAGTTACACACCCAATTAAATGTTTTGAAAGCCTAATTGAATATTTATATTTTCTATTCAAAGAAAATATATTTGGACAGGAATATTGAATTATTATTGCTGAATATAAGCAACTATTTAAATTAAGTAATGATTAATTCACTTCTGGTGTTGCCTTTGGCTATATTTAATCAATAAATACATGTAAGATACAGAAACGAAAATTGCGAGATTTCATAAACAACGATAATAAAAGGATATGAAAGTAGCAGTATTTATAATATAAAATCATTATTAACGCGTAAATTGATTGAGAAACTATAGACTTATATCAATTAGATAGAAGTACTCACAAGTAGTTATTGTAGAAGGAAAGATGTTTAGGAAGTTCAGAGCACTATAGAACGCTTACGGAGCACATGTATGAACACAGTGTTAAACATTAATTTATGGAGACCTAAGTGAAACTACCTTTTACACCAACTGTAATCGATTTAAGAATAAATTGAATCGTTTTTCAATTCATTTCAGAAGAATTACAATTCCTAATGTCACAAATACTAATAAATTGAAATTATGATTAATGTTTTAGACTTATAATTTGTAAAATATTTGAATATTTCTATCAATTATAATATATCCATACAGTTGTCAAACCTTTTATTGACCTCGATTCAAAATAATATCAACACACACTACTTTAAATTGAAATAATGTTTACCAGTCTGTGAATTAAGTTGCGGTGAATAAAGTTGCGATGAACTCACCATGATGTGAATTGAGTACTTCGAATTTTCCGGCAGTGAATTGAGGGCGAAGAACTTACCAGATATATATTTATTTACAATACTTGAAGTCTATTGAAATATTTACAATGTCTTCCTAAAATGTAAGATTAGCAGTTATATTCATTTTTTTATATCCATACTGTATAATCACCTATAGTAACACACTGGTATGTGACTACCCATCTCTCCATTCTACAATCTGTAACTGAACTTTTGGTAAATGTATAACTTTAAGAAGATTAGATAGACTTAACTTTGTCGATTAATTACCATCACTTTAGACAAAAGATTCCTTGGATAACTTGAAGCCATTCATTCTTTTCTTGAATTGTCATCGGAGATTATTGGCGACAGAAATCCTTTAAAACACTGATATAAAATTCTTGTCGGGCCATAGAAGATTAAGTGGAGAAAGACAAACAAATCTGGTGGGATTACAGAATATTAAGTGGGAAATTAGGGCATGGTAAAGCTAAGTCACAGAAAATTAGGTGGGGAAAGATAGACATATTATGGTTGGTCCATATAGAAGATTAGGTTATGTCCCATCCTACACAGAAAATGAAGTTATGGTAGGACAATTGAAAGTTAACTTAAAGGCCCGTCGCACTTGGAAATTATGGTCAAGACATAGAAGGATGAATTGGTTCATAATTAAATCCTTCATGGGCTTATTATATGAAAAATATTATTGAATATAACTTTTTTAATAATAATATTTTCACTCACCGATGGTTAAGAATATCAAAGAAATATCAATCCTTTCATTTAATATATTCCAAATTGTGCCATCATTTAAACCAACTGTTTTATGCAATAATTAATATAAAATGAAATAAAGGTTGAAATCATTTCATTGTTCATTATGGAGATTTATGAAACAGTTATTATTATTTGTACATCAAATATTCCTTTGAACTATTAAAAATTTGTAACTTTTGCATGGATTAAACATCAGAAGATGAAAGAGTTTTTCTATATTAACTTTTGTTATGATAATTAAATGAAATTTTAATTAGAGGTAAGAAATTTGAGGTAGATACATTTATTACCGAGTTCATTTCAACTAGTATTCACTCAATAACTAAAATAATTTGAAGTGAAAATTGATTGATTGATTTTCTATAAAGTTGTTTTTATTTACAAATTTTGATGAAAAAAACAATGAAATTTTAATTATATTCAATGAAATATTATTCACAGCAATAATCGGTTCATTATAACCCTGTTCTTAGTTGTTGAGCTCAAGTTTCAGATCAAAGAGGTGATATGTAACCAACTTTTCTAAGTCGCGATTGACTCGCTACAAGAGTTTTTTTGGAGTTGAAATTTGTCTGCGTCAGAACCAGATGTTTAAAACTATATCTCAAAGTTTGAGAGTTACTTCATCAGTTAATATGACTTCAGTTCATTAACAAGCCAGTTAAACATATCAATTTGAGTTGTTGTAGTATATGGAAGGAGCAAAGTTTTAGAAAAAACATCTTTGTCAACCTAGTTACTAATAGGCAATATGTGAATTTGTTTGTTTGTCTGTTTACCTCTTTGTCTATTGGTTGCAAGATAAATTTTTCTCTTTAACATACAATAGATGATTTAAATCCAGGACCAAAATAATTGTATGAATAATAGAAATCTGAATGACAGAAAGAAATATTCGTGTAACATAAAATACGGAATATATTAAATCCCAATACAATTAAAATTTCGGGAGACAAAATATCCAAATAATAAAAATCAGGGAAACAATAATCAATGATTAAGGAATCTTAGATTATATAGAAAAATCTGAGAATAATGAATAATCCTTCATCAAAATAATCCGTGATTGATAAGAATCTATGATTTGAGAGTAATTACAGTTTTTAGATACTTTCATTTCTTTATATTAAGGATTTAAATAGAAAAAATGTTTAAGCAAGATATTAATAAAGCATAAAAAATAGATAATACTGATATAAATTAAACTTGTACTAAAATAAAAAAAATCACACAGAATAAAACAAATTTGATTCTTAATTTGTTCGAGAAGAAAAAAATTCTTAACAATCCATCTTCAATTCTTCTGTTTCCATGCCACACTCAAGCAGTTGAGAGGCACATAAAACTCGGTAAAAAGTTGAATAACTTTTCATAATGGAGCTTTGTGATAAACCTAGCTAAGTGCTTCCCATTTTAATTAATTAAAGATGAATATATTATTATACATTGTTATTTGTTGTTACTATTTCTCAAATAAATTTTATTTCCATTAACAATCGTTTTTCTTTTTAATTATAGAAATGTGAAAGCATACCTCATATCAAATTTTCCTTTATTATTAGTTTTGCATCTGGTGGGTTATCTGTTTATTTGTGAATAGAAGTTATGCTGTAGTCCTATCTTGGACTCATGACGTTACTTAAGTTTTATCAACTAGCGTTAGAGCTATATGATAAATAGTAATGGTATAGACCTCTTATAGGGTAGTATTCTTATTAATGCAGTTTTGTATTTGGTTGCATTCTCTGAGCAGTTTTACGAATCAATGAATTACGATAGCTTCCTTTGTATTTTGGTTACATTTTAATAGCTAAGTCCATGGCTCGTTGTAAGCAGTTACTGAATCAATTATTTAATTAACGTATTCCAATTTATTATATGTATACCCTCGTGCTCTCAGAGGCTCAATAGTGAAGTTGTCAGTGGTGAATGGAAAAGAAGGGAGATGACATCCCTTAGGCCCTGAACATTTGTAATTTGGATTATGAGTTTTATTTTTCTTTCAGTTCAACTAAGTTTATAATTTTCTAACGCAATAGCAATTGTAGAGGATAACGGTAGAATTATGTTCTTCAACTACAAGGTCTTTGGTCTTGTGTTAGGTAGGCTACATTTACTTTCACCTCTTCATTTTCCTCTTCCATCCGTGAGTACAGTCACCGGTGCTTGTATCCCTTTTCGTCATATTCCTTGTTAGGTGACTGCGTTCACAGAGTAGCTTTATTGCATTTTTTCTACGACGGTGATAGGTGACTGTTAATGGAGAAACTTTTTTTCGGACTGCTTTTTTCAGTCCCTTGTATTTAATTTCCGTTTGACGTCAGTGATATGGCCTTTGGTTCTGAAGCAGACGTTAAGTAAGTCCCTACTATATCAAATTATATACCCTTGTGGCCGATATTGACTGGAATGCTGCTATTGAATAATGTCACAATCATAATATAGCTATATGCATACAATGCTTATTTTTATATATGAATGTGCTTTTCATATTCAGGGTAGTATTCAGGCAGTCAGTATCTACAGCGAGGGTTTTTTAATAAAATATTTCAGGCGTGGCCACGGACTCCGTTCGGCCGCGCATCCGCAACTAAGCGTCGCGCGTAGGAAGGTTGGAGCAGGTGCTCAGAGTAGTTCTGTGTAGCGAGAATGCAGCGGAATTAGCTTCCAAAGCGGTCAGATTGGTTCCCACGCTACGCTCCCGCTACGCCCAGGCTGCCGAGGTGACTACTCTGATCTGCTTGATCGCTGCCTAGAACCTGCTCAGATTAATAACTGGGAAGCAACGGTGCCAAATCTCAAAATATTAACTGAAAAATCTACGGTTTTTGCTATTATTATTCTAATTGTATTCAGAATTTGTTTCCCTGATAATACATACTTTAATTATGTATTTAGTTTAATTAATTGTTTCCGAATTAGTCGTGTTTTTTTAGAGGCTCGAAAGGCGTATGTTGGTGAATATATCATGAATTGCTTTAAAAATTATCTTTTTATATTCTTATGCTATTTTCCATATAATTTCACTATTAACTAAACTTAAAAAACTGATCGCAATAATCGAAAGCTCACCGTATGCCAAAGTTGGGGGTTAAAACAGGTAAGGAAGCAGTCTGACCTTTGGAAATTTCTAATGAAATATTTTTTGCCAAATAATTTGTACTCAATTTGTAAGAACAAAACAGATTATAATTAATTTGATGGAAGTTTTAAAATTAGGAAATTGTTTAACGAGTTTCAGACTATTAAACTCTTGCGCTAATAGGAATGAATGACTCAAATAATTTGCATAATAACAAAGGAATTAAGTTTCACTAAGAATGATACGTTATTTTATTTGTAATAGAGTTCAGTTTTTGGTACAATAATTTTCTCGCTGGCATCTAAACACTTAGATAAACATATATAGAGTGAACTAGTTTGTGTGAAGAAATTGAATTATGGATCGGAAATGTAAAAGTTTTATCAATTAACATCAGATTTTTTTTTTTAAATTGGTAAAATTATATGTTTTATAATTGATCAGAAAATTGTATGATCCGAAGATATCAAGTTTCATGTCGTAATGATCAACTTTTCATCATCTTTTAAATTTGTCCTAAAATTCCTAAAAATTTCATCTCAAGTAGTGAAAATTTCGAAATGCTATTATTAAGGTTGAAAATAGAGAATAAAGAATATTAGGTAATTTCGAATTGATGGGTCCATATTTTCGATTATGTCAGGAAATTTTATTAACAATAAAATTATAAATTAGATAAAATGATTTTATATTTTCTTCTTAAATGATTGAACACGTGGAAACGTCCGATAACTCAGAACTTAACATACTTAACATACTTTCCCCGAAATCAACGTTAGTTCCATGTAGGTATCATATTTAGCTATATTATCTTAAATTATGCAATACATGTGGTGAAATTAATCCAAAGATTACATTGTGTAGTTTGTTTCATTACCAATTTAAATTCTAAGCAAGTTGTGAATGTAGTAAACAGTATCTCATAGAAACTCATTAAACACTCAATCATCTTTACACGACATTTCTTATCTGGTTCATTGAATTAGATCCGACAAGTCGCAACAATATTCCTGAGTAATCCCATTGGAATTTTCTTGAAGGGAAATATAATTGACAACTTACAGAAATTGCTAAAAGGTGCTTTAGAATATGTGGAATAATAATCCGAATATGAACTGGTTAGTGTTTATGTATTCCAGTCTCAATAAAACCAATTTCAAATAGGATGACTTTTTGGAATATGGAATTTTGAAGTAGAAATTTGGTAATATTGGAAATGGTCAACTGGTGAAAAAGGTGTGTATTGGTGAGAATGGTGTACGAAAGTGGATTAAATAATCATAAACTTAATCCTAATTGTTGGAGCAATTGTAAAAATAAGAAATTCGTTTTCATTCTAAACTTATAGACAACTTTGATAGGAAAACTAGGAAATTTAACATATTTTGAAAGTTTTATGTGAGTTATACTAAGGCTATACTATAAAAGACCTACTTCATCTCCTTCTGCCCCATCATAACTTCCCTTCAAGTGCATTCTCACGAGGCAATGTATTTTTAAACACAATACAGTTCAACACGTTTAATTTTTGTTGTATTAAAGTAAAAAATTAATATAAGTCTCACTTTCAATTATAAGTTAATTAGTATATTTTGTAAAAAAAAATAATCATGCTAATAAATTCGTCCGTAATATTACAGTCAATTAAAAAATACATCACAATCCACCGGTGAATCAAGTCATCTTACATCAAATACAATCCTACTATTGATTTATCGGTATTGAATCTCTAATCTTTCCTATTCTTTTCCTGTATTCAAAATCTAAATTCTCAATAATTTACTTTTTATTGATGCTCTATTTTTAACACAGTTGCCCCGAACTATTATAATTATTTTCAATGAACGAGTTTACTCTCAAGAAATTTATATGAACAATTCAGTAAATACTAACTTTTTCTTGACAGTAACAAATTTGTGAAGAAATATTTATTATACAATTTCTTGAATTAAAAATTACCTACAAAAATTAGTTTAGTTTAACAATACTGTATAATCCATTACTTTTGAAAAATCAGCGGTCACTAGCTCTCTTCTAAGATACAAATATCCAGTTCATTCAATTTCTGAAGGCTTGTGGGTTATTATTGTTTTTGTTTAGAAAAGTGAGGCAAAGATCTATTCAGAGGAAGAAAAAAATGAATTATTTTATTGTGTCTCAAAGTGATGAATGGAAGCGATACATTGCAGTGAAATTCCTTGCGAAGTCAAAACATCTCTATGAATCTAAAGCATGACTTTAAATGAGTATTATAACCCTATCACCAGTGAAGCTAAAGTGTTAATTCCCTGAAGACTGATAATAGGGAAATATATCTATTTAGACTTTTATGCGAGTAACTTGCATAGTTACGCTTACTTACCCACAAATTTCTATTGGTAAACTTTTTGGGCAATCACACCTTTCTTTTAATAGTACAACATCATAGTAACTCCTATCTAAGAGAGTACACCATCACAGTAAATTTTTCTCTTATATAGTATTTCGCTATAACTCAATATTATCAACAATATATACATTCATGCATAAGCAATTTGACTAGATAGAATATTCTCCATTAAATTCTACATAAACAGTTAAACATTTAAGTAGCATCAGCGTAAATAAAAAAAATACGAGTGAGTACAGTAGTTCATGATAAACAGAACATGAATACATAAATGACTTTTCCATATTAAATGAGAAATGATGATGATTGGATTATCTAACATAGTACAATCTTTCAATTATATGAATGTATGCTATTATGGGATATTTTCTTCGAACATTTTGATAAAAAAGTTAGTTCTATTTTTTTTTATAAAAGTATCTTCTGTCAAATAATGTCAAAGGTTTCAAGAAGTATTTCATAATTGTTATTATAGAAAATGTCAGTATACGAATCTTATACATTAATGTCGAAACTTATATTTATTTTGCTGCTGTCGTAAGTTATACTATCAACGCCATTCTCGTATAGCTTTATCTAACAAACTAATAGTTTTAATGAATCCATATCCTCTCTTCTTCAAGAAGAAAATTCTGTTCGATGGTTTAATTCCCTGTGGATGTAAAACTGCCTACAAGGGCCCATCAATATCAATAAATTGTTAGACTGCTTTGAAAACAAATCAGGAAGATAACTTTTATGTCCCATTATGAAAAGAGATGTTAGGACTTATGTTATTTTTATTTCTAGGATGTAAGTCGATATGGTATTATATAAAGAACTGGAACTAAATTAGGTTAAGATAAACTTCATGATAAGAAAAATGTATATTGATGACATTTGAAAGCAATATTAATGTTACTAATTCATGAAAATTGTGTTAGCGGGTTCGATTTATTTTATTTCTGAGATATTGTAAGATAAACGATGATATATTTGACAGATTCTCATTTCCGTTCATATAATAAACCATTATTAATTTAACACTCTATTGTATTTATATTTATTCCAGTATGATCGAAAATGTGGAACTGTCCATTAGCTCGTGTCCTACACTACATTAATAAGAATTGTTATTTTTTATTTATCCATGGTTAGGCAACTTGAGATTGAGAAAAGGACTGTTTTAATTTTGTATGGCAGCTCTGTAAATTCTTCTTTGAGATAAATTTCATACAAAAGGATTCATTTTCTATAAAGAATATACTCTTCTTGTATTTAATGAACAATATTGTCTATTTAACCCATTAATACTGATAATCCATATATAAACATTCATACACTTAACCTATACTGCGCTTGACAGTGCTCGGACACTCGGTCATATGACACTTGGCCGATGGACACTTGGCCGAAGGACATTGGGCCGAACGGATATTTGGCCGGATGACTTTTATTCAATGTAAATCCATATTACGAACTGCATCATCCGTTTAATTTAGGAGTAACCCACCGCCAAAATGTTTCGCATTGTCAATTTATGATACCTAGTATGGTGGGCCCCATGAATTTTGCAATTGTATTCACTAGATTTCCACCACCGAAAATGTATGGCATTGTCCATTGTTGCTGAACATTTTGCAATTAGTTTCATTCGTACTTCATTTGAGTTGATCTAGCTTACTTTTGGGGTGTGGCTCTTTCGGGACTACTGACAGGGGCATCCAACCACCGAAAATGAATAACATTGTCCATTCATGATAGCTGGTGTGGTGCTGAACATTTTAATTTTTTTTGTATAGCTTTTAAGATGATCTAGCTTACCTACTTTTGGAAGGTGGCTCTTTGGGGGGCGTCAGGTGGCGGTACCCTACATCCTACACCGAAAATGTCTGGCATTTTTCATTTATGATACATGGCGTGGTGCTGAACATTTTGCAATTGGTTTCGTTCGTATCGCTGTTCAGCTGATCTAGCTTACTTATGGGGAATGGCTCTTCGGGGGCGTCTGGCAGGGGTATTCACCACCGAAAATTTCTGACAGTGTTCATACATGATACCTGACGTGGTGCTAAACATTTTGCAATGGTTTCGGTTTAATCACTTTTCAGCTCAATGAAATTCAATATAAATTTTAGTTAATGAAATACAAAATAAATTTTATATAATGAAATAATATGTTGATTCTATAAATCACAATTAAAATGAATTATTGTAAGTAAAATTAATTCTCTACCCAAAAAAAAAAAAAATCTAAATCATTTATATTGAAATCAAATCAATATCACTGAAGTGAAATTAGCACTTAGTAGTATTATATAGAATGAAATACACAATGTATAGGTAAATAAGAACTGGTATCCGGTAAATTCATCGCTGTAAATTCATCGCCGGTAAATTCATCGCTGAAATTCATCGCATGGTAAATTCATCGCATGGTAAATTCATCGCATAGTAAATTCATCGCGTGGTAAATTCATCGCATGGTAAATTCATCGCATGATAAATTCATCGCATAGTAAATTCATCGCGTGGTAAATTCACCGCATGGTAAATTCATCGCATGGTACATTATAAAATTAAATTGATAAACTTAAATATACTTTTTGCAAATTATCGCGCCGACCTTATTCTTTTTTCGCTAGATTAGTGTAACTTGTTTGTACGAATCTGTGCTGTTGTTTATTTCAAATGATTGGATTTTAGTAATAGAATGTCATATAATTTTCGCATGTATATCATTCAATTAATATTTAATTTAAAATATTTAATATGTGAGTATATTTGCAAAAATTTATTATTTTATAGTTATGCATATTTCTCTTTAATTCAAATTTATAATATTTCTCAAATGACGTATTTGTGTAGCTACTCGATCATAGTTTGAAGAACAACATAACTGTAAATGCTACACCTCTTTGAAAATATGATCAGCGATCATAGTTGCCTCAGTAAATGGGAACCAGGTTTCCTAATTATTTAAGAGGTATTGATTACAATTTATCTTTTTAAAAATAATTTAGATATATTTTTTTGTGCAGTTGTAACGATAGAATTTAATCTTAATATTAACGGTTTGCTCTAGCAACATATCCATATATTATTTCGTTGATCGACAATAGGGCCACGACAATTGGGCACAAGACAATTGGGCCCAGGACATTTAGGCCCTACGACAATTGAACCCCGGACAATTGGGCCCACGACAATTGGGCCCAAGGATTAATTAAAGACAATTGCTACCGTGACAACTAGGGATGTGACGATATGCGTTTGGTATAAAAATATATAGTCTTGAGCATCATTTAAATATAGAATATTCCTAATATGAAAAAAATATTCTTGTTATGAAACATATATATCTTTTAATAGAACATATTCATTTCATGAATTAATGGTTTTATTCTTTTAAATTACTATAATTTTCTGTTCAGAGATAGGTCATGTAAGCAACAAATTTCCTAGTTACAGTGTAGGTCTATAGTGAACTCCTGTATAGTGAATGAGTTAGGATGTAGCCAATAGAAAATAGAATGTAACTATTTTAGATGAAGAGACAATAGAAAATAAGAATGTGGATATTTAAAGAATGCCGTGGCCCTCGAAGACATGCTGAAATTATTGGAACATACAAGTCGAAATAAAGTTAATGTGAATTTGTTGAAACCTCCCAGGTAGCAATAAAAGTTATAATAATATTATAATAATATTATCTCGTAACATAAAGTAACATTATTTTCGATGTTAAAATAATATTATTATAACCTTGGAATTAGAATGTTGATTAAATATTATATCTTAACCTTGGAAAAACATTACGATATAACATTACATAATATTAAAATAATATTAGGTAAGGTTAGAATAATATTATGTAATATTAAAATAATGTTATAAATATATTACTTTAACATAATATAGATATTATATAACATTTGTTCATTTTTTTACTTCTTATTAGAGTAAGGTTAATGTAATATTGAAAATATATTATTAATATATATTATTCCAATATTGAATTACATTATAAAAAGTTTTCAAAGATCCCTCCTGACAGATTGGAAGGTACTATAAAAAATCTCCCAACCCTTCAGGAGAGACCAATTTTAAATCACTCGATTTAGCCACACTTGAAGATGCGTCCTGCCGACAACTATAGATTGTCAGTACTGCAATATGTGATCCAAATGTTGTATTCTGTTGATCTCACTCATTTCACTTCAAGAAGACTGCGATCCCGAAAGAAAATATCTAATAATTGAAGTACTCGACAGAATAGCAGTGTTGTTATCTGAAAAATAAGAAGTAAAAGTTACAAACAACATTCAAAATATTTTTTAATAACTATCTTATGAGTATATAATTCATATTATACATGTTGAAAGTAGTCAATGTAGAATGTTCCATCTCACCAAATGTTCATTACAAGAATGATCAAATAATTATTTGAGATTTTATTTCCTTATCTTTGATTAAGCTCAATTTATTTTTCAGTGCAATATATATAAAATATAGAATATAGAATAACCAAATTTGACATTCCTGCAATGAACAAAGTGGTCTTCTACTAGAAGATCACTAGCTTTTTTATAGAGGTGCTCACCAGGAAATTTAAAATAAGTATATAAGAGGTGGATCAGAGTCAAAATTTGAATTAGAGTATGTTGAACATGAATGAGTTTAAATCATATTTCAGATCAGATAGGTATATACTGTTTTAAACAACCCAGTTATATCGTCCTCTTGATTAGATCACAATACAGAATGAAACTATAAATTAGTAAGAATAATTCATAAATAATAACTTAGTTCGTATTAGTTATAAATATTATATTGAAGGTTTAAAAGTTGTGATTATTCTTCATTGGATACACACTGGTGGTCGTCACTGTCACTACTAGTATATACATAACTTTCACTATAACTATCACAATCAAAATTATTGTCACTATCAAAGTTAACATCAACAATATTAGACCTCTCCTGCGTTTCAACATCCTGACTTTCATTGTTTTCTGTATTTGTTTCTTGCTCTTCATCACTATTCACTAGGTACACTCTACTCTCTATACCAACTGAATCTGACACATATTCTTTTGAATTTCCAGGTACTGCTGCACTTTCAACTGATTCATTATCATCCACATACGTATATTCAACTAATTTAAGGTATAATTTTTGTTTTTTATTAATGTGATAATATTTATTAGGCATTTCAACACTGGAATCGGTAGCACAGGCACTCGACACAACGGTTGTATTTTAACTGTCAAAAAGTGCGCGTCATTCTATGGTGCCAGATGTACGACGTGGAAACTTTGGTGATATGTAAAGTGATAGTATAATTATGGACATTATTTTATATTACATTTCATTGATTCATTAAAGATAATGAAAATACGTAAGATTTGCTAATCACACAATCAATTATTTATATATATATACAGATTATACTTTGTTATTGATACATATATACTCGTACGTCTGGCACAAAGCTTAATACACGTTCTAGAACATGTCCACTTCTACTTAGAACATGTAACGTTTTGATATATTACTATAAATCTGTAATTTGTATTCTTTTCTGCTTTAACATTCAATTTTACTTGATGAAATAAATATATTCTATGTACAAAATAAAAGGACTTTCTTCTCTGTGAAATTAAAACCTTATAAACAAACACTGGACTATCAGCCACAATAATATAAGATGCACGGTAGTGATTAAGCTTTTTTCGAATCCTCCAGTTGTCTACTGACTTCGGTTTCGATATAAGATATATGTTTATTAATGTAAATCCTCATGAAAAGAATACATATAATTTAAGTTGATAAATTACATTTTACTGGCAAAAATAATAATCGAATATATTAAATTTAACATTATACAACGATGCAATAAATGTATAAAATAATATTCAAACTTCCTTTTTATTATAACATTAACTATACGAATGAATCCATTATATGAACGGTCGACTTAAGTCCCTGTTTTGACATTTCAATATACTTATAAGGTTTTTCCAAATGTCAAAATGAAATATTGGAGAAGGAGATAGATCTCAATACTCTAGATTGAAGTTATTTTCTGCAAATTAGTAAGATTCATTTAGTTTAAATGATGTTGGTGGTGTTTGACAAATAAATAATCAACACAATTTAACTTTCCAAAGAATATATAATTCATAGCATTGTTTTCAATATTATTTACGTATTCTAATAATTTGTTGAGGATAGAGAGATTTCGTATGAATGTTGTTCACTGCAAGAGTTCTTACCTAGTGGAATATTATTTGTATTCCACTAATAAAAATTTGTATGAATGTTCTTCACCATAACAGTTCATCACTTAATGGATTATTATTTGTATTGATTGTAAATACTTATATTTTCGTCAAGGATCTACATTTTGCATTTTTGCAAGGTTTGCATTTTTGGTTTCACATGAGTAAATCTGTTATAAATGATTTATACATATTAAAAAATGTATTTTCCAATAATTTTAGCGATATTCAGAAATATATCTTAAAAAACACTAATATAATCGATTTTTAAGAAAAAATATTTGTTTGACTTTTTGATTAATTTTTGCATTTTGATTATACGTTGAACTGAATTTTGAAAACTTAGTCCAACAAATATCGGAAAAACCTTCAATATTTATATCTCATTCTCTTCCTATAATCATAAACTTTAATGTTGATAATGCTGTTTGATAAATTTATATGGTCTTTTGTAAAAATGAGTCAACGTAATGCTATTATCCAGCTACACTAAGCGGGGAAGACAAACCCAGGGATTGTTAAGCTGTTATAAGCACCGAAATCGACTGTTAGGGATGCTGTTAAACGCTACCAAGAACTGAAGACAACAGGTGATCGACCCAGGTGTGGACAACTTCACACTGCACGCACTCCAACCAAAATCAAAGCCATTAGGGAGCGGATAAGGAGGAACCTCAAGCTATGCATGAGTATGATGGCTAATGGCTAAAAGTATGGATATCGACGAAAAAAGTGTGAGAACCATCGTCAAAGAAGACCTCAAGTTGTCCACCTTCAAAATGACCAACATGCAACAGATCACAGAATTGCAGAAACAGAAGAGGCTGGACAGATTAAAGATTTTTTTGAATGCCATGAAAGATGGCACGTAGGCTGGTAAGATCGTCATTTCGGATGAGAAAATGTTCACTTTGGATGCCAAATTCAACTTCCAGATCTACAGAATAATGGCAAAATGTGCAAAAGTCTGCCTCTGAGAGTTGGAAATCTCCTCTCATTTTTGTCAAGGAAGGAACTAAAGTTAACGCAAAATCGTATATCGAGGATATTTTGACTCCAAGACATGTCGAGATGAAGAAGCACTTTAAGGATAGGCCTTTTTATCTTTCAACAGGACGGTGCACCCTCGCACACAGCGAACAAAACTCAGGATTGGTGTGATCATCACTTTCCTGCGTTTTGGAGGCAGGAATTATTGCCTCCTTCATCGCCAGACCTGAACCCTCTGGACTTTTGTGAGTTGTCGTTCTTGGAGAAGGAATCGTGCGCTACAGCTCATGATAGTACCGAAATTCTGAAGAAGTTCCTCGACCGACAACGGGCCAAAAAATTTCTAAGAAACGTTTCAAAAGAGCTTCAGAGGTAGACTCGAAAGAGTAATTGTCGCCAATGGTGGACATATTAAAAAATAACTGGTAGAACTTTTAAATGGGTTTATTGAGATATTGTGTGATAAGTTTTGTTTATTTCATCCTTCACAACTCATTAAATTAACATTTTTATATCATCGGGGACTTTCTCTGCACCCTCATATGGAAATTTGGTAAAATTATTGTAATGTAATTTTTATTTTACTTATTCTTTGTTTTATGTAATTGCTGCGTATAGTTATAGCTAGAGAAAGAGAACCATTATTTTAATCCAAGTATACCAAAATAACGTATTCTCATTATTATTAAGAGATTATTAATAACGTTTGAGTCACTCAAAGAAGTGACTTTATTTCAATTCTCTTAGAGGCGTAGCTTCTAAGCAGCGCCTTTTCGTGTTAGCTTTAGGACAAATGATATTCAAATTTTGGTGTCGCGCTGAAAGGATAAACTGCCCACGATTTGGAAGATTTAAAGTAGAAAATAAAAGGAGGAAGATAGCAGCTTCAGCGAAAGTCTTAACTGCAATGCAAGCGAATAATAGTGTAAGGGACTCCCAATTGAAAATAGGAGCATGTTCGAAGCAGTCAGGTGCTGCGAGAGCGCAGAGTGGGAGCCAAATTAACTATTTTGGGGGCATATTCTATTCCGTCGTAACTGCGCAGAACTACTCTGGGCACCTGCTCCTATTTGCCTAACTAACTAGGGATACGCAGCCCCCCAAAACTGCTATAATAGTAATATAATATTACAGTCGTGGCAACAGGCCGCACATCAGCAGTCAGGTAGAGCTCTAGGAAAATGGGAGCAGGTGCGCAGAGTAGTTCTGCAAAGTTACTTAGGAGTACAATTAACCCTGATTGCGGTCAGTTTGGCTCCCACGCTGTGCTCTAGCTTCTCGCTAAATGCCTTGGTGATTACTCCGATCGGCTTAACCACTGCCTCGAACCTGCTCCTATTTTCAATTGGGAGGTAGCGATGTATCTCGCTACCATTTCTCTAGACAGCAAGTATGTTTTCCTTTTCTGAACATTTTCAACAGTATACGGCTAATTTTCTTAATGAGATTATGTGTAACTAATATAATTTTACCTGTTTTTTCAGATTTATAAATAAATTTATCACCGAAAAGTATAAGATGATATTAATGAGTTAACAATATTAGTAAATATTTGAATATATTGAATATTATTTTTTTAGAATTTATACTATTGATTACTGGCTATTTCGAATTTTGATTAGTAATATGACTGACAACAAGCTATCAATAATTATAAGCTAGATAACGAAAAAAAAATTACATGTTCATTGTTTAGCTTTGCAAAGCTCATAGATCACACCTGTATATGTTAATGACTAAATACAGATGATGATCTCGTTTTCTACGTAGTTCCTAAATACATTCTCATGTCTGAAGTCATAACTCATTCAGTTTGTTGTAAATCATGCCAGCTCATTCACGGAGATTTTGAGAGGTGACAGCTTAATATCCCCTAACTTGAACTGTAATATTCGGACATGAATGATGAAAGTAGTTACGAAACATCTGAAGACTTGACGTTAGTGAAAGGATGATTTATTGGTTTGTTCATATGACCATAGGGAAACGAAATTAGGAAACTAGATGCATTGACGGAGGAATTACTAGTTACTATGGCACCCAAACAATATTATATTGCTTATCATATTTCTTTTAAGTTTCAAATTCATATTGTGCCCCGTGTTCTGAAGAAGATATGAAATACACCTAAGTTCAATCTTTGATGATGATCAACCTCTTGCACAGGTTTTAGTTGATCTAATTGAACACTTAACATGTTGAAACAGATTTGAAAAGAAACTGAAACACTCTGATAACCTATTAATAATGCATCTGGTTTTCTTTTGAGATTCTGCATGCAACTTCTAACTTCTCATAAGTTTGAATCAAATTTGTTGTCTTACAGAAATTTTCAGTTTAATACGTGAATGTATCTCTGGAATTTTGCACTATCGAAGCATTACAGATTACCTGTTTTTTTTCGCCGAAACATGCATTTTTTTATATAAGTGATTTTTTTCATTTGAAATTATCCGAACATAAAAAAATCTTTTCATTTTATGAAATTATGTTTGCCTCAACACCTAGTTAGACTCTCAGTATTGGAAAAGTGGGCGTAGACTTGGGTCACGATATGTCAATAAGAAATTTCTTAAACTTTGATTGATTCATAAAAACTCACTTCAATTTACGAGTCAAATGTGTGTTCGGTGATAGAGTACCCACCATTCATATACAACTCCTATAATTATATATATTTTGAATAATTCACTTAATAAGGAGTAATTGCAAAATCATGGTTATGTACATACGTATATATGACAATGAGATATGTTGTATCATTATTGCTGAATAAAAATATAGAATATGAGGTCAAACTTTATGTTTAAAAAAAAAAATTCATTGCACTACGTTTTCTCCTATGTATATCAATTCTTATCACTCATCAGGTGTTCTTTCACCTCAAACAATAATGAAGATTGTTCAAACAATCTAATATTTGAGTTGAAGCAACAACATCGTTATGTTGGATCTATCTTGACCAAGAGGCTATGACTTGAACGTTGGTAAAATTATGTTGATGAGTGATTAAGTGGTTGTATTATCCTTAATTTTTAGAGGTTTAATCAATATTTACAGTGGTGAAATTATATTTCATTTATTATTAACCCTAATGAGTTTGACGTGTGTTTTCTAAGCACATCCTTTTTAAATTACTGCTTATTTTTCTTATCATTTCTTTAAATTTACCTTTTTTTGTATTTGTTCCAACATATATAGCAAATATATTTTTGTATTTACAAGTTTAAAGTATTAACGTGTCGACGTAAATCAGCATAAATCACGTAAATTAGGAAATTGATTGTATTGCGGTGACGTGTGGCAACGTAGAAATACAGTTTGATTACTGGTTAATGGTTATCCTTTAAATACACTAGAGTCAACGTAATCTTTGAGTACACACACATGAGTGAGTTGTGATTAGGTCACATTTCACACATTCAGAGCTCTGCTCACTCAGTTGCCAATGTATATATATTTATTTTTCCTTATAGGTTAGATATTTTTACTTGAAATTTGGTACACATTTGTTCAGTATATATGTATATATATAATAACAACTTGTAAAAATACAGGACCGTAGGTTTATAAATAAGATATATGATTTTTAATAACGTAGTCAAACCTTCCAATACATTTTGATAGTCAAACTGATAGCGAAGCGATGAAAATATTCATCTCCAAAACTCATATTTTAGGATAACATTATTCTACACAAATTTATTTCTTTTCCTCTAATTTATATCCGTTATCTCCAAATAAAATAAACATATATTCTGCAAAATATTTTTGGAATGTACTAATTTAAATTGTCCAAATTTTTCATTTTCAAGGTAAACAATTATACAAACCAAAAAACGACTTATATTCTACCTATTCGAAATCACAAAAACTATTTTAATTTATATTTATCTCCTCTGTAAGACACTGTCCTAACATTCTTGAAATTAAAATTAACGCCTGAAATTCAATATGAATGAAGTTAATCAGATAACAAAGTATATATTTTAGCGTACCACTCATCAAGCCAGCACGCATTGAATTACTCTTCAATCTTTGTTTCTATTAACTTTTTTTCCAAAGTCTGTAATGAACGCAAATATCTTGGCAGTACTAGTTTGAACTTTACGTTACGATTTTGATTTTGAAACTTAAAACAATTTCCTCTCAATAACTTACGTTTTATAATAATAAGATTTATAGTGTAGGATTTGTAATTGATAACACATCTTGAGATGATAAATGTCCACTGTTCGACCACTGCGAAAAGTATATTTTGAAAACCTCTCCAGGCACCAAAAAAATATGAGTTTATTGTATAATATTGTAGATTTAATATATTATTATAATTATTGTCAAACTACTCGAAAAGAAATTTTACCGGAGCATATACGGCAAGATTTTAATAGTCAATTGTGATACTTACAGACAAATAATTAAATTTATTAATGTCTTTTGTGTGTGGATTTAGTCCCTTAGTTTTCAATTATTTCATTATTTGATACGATACATATATTTTAAGTCTTGTGTTACATGATTTTTTTCAAATTACTTTAAAATAATTTGGTATTACTGAGTAGCTCTGCTTTACTATCAAAATAGAGAAACAATCGAAATTTATTTAATATTTTTCCTCCTTAAAAATACTCTATTTATTTTGTAATTTGATCGTTTGATACATTTTCTTGCTAAAGTACATGTTTTGTAACATTAGAGTGTGTTATTATTAGAGCCCGGAATTCCAGTTCTTATGCTATAAACGATATTTTGACTATAAAATCAAGTTTTATAGCGTTTATAGCATAAACGCTATTTTGACTATAAAAGCTATTTTGACTAGAGATTAAAAGATATAACTATTAATTACGGTATAAACGACTGTAAAATCTATGATAATCCATCCTTTACATGCAAAATATATTTGTAACATATAATTATATTATTGATAAATTAAACATGCAAGAATAATTTAAATTAGTATGCTATTTCTTTCACATTTTGTATAGTAATATTCCATAGAAAACGTACGAGCATAATTGTTATAATTTAAACTGAATTGAAAACTGAATAAATTACTACTCAATACAGTATAAAATTATGTAGCTTTCTTAAATAAATAAAATGCTACATGAAGAATGAAAAATATGTTTTTTTTTTTTTTTTCATCTTGTTAGTTTCTTGTAAAATAAAAGCTACGTTTAAATAAAGAAACATGGGTTTTATTTACTATTAACTAAACTCATAGTTGTATATATACGATATTATACGTACACATTTGCCATTATTAGTTACCTAAGTTCTGTGAATAATAAATAAAAATCAATTATTAACAAATAAACAAGAATGGCATAGTTACCCAGTTAAAATTCGGTGTAGGATAGGGGCAGCGGATGGGGCGCGCAGGGCCGGCATCATGACAGGCAGAAGGCCGCGATAGGGCTGCGACAGAGCATTTTTGTCCGCTTTTGGGGACCTCATTCTACGTCCCCCCACTACACTGAACTACACTTGGGCGCTACCCTATACTGCTGACACGCGTGTCCTAAGAACTAATGCGCGAGCGCGTAGCGACCGTGGCCACGCGTGAAACACTAGAGAAAAATACCCTCATGGCAGATATTGACTGCGCCAATACTGCGCTAAATATGAACGCATATATTCATACTATAAAATATGACGCGCTTAACGCATATATACTTTATATCATGAATATGACGTTATTCCAGTCAATATCTACCATGAGGGTAAAAAATGATCATGATGTCTAAATAGCTAGTTGAATTAATGTCATTGACGTTTCAAGTTAGGGAAAAATTTATTTAGCAGGGGTTAAATGTCTTTTTCAGAACAAAAAGGCCATATCGTTCAGCTACATCAAAAGGAAATTAAATAGAAGGGACTGGAAGAATCAGTCAGAAAGAAAAGTGGCTCTAAAAACAATGTCTCCTGCCACCCGTCATTGACAATACTAATGAATGGAAAAGAAGCTTCTCCGTGAATGCTGTCACTTACCAAGGATTGTGACGAAAAGAGTCACAAGCACCTGTGGCGATGGTGGATGGAAGAAGGAGATGATGGGAAATGAAGCCTCCCTAATTCAAAAATCTAAGACCTCGCAGTTGATGAATATATCCTTGCGCTATTCTCCAAAACTGTAAGTAGCGTTAAAAAAAATAAACATGGTAAAATAATACATACCAAATTAGCTACAACAGTTCGGGGCTGAAGGGACACCATCTCCTTTTCCAGTTACGATATAATAGACTGTAAAGAGTAGTGGTGAGGTAATAAGAGTGAAGTAAATATCTTTAAATTTATTTATTGGTAAACTTAAGCTATACATTGTAAATCTTACTTATATATTTTTCTTTCTAACTGATTGTCAAAGTTTGTAAAATGAGTATCACTTATTACTAATAATAAAAAATGTAACCATACTTACAAATATAAATTGGGAGAAGAGAAAGTGATTAGGTCGCCAACTTTGATAAAGTGTTCCTCGAGGGTGTAGGTCATAAGCACCCCCCACCCCCCCCCCCCCCGGTTTCGAGCTCCCTGTTTTTTAATCCTTATTTACCTATATTATTTAATCCCCCTGACCCCCCTGCCAGGTCATTAATCACTCTTTAATTGTGCAGTACAACAAACTACATTGACAACTCATGAGCCCCCATAGTCATAAGCCCCCCCCCCCTCCCTGTTTTTAATCCTTATTTACCTAGTTAAACAAATGAAGAACTACTTAGATAGAAATAATTCTATCTAAGTAGTTCTTCATTTGTTCAACTAGGTAAAAAAGGATTAAAACAGGGAGGGGGGGGGGGGAGCTTATGACCTATGGGGGCTAATGACCTAGGGGGGCTCATGAACTAGGGGGGCTCATGACCTAGGGGGGCTCATGACCTAAAGGGGCTCATGACCTAAGGGGGCTCATAACCTGGGGGAGGGGGGCTCATGACCTGGGAAGGAGGGCTCATGACCTGGGAGGGGGGGGGGGGCTCATGACCTGGGAGAGGGGAGGGGCTCATGACCTGAGGGGGGGGCCTCATGACCGTGCTCAGGTGTGGGAGCGTATGCCCCTTCCTCTATGCCCATCCCAATCGCCAGAATTCTATATGGGCTCATGACCTGGGGGGGGGGGGGGCTTATGACCGTGCTCAGGTGTGGGAGCGTATGCCCCTTCCTCTATGTCCATCCAAATCGCCAGAATTCTATAGGTATATTCCAATGGTTTTTATGAACTGGTTTGAAATTGGGTCCGGACAGGATTTCTGAAAATTGAAAAAAACATTATACACAATTCACTGAATATTTACATTTCGTGCTTATAATAGTGAATTTATGTTCAACTAGACAGCTGATATTGTTGTAATTAATCAACAGATGAATAATAATACATACTTCAAAACTAACTTGGTACACGGCACTTCAAAACTAACTAGGCATACCGCACTTCAAAACTAACTAGGCATACCGCACTTCAAAACTAACTAGGTACACCGCACTTCAAAACTAACTAGGCACACCGCACTTCAAAACTAACTAGGCACACCGCACTTCAAAACTAACTAGGCACACCGCACTTCAAAACTAACTAGGCACATTGCACTTCAAAACTAACTAGGCACAGCGCACTTTAAACCTTACTAGGCACATTGCACTTCAAAACTAACTAGGCACACCACACTTCGAAACTAACTAGGCACACCGCACTTCAAAATTAACTAGGCACACCGCACTTCAAAACTAACTAGGCACACCGCACTTCAAAACTAACTAGGCACACCGCACTTCAAAACTAACTAGGCACACCGCACTTCAAAACTAACTAGGCACATCGCACTTCAAAACTAACTAGGCACACCGCACTTCAAACCTAACTAGGCACACTGCACTTCAAAACTAACTAGGCACACCACACTTCAAAACTAACTAGGCACACCGCACTTCAAAACTAACTAGGCACACCGCACTTCAAAACTAGGCACACTGTAGTTCACAACTAACTAGGTACACTTCAGCTAATTGCAATAACAAAAATATTCTAACAAATGAAATTTACACTGAGCAAGTAACACTTGTAGAGTTCACTTCTAATGTTTGACAATGAATTTAATATATTGCTATGACGTTAGGATGCATTATTGCATAGGTAGTATACTTGTATAAACACCTAGGCAACAATCACATATCATGAAGATCATAAAGACCTAGGTAAATGTAAACTTTATAAATTAGTGGTAAATTTAACCACAGATACCTACCTAGTACTAATATTTTTGATGTCTTTGGCTTGAATATCATACTCTAAAAAAACTGGTGTTGGACTTGGTACTGGTATCAGTTAACAATATGGTATCGGTGCATCTCTAGTAAATTCCATTGTGTCAATTATTTTATTTAGGATTGAAAAAAAGAGCTGAACTTACCTAATACTTCATATTGAATAGCATCATGTCCTCTTCATCATCTAAAGACATGTTAAAGTTTGAACTGAATATCCTTGATTGTTTGATACATACAAATTTTCCTAACCTATATTCCTTTTGGAATGTGTTGAATAATTATATTCATGAAAAGAAAAACACTAGTTTTGACATATATAACAAACAAATTCAAGAACATATATAAAAATAGCCTAGTTAGTAACAATATCCAGAGGGAGCAATACAGATTATCATAAACAAACTCACAATTTGAGTTAGCTATGTATAATTTTTTATTAATGATCACACTCGGTATAAATATGAAAATTAACACAAGAACATAGGTAGATAACTGATAGAACACCATTTATCTAAATAAATAGGAGTGATGTTAGCCACTTCCATACAATGCAATAAAAATTAAATTTCTATTTAATGTCCTAAACATTATTGAGTTTTAGCATGACAATATGGGAAAAATATGCTTAAAATTCAACTACCTATCTAAGTTTCTCTGATTATCTGACCATTTAAGATACTTTGTAAAATATCTCATTGGTCAAAGGACTCAAAACAATGAAACTGGTAAATTAGCAAAAATTTTGACTCTGGATATTATAGTATATAATAACCACCCAGCATCATCTTTCTAAGTATGGCCACCATGATCAAATAACAGAACCATCACTGAACTATGATTTGAGCACTATTTTTCTACTCGAGTGCATTACTTCAAGTTGTAATAGGAGCATGTACTTATAATTTTACAAATATTGCTAATAGAAGAATAGATGAGATAATTAAATAGGGGTGTAACATGTGTGTAAAAATAGTGTCGTGTGTACCTTGCGTCAAAAAAATTCTCTTGCAGCAAAAAAGCGACCTCCTTGTCAAAAAAAGTCACCTCCTGCGTCAAAAAAAAGTCACCTCCTACGTCAGAAAAAGTCACCTCCTGCGTCAAAAAAAGTCACCTCCTGCGTCAAAAAAAGTCACCTTCTGCGTCAAAAAAAAGTCACTTCTTGCGTCAGAAAATGTCACCTCCTGCGTCAAAAAAAGTCCCCTCCTGCGTCCAAAAAAGTCACCTCCTGCGTCAAAAAAAAGTCACCTCCTGCGTCAAAAAAAAGTCACCTCCTGCTTCAAAAAAAGTCACCTCCTGCGTCAAAAAAAAGGCACCTCCTGCGTCAAAAAAAGTCACCTCCTGCGTCAAAAAAATGTCACCTCCTGCGTCAAAAAAAGTCACCTCCGGCATCAAAAAAAAGTCACCTCCTGCGTCAAGAAAAAGTCACCTCCTGCGTCAAAAAAGCCACCTCCTGCGTCAAAAAAAGTAACCTCCTGCGTCAAAAAAAGTCACCTCCTGCATCAAAAAAAAGTCACCTCCTGCATCAAAAAAAAGTCACCTCCTGCGTCAAAAAAGTCACCTCCTGCGTCAAAATAAGTGATCTACGTCAAAAAAAGTGATCTTCTGCGTCAAAGAAAAAATACCTCCGCCAAAGAGAAGTGACCTCCGCCAAAGAAAAGTGACCTCCGTCAAAGAAAAGTGACTTCCGTCAAAGAAAAGTGACCTCCGTCAAAGAAAATTGACCTCCGTCAAAGAAAACTGCCATGTTTCAGAGAGTGGAAAATTGTAAGCGAATTTTTGAGTCAAAATTTCATATAGATTCGAAGCCAAGCCAATTGATCTCATTTTAGAAGATTTCAAGCCAAAATTAACATGGGAACATAGGAATTAATTCAAAATTTTAAGCCAAATAGACATATCTGAATTTTGACCTTTTGAAATTTAAGCCAATTAATTGGCTTCAACTAACATACTCTGTAACCCAGTCTGCATAAGATGCATGAAGTTGTGAAATTTATTAGGTGAGTATTATGGCCTTGAATTAAATGTCCTGAATTATCTGGCGACAATTTTCTAATCAATTTCTATGTTTACATGTAATTATTGGAGAGTATTTTGAGATTTCGGGCCATTTTCGAGCGAAATTTAAAAATCTTTGGAGAGAAATTGCTCCAAAAATTAAATATTTGAAGACTGATTGTTTTGCAGACTGGTCTGTAACATGGAAGAAAAGTGACCTCTGTTAAAGAAAAGTGACCTCCGTCAAAGAAAAGTGACCTCCGTCAAAGAAAAGTGACCTCCGTCAAAGAAAAGTGACCTCCGTCAAAGAAAAGTGACCTCCATCAAAGAAAAGTGACTTCCATCAAAGAAAAGTGACCTGCGTCAAATAAAAGTGAACTCAGTCAAAGAAAAGTGACCTCCGTCAAAGAAAAGTGAACTCAGTCAAAGAAAAGTGACCTCCGTCAAAGAAAAGTGACCTCCGTCAAAGAAAAGTGACCTCCGTCAAAGAAAATGACCTCCGTCAAAGTAAAGTGACCTCCGTCAAAGAAAAGTGACTTCCGTCAAAGAAAAGTGACCTCCGTCAAAGAAAAGTGACCTCCGTCAAAGAAAAGTGATTTCCGTCAAAGAAAAGTGACCTCCGTCAAAGAAAAGTGACCTCCGTCGAAGAAAAGTGACCTCCGTCAAAGAAAGGTGATCTCCGTCAAAAAAAGTGATCTCCTTCAAAGAAAAGTCACCTCCATCAAAGAAAAGTGACCTCCGTCAAAGAGAAGTGATCTCCGTCAAAGAAAAGTGATCTCCGTAAAAGAAAAGTGATCTCCGTCGGTCAAAGAAAGGTTTATAGCGAAAGTAACCTAATTTGAATGCTCCATTTATCTAAATTTTTTAAAAACTATGTTGTCTCTAAATATAGCTAATGCCAAAATTCACATTAGAATAGGTACCTAAATATATTGAAACTGTCAAGATGCATCTTATATAATCTGAATAATCATCATCATGCAATGTTCAAGAGTCTGGCAGATTGTGTTAGAAATAGGTTAAATTATAGTGGGTTAACAACGTTAAGACATAGAGTTTATTTAAAGAGTAATATGTTATACAGTTAGAAGTCTATTGGAGAGATGAGTGAAACACATCTCTCACTGAGTAATGTAAAAGACCGACTGACTTAAGAATTTACATGCGATGGTATTTAAGACGCACCGAAACTGTAATGGACTTTAAACCTTAAATCCATTTCTCATAAAAGTAATACATTGTTATTTAAACAATAGGTAATTAATATAGCTCAGCTAATCTAACAGGAAGTTAACATTAAACATATAAAAGAGTGTGTAATACATTTAAACTAAAATTCCAACACTCCTCCACACACGACATTATATATTTTTCATGCCTATTAATTCAACTAATTTAGTAAATCTATCAGTAGGCAGAGGTTTAGTAAATATGTCAGCAAGCATAGTTTCACTGGGGCAATAAACAAGTTTAATTATGTTTGAAGCAACAAGATCTCTAATGTAATGAAATTTAATATCAATGTGTTTCGATCTAGGATGATTTTTAGCATTTTTAGCAATACAAATTGCTGACTGATTATCCTCGAACAAAACTATAGGATTCTTATTAGGTACTTTAAGATCTAATAGTAATTTATTTATAAATACAGCTTCTTGGGAGGCACCAGAGAGGGAAACATATTCAGCTTCAGCCGTTGATAAAGCAACACATGACTGTTTCACAGAGCGCCAAGAAATAATGGAATTATTTAACAGAAAGCATTGGCCAGAAGTACTTTTCCTATCAACTCTGTTACCTGCCCAGTCGGCATCAGAATAACCTATCAAATCAGAATCTTCATTACCATATGTAATGCCAAGATCAGGTGTGCCCTTTAGGTATCTAAATATTCTCTTAATTGCAGACCAGTGCTTAGTTTTTTGATTGGAACAAAATTTAGAGACATTTCCAACTGCATAAGTTATGTCAGGCCTAGTTTTAGTAGATAGATACAGTAAAGCACCTACAGCTGACTGATATTTAGTCTTATCTACTAGTTCACAATCATCAGTAGTTGGTTCCAAATGAGAATTAACATCAGCAGGAGTTGATATAGGTTTACAATTATTGAATTCAAATCTATCTAATAACTCGTTGACAAATGAAGATTGATTTAATGATATTTTATTTTCGTCATGTACGACTTTTATGCCTAAGAAATAGGATAATTTTCCTAAGTCTTTCATCTCAAATTTAGCACTTAAATCAGTCCTGATTTTAGTCAGGTCATCATAGTTCTTACATGCTACAATAATATCATCTACATACACAGAAATGAAGCATGGTGAGTTATTGATTACTTTAACATAAATACATGAGTCACAAGAGGACTGAATAAATCCTAAGGATTTAAGATATGCATCCAAGGAATCATTCCAACATTTGGGTGATTGTTTTAACCTATACATAGATTTGTTTAGCTTGCACACTAAATCTTCTTTTCCTGGTAGAACATAGCCTGGAGGCTGTCTAATATAAACGTTTTCTTTAAGATCCCCATTCAAAAAAACAGAATTGACATCCAAGTGATGTACAATTAATTTTTGTTTAGCAGCTAAAGATAACATGGTTCGCACCGATTCAAATCTCACTACAGGAGCAAAAATTTCATCATAGTCGATTCCAGGTCTCTGTAAAAAACCCTTAGCGACTAATCTAGCTTTATATGAAACCACTCTACCATCAGATCCCTTTTTCTTTTTAAACACCAATTTAGATTTAATGATGTTTAAATCTGAGGTAGGTTTTACAAGTTCAAAAACTTTATGTTTCTCAAAAGCATTTAATTCCCTCTCCATGGCAAGTTTCCATTTAGAGGATTCAGAACCGCTATTGAGAGCCTCAGATACCGACTTAGGTTCGATATTGATATTCCCATTTACTAATGAACCCTCCTCCTCAAACTGATCAAGGCTATAATCCCAACTACCGTATCTAACGGCAGCTCGACGCGTTCTAGACGATCGTCTAAGATCCTCATCTGGTCTGATAGCTGGTACAGGTTGCGCCTCAGGGAGGATTATTGGAGGATTATTGTCAGGAGTTTGATTCTCAGGCCCTGCAGGTTCTGAATCTTCTGAAGGGAACACCAGTGAAGAGGTAGGGGTCTCAATCAGTTGAGGGGTCTCAATCTTAGATGAAATTGATTCATCAAAGGTTACATTCCTGGAAAAGAAGATTCTTTTAGATTCAACATCATACATCTTATACCCTTTAGTAACAGTGCCATAACCAAGAAACAGGCATTTGGTAGCTTTATTTTCTAATTTTGATCGTTCATCTCGAGAAATATGCGCATACGCAGTGCATCCAAAAACTTTTACATGATTTACATTTGGTTTTCTAAGATTTAAAGCTTCATATGGAGTTTTATTAACTAAAAATGAATTAATGTATCTATTATTAAGGTAATTTGCAGTATATAGTGCTTCACCCCAGAATTCCTTATCAATTCCTGAATCAGATAACATACATCTAACTTTTTCCATAATAGTTCTATTAAATCTTTCAGCTAACCCATTTTGTTCAGGAGTTTTAGGAATAGATTTCTGGTGAATTATACCTTCATTGCGTAGATATGATTCAAACTTATTTGAGTTATATTCTCCTCCATTATCTGACTGCAAGGTTTTAATTTTCCTTTCGTAAATATTTTCAACCATTGCTTTCCATTCCAAAAACTTCTGAAACACATCACTCTTATGGGCAATAACATATATCCAGGATATCGAATAGCATGATCAATAAAGGTCAGAAAATATGAATTATTACCCCTGGAAGTGGGAGTAATTTTCCCACAGACATCTGTGTGGATTAAATCAAGAGGTTTACAATTTTTCTTAATGCTTGTAGAAAATGGTATTTTATGCATTTTCCCATTACAGCAGTGTTCACACACACCTTCTATAGCCTTAAATTTACTATCCAGACCATTAACTGATTTAGTTCGGATCATTTTAGTCAAGTTGTCGTTACCTATATGACCAAGCCTTCTATGCCATAGAAGGTTTACTTTATTTTGATCAACAGTTACAGCAGCTTTATGAACTAAAGTATTTAGATAATAGAGTTGACCAAAACAGTGAGCCACAGCAATTAACTCTTTATTTTCGTTCAATATTTTACATTTATCATTTTCAAAAATAATAGATTTTATATTATTTGTCATTTTTGACACTGATAGTAGATTAAAAGCTAGATTTGGCACATATAGTACATCATTTATTGTACATTTTCTACTTCCACCACCTGGTATATTCACAATAACAGAAACATTTCCTAGTGAAATAGCTTGCAAAACAGCTCCATTGCCTATTTTCACATTGATAGGTTTGGTAATATTTGCAAAATCTCTACATAAATTTTTATCACCACTCATGTGTGATGAAGAGCCTGAATCTATTATCCAAATATTACTGTCGTCATATTTGTTACAAAGAGCGATATCATTAGCATACATTGTTTGATTAAGTTCTATATGACTTACGTTTACACCATTTGGCTGATTTTGAGTTCTGTTAGTTTGAGAATACCGTTTAAATTTAAAGCAGTCTTTCTTCACGTATCCTAATTTTTTACAAAAATGACACTTGATTGACTGTTTAATTACTGCAGCATCAATCTGAGTATTTGATAATGCCAAACCATCATTGGATTTAATACTCAACTTTTCAGCTTCTCTCCGGAGTGTGTCAGCTACGGTAATCCATTTAGGGATGTCTGACTGTGCTTCAAGTGCAGTAACAAGCACTTCAAACTGCCCTTGTAGTGATGATAGTAGACAAATAGCTTTATCCTCTTCACTGATCACTTGATTTAACAAGGCAAGCTCTTGAAAAACTTCAGTTAGTTCTTTCAAATGGGAGTTGAGTAGTTCGGGAGATTTCAATTTTAAGTTGTAAAGTTTCTTCTTCAGACGAAATTTGTTCGCCCACGTGTTTTTCTGAAACGTTTCTTGGAGGGTGGTCCAGACAGCGTGTGGATCCGTGGGTTGTCCAACTAAGTACAATTGATCCGGTGAAATAGATAGTAGTATATCTGCCAGAGCTTTATTCTTATTAGTTGCATAGGCATCCGTAACCTCAGTTGAAGAGGAATCTGTTGGAACTGGTTTAGATCCATCAGCTATATCCATCAGTTTCTCTTTTAAGAGTTACATTTTCTTTTGTACCCTCCATGTAGGGTAATTATTTCCGTCTAGGGGAACAATCCCCGGTAACTTATTTGAAGACATGTTTTCAAGTATTTATTATCATTCAATACTTAACAAACATAAACAAACAAAGCAGTTAAATTGATTTACTGTTTAACTGAATTGATATTTACTCAGGAATAATTATTCTAATTCATAAGAATAACTTCCCAGAATATAATTAGTAATATTCAAATTGGAACAGCAACACAAGTCTTAGTTCGCCAGAACCTTTTGTTGAAAGACTGTTTACCAAAGGATAAGGTCACAGATTTAGAGGTAATTTGTGACCTCTCTTGACACCTCTTCCGCTAAGAATAATGAATAATTATACGAGAAAAAACATGTACATATCGCAATAGCAGTCAATATTATTGACCTCAATAGCGCATTAGCAAGATAAGCTTACACAAACGTTCGTGCGTATATGTGTCATTTAGTTTAACACTTTTTTCACTGTACTTATTTTCACTTGATTACTGTAATAAACTTCTAAGTATATTTAAACATAATTTGATTTATAAACTCTTATCGTTCACTGGGCCCATAACCTGTTAGAATTAGGTTAAATTATAGTGGGTTAACAACGTTAAGACATAGAGTTTATTTAAAGAGTAATATGTTATACAGTTAGAAGTCTATTGGAGAGATGAGTGAAACACATCTCTCACTGAGTAATGTAAAAGACCGACTGACTTAAGAATTTACATGCGATGGTATTTAAGACGCACCGGAACTGTAATGGACTTTTAAATCTTAAATCCGTTTCTCATAAAAGTAATACATTGTTATTTAAACAATAGGTAATTAATATAGCTCAGCTAATCTAACAGGAAGTTAACATTAAACATATAAAAGAGTGTGTAATACATTTAAACTAAAATTCCAACAGATTGTAGGCCAATTTTGAACCAAAATTTGAAGATTCTGAGACATGTCAATTTTGGCTCTTTTCTTAAAATTTCAGGCCAAATTAACATGGGAACATAGGAATTAAATTAAATCAAAACGTTAAGCCAATTAGACATATTCTGAGTTTTGACCTTTACAAATGTAACTTATTATGTAAGGCTGAGGGTCAATTAATTGGCATTAACTGGCATACTTTGTATACATACAATAATACAGAGATCTCTTTTTATGATCGAAGTAAAATTCAGGTAAATAGATATAGCTTGTATTATTGTATAGGTACTAGCCAGTCTGCAGAATGGGACATTGTCACATTTATAACATTTTCTGTGCAAACATTCCATAATTTCCTCCTATATTTACATGTATTTTACTGGGAACAGAAGTCAAAATGTAGGATATCTTGGAGAACACTTTACCAGTTCCTGCATTCTGGATAGGTAGGAATGAATTCAAAACTATTCAAGAAAATTCAATATACCTAATCGTCAGTCAAGACTCGAGCGAATATCTATCTCCCTGACTCAATTAATGCCCAAGTCTGTATTTCGTGGTAATTTTCACCGACATGTTGGTGGAATTTTTTGCCCTTTGAAAATAATATTCTGACGATGTCAGTGGATTTTTATAGCCATTTATTCCTATAATCCTATGTTACCATTAATTTTCGGTGGATTAATTGGAAAAAAGTTGCTGGATCAGCCAAATTAATGAAAATTTGTGATGGATTTTTTAAACTTTTTGAAAAAGTCAGTGGAATTTTGTGCATCAAATACAGACTGGTTAATGCCCAGAATGTACTTCATGGTAAATTCCACCCACTTGTCAGTGGAATTTTTCCCCTTCGAAAATAATATTTTAGTAAAGTCTGTGGATTTTAGCTATTCCTTCCTATGTTACCATTATTTTTCTATTTTTGGTGGCTAGGTAAATAAAAAAAAATGTTGGTGGCTCATTCAAATAGCTATCATGAAATAGGTAGGTAGGTATGTATTTTTCTGTTTTTTTTTTCAGCTTTTTGGAAAAGTAATTGGAATTTTGTAAACCAAATACAGACTGGTTGTGGATTCAGATCATTCAGGTAGCATCAGTCATAAATTTGAAACAACAAATATCAAATTCACTACATTTCTACATATAGGTATCATAAATCATCTTTCAATCTACCTATCTAGTAGAACGTATGGTGGGTGCGTCGTGATCTGGTGCGCCGCTCATCTTTTAGATACGTATCAATATAGGCTATACTGACGACTTTGTCCACAGTGCACACTTTGAAACATGGCTAAGGTATATAGCTATCAGAGTGTCTTGACTAGTGGACCATTTAAAATAGAAGCCAACTAATTTGCTTAACTGAAATCGGTAGTACTCTATAACTTGAGTCGCCTGTTGACTGCCTGTGGGTACATAGATATGTCACAGTGGGAGTAACTGGGACACAGGCCTATTCCGATAGGCCTATGTGCTACTTAGAGTACAAGTTACAGTGCATTTCCTGATATGTGCTAGTACATTATACATAGCTAGGTGAAAAATCATTTATTGTTTGGTAGAAGACAGGTGTCATGAGTAGGCACCTAGGTAGGTAGTGAATTTCAACCAGGGCGATAAACCCAAAAAAGGACAAATTAGCTAGGCTATATTATATAGCCTAGCATTGCTATTTTTTTTTAATAGGATACAATAACCACTGAACTCTTAAATATTATACACATGATAGGTACACTATTTCAATTTCATCAATAAATTAATAACTTAAAACATTAAATCACCACAGAACCTTATTTTAAACTAGAAACTATTCAAAATACGTTCAATGGTTCTCAATAAAAAAATCCGATATTTTTCTTTAGAACGTACAAAATAATAGTTCTATATATTTTGTTTTGCAACACTGTTTTTGATAATTTCAGCATGGAAATGATTTTATCTTTAAATAATTATTAAGAATGACCGATTTTTTCAATAATAATTTCGTGTTATTTGGTATTCTTGTATTCCAATATACCTATTTAAATGTTGCGGATGAAAAACAAATACATGATTAATGTTATAATGATATTAGTATATAATTTTAACTGGTTAGTTATTGCAATTATTCAACTTATAATATTGAATCGTTGATAAATGAACCAAATTAATTTTCTATACTAACTATATATATGCAGTATACTGTATGCATTATATACAATATATACATATTGGAGTAAACTTAATAAACTAAGGCCAATGTCAAGTTGTATTTTTGTTCAAATTAATTTGTTGGATTATGATTCATGAGCAATGTGGTGCTTCAATCTCTGGAGATTTTAGCCAATATTATCGACTATAAACTCAGAAGATTTTCTATGCTCTGTTCTCCAGAGTTTTCGGCAGATGATAACGCGTCAAACCTCCGCAGATTATCTCGTCCTTATACTGCCGTGGCCTCCATAGGTCGCGGTTAACATTTGTAGAAAGCTGAGATTATCTGCTGAGCGCTGCTTAGAAATGCTGAGAATGCCATAAACTACAGCAAAACGTCCGCTATACTGCACCAAATTTAACTGGGTACTGTGAATATTTTTTTCCAAAAAAAATTCTATAATGAGGATAAAAGAAATGAAATGCATCAATTTAAGGACACACTCTGCTATTATAAAAACTTTTTATACCGACTTTAAAACTCTTTTTAGAGCTATAAAAACTTTTTTGGGCGCTATTTTGACTACTTTCGTTAGAACTATGAATCCGGGCTGTAGTTATTATCCCCTTTACGAAAATTTGTCGACGAATCGTCTTGTCAACGAAACGTCTGACGACGAAACGTCTGTCGACCGAACGTATGTTGACGGAACGTCTGTCAAAGAAAAGTTTGTCGACGAAACGTCTGTCAATCGAATATACAGGGTGGGGCGTAAGTTTGAAAGCAATTTTTCAACATTAATATAATTCTTAAAAATAAGTTCCTAAGTAGGTGATAGGGTTTGAACTATAGTAGAGACACTACATTATGACGTGGCAGTGTTATTTTTTACAAAAATATAGTCAATTCAAAAATGTCAGACAAAAGATAAGCCATTATTGCTCTACACCGTGCCGGGAAGTCAGATTCCGTCATTTCAAAGACTCTCTCAATAGCGAGATCGACTGTTTGGAAGTGTGTGAAGCGTTTTAATGAGAGAGGAGACTTGACTGATCGTCCAAGAAGTGGTAGACCACGCTCACAACGCACTAAACAACTGATAAAATGTGCCCGAGAGAAGATCAGGAGGAACCCGAAAAGGTCAATACGATTGTTAGCCAAAACAGCTAATGTGAGTCCCAGAACATTGAGAAGAGTTGTCAAAGAAGACCTAAAGATGTCCTCTTTCACCCTCCAAAGAGACAGACTCAGTCAGAAGCTGCAAGGAAAAAGAAATTGGAGAGAAGCAAAGCACTTATGAGAGAATTGAAGTCTGGCACGGCTGGTGAAATTGTTTGGTCTGCCGAAAAAAATTTCACTGTGGAAATGGCTCACAACCGGAGGAATGAAAGAATAATTGGTAAAAGTGCAAAATACAACCAAAAAACTGTCCACAGAACCATGAAACCTGCTTCAGTAATGGTCTGGGCCACCGTTTCAGAAACTTGGAGATCTCCTTTAATTTTTGTGGAACAACGCGCCAAAATCAATGCTAAATGTTATATTGAGAATATTTTGACGCCAATGTTGGAGTCAGCTAAGGATCACTTCGGTAATGACACTCTATGGACATTTCAGCAAGACGGGTGCGACTTCACATACTGCAAATGTCACTCAAAACTGGTGCCATGACCATCTTCCACGGTTTTGGTCCAATGAAATGTGGCCTCCCTGCTCCCCAGATGTTAATCCTATGGACTTTTCGGTATGGTCAATTCTTGAATCAAAGGCCTGTGGTAAATTCCATCGCAGTGTGGATGATTTAAAACGTTCGCTCCAGAGATCTTGGAAGGAAATTTCACAAGAACAGTTGCGTGCCGCAGTAGGAGAAGTTCGGAGGAGATTTGAGGCTGTTATTGAAAACAAGGGGGGACATTTTGAATAAATTTATGATTTTTGAATTCTTAAAACCCTTATGTAATAATACATATAACTGTAAATTATTAAATATTTTTTTCGTTGGATTATAATATGCACTTTCATTTGCTTCCAAACTCACGCCCCACCCTGTATATGTAATTCCATCTGGACATAAGAGATAAATTTTATTACCTTGTTAAATAATCATATTATTCGGCAAATGTGTCGTGCGGCGAATGTGTTTTCGGCAAAAATGTTTTCGGTGAATGTGTTTTCGGTGAATTGACCTAGAACCGTTATGTCTTCATTATTAGAAATGGGAAAATGAATTTGTTTAGGAATTACTTGCAGTACAATGTTATTGTGGAAAATAAGCTTAGCATTATATTGAAAAGTAAGAATGTTTGTTTATTAAGAATAATTAGAATTTCCTATATGTTATATGGTTTTCAAAAAATGTTTTCATAACATAAAATATTATTGTAGTATTTTGGAATGATTTTAACAAAAAGAGTATTTTGTATTTTAACTTGTAAATTTCATACTTGTGTATGAAATTTTAATTCAGATATTCCAATTTATACATCAAAAAAATATAAATAAATTATGAATGTATTAAAAGCTAATGTTAATATTCCTCTAAATAAGAGGCTAACTATTATATAATCAGAACTTTCCATATATAAAGACAATTTTGATGAGATTAAACTTACATTGAAAGAAATTATGCTTATCGTCCGAAATCAATGCTAATTTTAATATTGTTAAAGTTTGTAAAGTTTGTTTATTAAAAAAAATCATCAGTAGAAATAAATATTAGTCTCTTATAAAGATGTAAACATTTATCTAATAGGGACGAACTCTTACGGTGTTGAACATTCATACAATATCTATTTTCAGTCACTCAAATACCTTCACGATATCCAGAATAACATTATGGATTATCGCAATTATCAAAAGGAGATTTAATAGAAGATTAAAACCTGTGAGCCGTTATACTCATTCATCGAATTGGGGATTAAATAATTTGCTTTGAAGTGTCATATGATTCAATTGACTTAATGTTAATAATTTGAATGAGAATCTGAGCACCTGAATTAAATTAATGGCTGTCTATTTCCATTCTATGAATAGTTGGGTCTAGGTCAATTGATCCCATCCGGTCAATTGATCCGCGTACCATTTGATTCCCGGTCAACTGATTCCTGTTTATTTGATTCCAAGTCATATATCTGTTCATACATCTAGTATCCATTGTTACATTTGTATTTATTGATAATACTTAACATTCAATAGAAATATGCACATAATAGTCAATTAAGCTTTTTAAAATAAACTAAATAATAAGGGTGAATACAGCTAACAAGAATTTTGTTATTGAAATAAGTAGCATTATATACTTTCAAATTTTTATTTCGGCATTGAAAAACATCACTCGGTAAAATCAAATATACAACTATACCTCACATTTATTTTAACTGACAAATTCAGAATCTTCTTGAGGAGGAACTTTAGACAATTCTATTTATAGTTTTCAGTTAAGATGTTTTCTTCGTAACTATTACAATTGTTATCATCGTGCAGGTGGTAAATCAGAAATTATTTTATAGAAATCTATTCCACCTACATTTGACATAGATATAATCACTTAGCTTACTAATGAACCAATCAATAGCTTGCTGATATTTCCTATCACCTCTAAGATGTTTTATGACTAGTTGTACATGTAAATTATCTGGAAAGAGAAAAAAAAAATCTGCGGTAGTAAGTTCAACCTGTTTGAATTCTGATATATTTTTATTATAAAGAAAATTCATTATTTAAATAGTTAATGCCAATTTGTTTCACATGTTTTATTTATTATTTAAACCGTTACTGCTAATTTCTATATATAAATGAAATAAAGATTATAATAAAATTATTGTATGCTAAGTATATAACTAAACAAAGAATTTGAACGGGGATCAAATGACCAGAGACCAAATGACCGGGTATTATATAGTATGGGGATCAAATAACAGAGGATCTAATGACCTGAGATCACCGAATAGATGAATGATGTTGTGTTTGAGTTCCTTTTTGATATGTTTAAATAGGATATATTTCAATATTAATAAAAATTCTGAACTATAATTGCTTGCTTGATTCAATGGGAAAATAGATTTAAAATGAAGTACAAATGAAATAATTTGAAGAATTGTGAATGTGAATTTTTTTGGTGAAATTTTTAAGTTATGAAATTTTATTGTCAATTTTCCAAACTTTGATACCATTTACTGCAGCAAAATGTTTCAGTATAAAAAGTAGATGTTAGTACATATGTTATTTCTTTGCTCCAAATGTCTAACGAAATACTATATATAAGATATTCTAAGGAATGTATATTTTTAGCACACAAGGAGCATTTGTATATATAATATAAATTATTGATAGAAATGGATATAAGATTATTTGATTTAATTCTATAATTTAATAAGGTAAGAATATATAGTTTTCTAGATTTCTTTAATAAACTATCGCTGTACACATCTCTTTATATGCACATTATTCATGTTGTTTATGACAAGTAAATCACATTACAATTATACAACAACGAATGCACATAAATCATACATGTTAGAATAATTCTATTGTAGAAAGTGAAGTAATATAATTGTGTTTTGTGCTTTTTACGAATGTTTAACCTTTCAGGAAAATATGGAAAAATCTTTGAATCAGTATAATAGATACGGGTAATAAAAACTGTATAAAATGATGGGTGTCGGTCCATTCGCCGAAAACACATTTACCGAAAAATAATTCACCAAAAGCACCTTCGCCGCACGATACATCCGCTGAACGACACTTTCGCCGAAAAATATGATTATTTAAAACGGTCAAAAAATCTATCTCATATGTCCAGATTAAATTACATGTAGATTATCTTACATATAACTATTCCAATTATAAAATATTGACAATATGGAGAAATGTATTTGAGTACAAAAAGGAAGTTAATATAACAGAATTATTTCTAGGTTGGTTTTCGAGATATTCAATCTTGAAAATTGGAGATTTAGAGATATTTAATCCATTTATTCTAACATAAACTTTTTAAAGGAGTTGCCAAACAAAATGAATTTCGACTTCCTTTCTGTACTCAAATACATTTTTCCATATTGTCAATATTACAGAAATAAATCTGTTTTAACTGTAGCTTCAATAGTTGTTGAAATATACTAATTTTAAGATGAGTAGACTCTTCTGTAGGTCACCCTGTACAGTGAAGGCTTCACGAGTGAATCACAGTATAGCAGAATGATTCTACAATATATAATTGTATATAGAAGGATTAAAGTAAAGTGAGACCATCACTAAAGATAATTAATTTTCTTTTGTAACTGATAGTTGTACACAAGAAATGAGATTAACATATAGTTAATATACTGACACAAATAATGCAGCAATAACATTACATGAGTTAATTATAATAACCTAAATTCAATAAAGTATAACCAGTAATTATGTTGAATATTGCAAAGTAATTTATACACTTATATAAGTTCATCTATATATAATTTCATCTGGACATATGAGATAAATTTGTTTACCTTTTTGAATGATAATATTTCAAGGCGAAAGAGTCATTCGGCGAATGTCTCGAGCGGCAATTGTATTTCGGAGAATGTGTTTTCGGCGAAAGTGTTTTTCGGCAAATGTGTCCTCTGCGAATTGACCTAGAGTTAAAATGATGTAAAAGCTATTTAATAAATAAAATTATTGTGTATAAATTCAGCCTTCAGGGAAATTGATTATGAATTAACTTCAATAAAGTTTTTTGAAAAAAGAAGTCTCTTGAAATTATTTAAAATTTATAATAAATCACAATAAATATTTTGGGGGTACATATGAATTGAAGGATGTTAAATTCATGGTGAACATAAGTTGATACTAGCATTACAGTTTTTCATCATCAGTCTCATTTTCAAAGTAAAAATACATCTCAATATAATATCCAAACTAATTTGTAGACACAATTCAATTACATGTGATCTACACACTTACAGTATACAATATACATGTTAGTTTAAGTGAACTATATAGGTTAATTTAATTAATTTGACGTATAATACATGTATTCATTTTGCAAAATATATACTTTTAAGTTCATTATATGTTGCATTTAATATTATAATGAAGTCAATTTATTTTAGTGAATGGCGAGCAACCAGATAATATAATATATTTACCTGTCCAGTCAGTGAGAATAAGACTGATGGGATAATTCCTGGTCCGTTTCTAGGAATTGCTCAATAGTCGGTCACAATGCATGAAATTATATAAAAGAAATGTCTCAACAATATAGATTGAAGACCTGCGATTAATTATCCTTTGACATGGATTAGAATGAGAAAATAAAGTTAGGTTTGTAATGTTATTGATAAATTACACGATACAAAAAATACTTTCAACAGAGGGTGTTTGTTAAATGTTGTTTTCAAACAACTCCTCTATCATGAATTCCTGTATAATGAACCATCCAGACCAAAAAAGTCCTGAGGGACGAGAAATTTTGTATTAAGATTTTTCTTTAGATAATCTATTTTCTGTAGTTTCTTATGCATCTTTCGATTCCTATATAGTGAAGCAGAATGTAAATAGATATCTTAATTTTCTTGTTGTTGTGTGTTTCCCGTGCAAAAAAAAAAACCCGCGCTCAAAAACCCCCGTGCAAAATATTCCCCGGACAAAAAACCACCGTGCAATAAACCCCCCGGACAAATACCCCCAGGACAAAAAAACCCCAAGCAAAAAACCCCCGGTGCAAAAAAAACCCGGTCTATATAATTAGAATAATTCATTTTTATTAATATATTGAACATTATTCAATGCGAACCCTATAATTATTACATTTTCTTCGAAAATATGACAATTTTTTGCAAAATAAGCTATACCCAATTACCTATTTTATATTAAAAATATGTACAGTATACATTTTGTCACTATCAAACCTGGCCGGGGGGGGGGGGGGGCAAGCCTCCCCTCAAACCCCCAATCGGACCGCTAACCTAACCTTAGGTGCACCGTAACTCTTTATATTTATAGCATATAGTAATTTTATTAGTAAAAATTAATGACAATTAATTAAAATGAAATATGTTATTTATATCGACCGGGGTTTTTTTGTCCTGTCACCGTATATTCCACCCCGGTATAAATTCCTCCCCAGAGAACAATTAATTTACTTTAGTAGGGGGTTGAGCGTCTATACTTCGGAGCAAAAGGACATATCGCAGACATCAGAAATAAATTTATTACACAGGACTAGAAGAAGCTTATATGATCAAAATCACCACATACAATCTGTCGTTGGCAAACTAATGTATGCAGAATAGCTACTCAGTGAAAGCAGTCTCATACCTGGTAATGTGAATACAAAAAACACGAGCACTGGCTGCTGGTTTCGCAGATGGAAGAGGAAAATAAAGAGGTGACAGTAAATGAAGCCAAGACGAAAATCAAAGACTTCGTAGATGAAGAGCATATCATTATTATGATTAAAAGTTTAACTTCTGTTTCGGAACTAAAGGCCATTTACCAACCAAAATAAATTAGTTTCAAGTGAATGGAAGGAGCTATTACCAATTATCTCTTGTATCAATTATTAAATCTAGAGATCAAAATAAGGCTATATTGTTAGGTGCTGAAATATTTTTTGCAGTTTATAATTATGAAAAATATCGAAATTGAATTACCAGATTAACAAAACCAAAATATCATTAATACAAATTTCATTATGAACGTCTATTCTTCCTATCAATATAGGTGTGCGCATTTTTATTTTGTTTTTCTCATGAAGTTCGCTTGATATTCACCATTAAAGTTCGCATTATGCTCCTGAAGAGACTCCTACAAACTTGCAAAAGAAAAGAGGTTTTAGAGTCTCTAAAATGACAGTAAGGAGATATGGAATATTAAACTCTAAATATTATACGAAACTTCAAATGAAACACAGGAAGTAAACTGTAGTAGTGCCAAATCTCAAACAAGAAAGATTTTTTCCTGGGATATTCCCTATATATAAATAAATCCACCTTCCTACGATATACACTATATAATTACAGTTTAACATAAATACATGAATAATAATAACGATGTTCAAAAATTTAACAAAATTCCAAAAAATAATGTAAATTGTCATTCAAAAATAAAATATTTATGGTCTATTATGTTTCGTTAGATATTCATAGTTTGAATTCCCGACGAAAATGTCTAAAATTGTGATATTATAAAATTATTACAATAAATATTTACCGTAATGGAAAATATATATATCACGCTCTTATGATTAGATTTTTTTCTTTTGATTTAGTATCAGAGACATTTATTAATATTATAGTCTCACGCTAAACAGATCAACATCATATACAAAAAATCATATATGGGAAGAATGTAAATGTATAACAAATAAACGTACTTCTATTTTCATAAACTGAAATGGAAAAAGTTTCTTTCAAATATGCATTTTATATGAAAATATAAAATGTGAAACATAATTTCCGAGCACGATTAAAATAAGCAAATTATTCCAAATTTGTTTGTTTTTCCACATTTCTTAGAAATATGTTCTAAATAAAATTGGAATATCATTTTAATCAGATACGATGTAATAGGTATTTTGGGAAGAGTTCAAATGCCGCTAAAGAGATATTATGTTATTGAAAATGTGTGCAATATAATTCGACTGTATTTATTATTCTGATTCAACTATAGAATCTACAGAAAAGATAAAGAATATCTAAATTTTTATAGTAAGTGAAAGGTCGAAGTGAGAGAATTACACAATGTGAAAATACATAAGATTGAAAGTTATCAAATGAATCACCAAAAAATGTTGAATTTTTTTACAGGTATACTGAATTTTAAAATTAATGGATATATGGAAAAAATACAACAATACTGCATTAAGTAACTAGGAAAACAAGGATAGCTAGGTCAGTGGTGTACCTTCTTCAATCCCACTGGGTCAGTAGCAATGCATTACCCACATATTCCTATTTATGTAAAATTGATGTCACAACAATATTCTCATTGAATATATTCCCGTACTGAATAGTACACATATTATTGAAATTTGGGGACAAGAGAATACCAATTGGTTGAATAATGTTCCCAATAGGAATTTGCTTCTGTATTCAAGTCTCGATAAGAAAACAATTCCAATTGAGGTGACTTTTCGAACATGTTATATTTTGTCACCAATTGATTTTTTGTAAGTTTAGAGAAGCTTGTTGGTGATAATGGTGTTCATGTGTGAGGATAGTGTGTATTGGTGAGTATGATGTGTATTAATGAGAATGTTGTGTATTGGTGAGAATGGTGTGTATATGTGAGAAGGGTGTATATTGGTGATAATGGGAGAATTGGTGAGAATGATGTGTAATGGTGAGAATGGTGTGTATATGTGAGAATGGTGTGTATAGGTGAGAATGGTGAATATTGGTGAGAATGGTGTGTATTGGTGAGAATGGTGAATATTGGTGAGAATAATTTGTAAAACTTTACTTATAGAATATCATTTTATTATCAGTGGATGCGAATACCTACACCTACTATTACGTCAAACAATTACAGTTTTCATTTGAGTAAATGGCGTCCATTGGCTTTGGTGACCGCCATAGCCTCTTCTCCTTATCTACCCAAATGACTATTTTGTAGCAAGATAAATCCTCTAAACTTCTAAATGTTCCGTAAAAGTCTTAGCCTCTTGAACATTTACAGCATGGAATTATCAGTGTAGATGATAATTTGGAACACTGTACCACTCTCTTGGTTTTTCATGAAGTATTTGGCTACTCTTGACAGTCATATCTGCCGATTTGAAATGTTTAATTATAATGATATTTATAATATATTTATTTTTCTAATATGAGTCAAATATCTCATAGTGAAATTCATAAACTTATTTACATTATATATCACGTATTAGTTCAAATATTGGAAGTGAAGTAAGTAGACTTATGGAAACAGTAAATATTGTGAATTTTTATTTCTATTGAGTTTAAAGTAGTATTCAAAATATCCATTTAATATTCAGGCACGGTCATATAGAATTACGTAAACCGTACTAGGTACCCATTGTTGTACACAATTGACCATATCATCATATCAATATTCATGTCAAAGCATCATATTTCCAATCCTCTTCTTCTAATAGTCCATCTCGTATGTGGTAGGGGACAAAACATCAATGGGACAAAATTGTCCGATCAATGGGACAAAAAACACAGAAAGATATATATTTCATTTACCATGGGCAAAGTATGAAAAATAAAAAATCCATGTGTAATGTAGAATTTCCTTTATAAAATGAAACTAACTCGAAAGCTAACACATATTCGGTTCTAGGAATTTTCGCCGTGGGAAAATTCGCCGTCGAAATTTTCGCCGTCAGAATTTTCGCCGTAGGAAAATTCGCCGTTAGGAAAATTCGCCGTTAGGAATATTCGCCACGAAGAAAAAATTATAGATGACATAACTATTCAAACACCTATAAGTATTTATAAAAAAATATTGATAATTATAAAGTAAACCAATTTGTTAAATAACTAATATAAGAATTTATAATTTTAAATATTAATTGTAGGTGATTATGTAATATTGTATATCTGATAAAACTAAGATGCCAAAAAATTTATGTTAACTGTTCATATATGCAATGTATATCTTAATCATTAATCGTATAATTCTGGGTCACGTGAGGTCGCTATATAGCATTTTGAGCGTTTTGATTGATTGACTATATAGTTGAAACTAATTTCTTTGTTAAAAAAATGTTCAATAAATATGAATAAAATCACTATTGGTAGTCAGCTGTGTTTTGGCTAATTCTAGTCGGTGTACATCACTTCCTCTTAAAAGTGTTAAGTGTTCATGTGTGTTTAATATTGTAAATTTAAGATAAAGCTGCTCTAATTATTGTACTATTCTGAGTTATTGATGGTTTCATACTTACCTAATTAATGATTTTTTATTTATTTATTCGGTATTGCATTGTACGGTTTACCTCTTGCAATCTGAATTATTCTGAATGTCACAAATATTTCAAGGTAGTACACTGATAAGAATGCTACATTTAAAATATCTCTCTTTTGAGTGTATGTGATCTCTTTAAACCAAAATTCCATTCATTTCTATTTTAGAATCCATAAAAACCTTCGTTGCTGCAATTCTAACGTAATATGAAGAATAAATGGGGATATAATAGTTTTAGTCAAATACTATTATTTATATTATTTCCAAATAGTTATTAACATATATAGAAATAAATATATTCAGTATCATTATTATTTAAAAATTATTTAAATATTCCTCACGGTGAATCTTTCTAACGGCGAAATTTCCTAACTTTCCAACGGCGAAAATTCCGGCGGCGAAAATTCCGACGGTTAAATTTCCCACGGTTAATTCTCCGGTCACCATCATATTATGTCGACTAGAAAAAAATTATATAGAAACAAAAAAATAGTCCCATTGTATAACAGCACTGGTGAACAATGGGACATACCCTGGTGAACGATGGGACAGTTTATTAAACTTATATATTGTTGAGGTTATGGTCTAATTTCAAGTTCGGATTATCGCTTTATGTTGTCCCACACTTAGTTGGTTCACATAATATCCGTTTAATGTCTTCTAGATTCACCGAAGCTAGGTCAGGAACATTTGGAAAATTAATTTCATTGCAATTAAATCTTCGCCTAACATCAATATTTCGTATTTATCTTTTTCATGCTTTTGGCCAACAGAATACGCTTTAGAAGTCGCATCAAATTCTACGAGTGCATAAATATTCTTTTCCAATGTTTTTGGTAGAGATTTAAGTTTTTCAGACGAATGGATGAATTAGATTAAGAGTTTATACCAGACCAAGAACAACAGTTCACAGGCATCTACGGCAGATACTTTATGAAGTGATTTCGAATGCTTTATCCTTAGTGGCACCAGAAAAAAGCTCTTCTTTTTCTGGTGTATCCGTTGCAATCATGCTGCGTCTTTTTCTTTTATTAGTGAAATTTGTTTTCCATGCAGTGCTTTGTGATGACCTCAGATTGCTAAAGCTTTTGAACATTGTCGAGACTCCCGCTTCAGCTGGAAGTTTTGTTTCTACAAGAAGCTCTGAAGCTACAGTTCACGTTATTGTATCAAAAATAGATATTTATTTATTCATATGGAATAGCTAGACAGTTTGGTTGACAATTTGTCACAGTCCCATTGTTCACCAAATTTTCTGTCCCAATGATCACCATGACGCCATTTTGAATACATATAGGTAAAGCAGCTCAACTACAAAAGTATAAAGGCAATCCTTTCTTATTATCATATTTTACATATTACTTAATATTATGGAAAAATGCCGTAAACGTTATATGTTGAATTAACAGATTTATAACAATTGAAACAGAGTACGAAAATTTCAGTTTTCCCACCTCTAAAACACGTTTTCGGTTTTACACAGAGCTGACTGCAACCCACTGCGAGTTGCAGCAATGCGAGTGAATGCACTGAAGTATGTCTAATTTACCACTAAGATATTGTTACAAATTACCCTCAAATAAAAAATTTATTCAGCATGTCCCATTGTTCCCAGTGTCCCATTGATGACCATCCTCCCCTAATATTATTATCTAAATATTCCTGTGAAAGAATTTCCAATTATGTTCATTTTTTAATATTATAAGGGAGCTGCTTACAGTTAATTTCTATATGGATGGACAAACTCAATAAATAAAATAATTTCAATAACTATTAACATAAATTCCAACCTATAGTTAATAATAGAATTATTGTTAAAGAAAATCTAAATATAAACGATTAGTCAACTTTTTAAATTAAAAATTGAATTATCTTTGGCGGAGTAATAGAAGATTAGTTTAAGAATTTCTCCCTCTCCCTATTCAGTGGTCATGTCACCATAATTATATGAATTGTATACAACAAATGCTACATATAATCTTTATAGTTCATTATTTCAAATTTGATATATATATATACCCACTGCACGTCCGTCATTGATCTATTGAAGAATTTTCTCTGGCTGAATCTTTCAATTAGATAGTGGACACCCAATCAGATTGGGGACTTTAAATAACAAGAGATTGAGTCTACCAAGGAACAAAAAATAGAAACTCAAATGATTCGATCATTCCTTTTAAGGAGTTCTTAAACAACTCAATCTTAAGATTTAATTTCAAGTTATATGACTTCTTCTCAATATATATAGAAAATGAATCAATAATTTCAACTTTTTCATTGAAGATAGCCAAAAAGCATATTGATGACTATCTACAGTTAGATTACATCTCTGTTCTCGGAAAGTGGATATCGTAGAGGAAATTAATACGAATATTACATAGTTACAGTTGGGTTCATAATTTCATTTCATTTTGAAAAAATATTATTCATGTCCTTTGCTTAGTCACACTTTCCGAGAACTATGAGTATTTCTTAACAAGAATAAATATTCTTTTTTATTGCATAATGTGTTGATATGAGTTGAATTTGGATATGGTGCAGCTATGTTGAACTCTTTATAGGTACTTAGAATGACTCACTAGTAACATGATTTGTTTTTCACAATAAGATGAATTACCTAAATGTATTTTGTTTAATACATTATATTCTTTCAAGCATGTAACTGTGGCCCGTATGTTAAATTAGGCACTAGCACTTCAAAGTTGCACTACACACTACAGGCCATAGTGTGAGATTTTATTTTGAAGTGCCCACCTCCACACTGTACTTCATAGTGTCTATCTCCACACTAAATTTCATAGTGTCCATTTCCACACTACTGTTTGAACTTTGGTATGTTAAACATGGTGAAAAGCGTAGAGCGTTCTTCAATATTTTGAAGTGTCCTGCAGACCGCCCTACAAGACAACATTTCGTTTTATTTTAAGTTTAGTTTGCTGTGTTGACTTGTTTGACATGGATCTGTTTGGTTTTCATCATAGGCGTCATCGAGAAATAACGTCAAGAACGACCGCACATGAATATAAACGTGTATTTCGCTTCACTGAAGACCATGTTATTACTATGGCAAATATTTTCCTTGGCGAAAGAGATGAAGCAAGAGGTCATTCCCTAACCAGAAAGCAAAAACTAGAGTGTTTTTTTTCGGTATGTCGGAGACCCGGGCTTCAGATAAACGTGGGCAAGAAAATGTCCGTAAACCAAGGAACTGTTAGCCGGGTTATTCAAGCAGTAGCGGAAAAAATAGTCTGTAAATGTAATAATTATATGCCTTTTCCAAGAACAAGAGAAGAGATTCAACAAGCTAAACAAAATTAGGGTATGCACTTCACTCATCCGTAAGCCATTGGTGTGATCGATGGAACTTTGATTCCGATACAGAAGCCACCATCTCGATTCCATCCTGACAAATTTATTTGTCATAATGGGTTTCATGCTATTAACGCCCTTGTAATATGTGATGAAAATGAGAGATTTACGGCAGTTGATATTAAATGGCAAGGATGTACACACGACGCACAGGGTTTTGACAATTCTGAAGTAAAAAACATCTTGCAGCATGAAAATCTGAAGACTCTGCACTTTTACTTAGTGACTCTGGCCATGTAATTGATAACTATCTTATGGTTCCATTTCCTGTCCCTGGAAATGAAAGTGAAAGGGCATACAATTTGATGCTTAAGCGAGAACGTGTTTATGGGCCGTATGTTAAATAGGGCACTAGCACTATGATGTAGCACTGCGCACTTCAAAGTGTCTCTCCCGTATGCTAAATTGGTAGTACGCACTATGCACTTCAAAGTAGCAGTACACGGTGTAGTATCGCACTACAGTTTCGTATGCAAAAAGACTTTTTAGTGCTATTTCGCTTTTTGGCGAATTTTGAAGTGCCACATTACGTTTTAACCCTAATGAGTTTGACTGTCAAAAACAACGGGAGAGTTTGACTATGTGTTAAAAAAACACATGTCTTATATATAAACCTATGGTACTGTATTTTTTACAAGTTGTTAGTATATTTACAAAGATAATGTGTACTAAATTTCAAGTAAAAATATTGAATATATATGGAGATATAAATACATAGATATATAAGACATTGGCAACTGAGAGAGCTGAACCGTGATTGGATAGGGTGTGAGCCAATTACAGCTCGTGCATTTGTCTCTACTTCACAAAAACATGGAATAATGCTTGCGTATTGGCTAACCAAACTGTATTTCTACGTTGCCACACGTCACTTAAGTGCAATTAATTCCATAATTTACTTGATTTACGCTATTAAACACCGATACGTAAATATTTTTTAATTTTCGAATACGAAAATATATTTGGTATTTATGATGGAACAAAGTCTAGAAAGGCTAGTAAATTTAAATGAATGACATGAAAGATATAAAGTAATTGAGAAAATGTGTGCCTAGAAAACACACGTCAAACTCATAAGGGTTAAGGTATTTTCACAAATATGTGTCCAAGTGGGCAAAATATTAGTCCTTGTACAGCGTAGTAATTCCCGTCAACTTGTTAAAAAACGTATTATAATTCACATAATACACCAAAGTACATAACCTATACCTGAAAAAATATGTTATCATTTTTACAAAAATAATATTTGTTAATTGGTGTAGGGTAAATACCCCAATAATCAGCAAAATAAGCCACCATCATCCGTTCGAATAACATAAAAAATACAACAGATATGGGAAAATAAAACCGTGCACATCATTTTAAAGAGGAACATTCGTTCTTTCTCATAAATGATTAACTTCTTGATGATAAATCTTATAGAAAATATTATAAACAAAAATCTTCATATACATTCCAGCATTGTTGAAGCTGCCCCCTCCTCGGTTTTCTCAATTAGTAAGTTGTATTTAACTTTCTTTCTCGTTTTTGGTTGAAACAAAAACCAATTGCAAGTAGTGATGTGTCAGCGTGATTCATTCGATAGAATCTTAATATTTTTCTATTTTACGGGAAGGTGCCAATTATTGAAAAGTGCCGATTCAACATGCTCTTAGTATATTGTAAATAGCTGTTGTACCTTTTACATTTACAATGTATAAATAATATACATTTACAATGTATTTGTCAGGATCGAATCAAATTTCCATCAATCACATCAATGGCATAAGGGTGAGTAAAGTGCATACCCTAAATTTGTTCAGCTTGTTGTAGCTCTTCTCTTGTTCTTGGAAAATATAAGTATACAATTGTTATATTTCGAGACTATTTTCTCCTCTACTTTTTTGATAGCCTGGCTTAGAATACTCTGAATTATGGACGGTTTTTACCATGTTTATCTGAAAACCCAGTTCTCCTATCTACATAACAAAGAAAACACTTAAGTTTTTCCCTTTCCGGTTAGAGAATGACCTCTAGATCAGTATTTATTGACAGGGAAAATATTTTATATGGTATCAACATGGTTTTCAGTTAAGAGAAATATGCTCTAATATTCATGAGCAGTCGCTCCTGACGTTATTTCCCAATGATACCTTTAATGAAAATCAAACAGATCCATGGTCCAGTACCATGGCAAATAAGTCAACACATCAAATTAAACTGAAAATAAAGCAAAGTGTGGTCTTGTAGGGCGGTCTCCAGGACACTTCAAAATATTGAAGTACGCACTTCACTTTTCGCCAGATTTAGCATACCAAACCGCAGTGTGGAAGTGGACACTATGAATAGTAGTGTGAAGATGGGCACTATGGAGTATAGTGTGGAGGTGTGCACTTCAAGATAAAATCTCACACTATGGCCTGTAGTGTGTAGTGCTACTTTAAAGTGCTAGTGCCCGATTTAACATACGGGCCATTATTGGGAGAGGTATTGGACAATGGAAGAGGCGTTTTCCCATCCTAGCACACCCTATTCACCTTAAATTAGATCGCATGCCGACTGTTGTACTGTCAACAACCATCCTTAATAATGTGGCAAAAACCGTAAACGATTGTGTGGATGACCTACAACCCTTAGAGGAGGAAGAGGAAATGTTCCCGATCCCGCCAGACCAAGATTACCTTCCCCTACAAGTTCGTCCAGCAGGTCAAGCCCGCCGGAGACTAATTGCTAGTAATTTGTTAAATTAATAAATTATTAAGATTAAATTGTGAAATATAAAAATGATAAAGAATAATAAATGTTGCATTTGAATCTTTGTTTTAACCACCTTAACCTTGCATAATTTTTCAGGTGTAGATTTGTTTTTTGGTGTATTATATGAAAATTTTACGTTTATTTTAAGTTGACAAGGGCTAATAATTTGTGCCAATCCTAGACGAAAACGTCCCGCAAATACTTTATAAACGTAGTGTGGCACTTCAAAATTCGTCAAAAAGCGAAGTAGCATTAAAAAGTCTTTATGCATACGAAACTGTAGTGCGATACTACATCGTGTAGTGCTACTTTGAAGTGCTTAGTGCACTTACCTTAGTGCACTTACCCATTTAGCATACGATAGAGACACTTTGAAGTGCGCAGTGTTACTTCATAGTGCTAGTGCTTTATTTAACATACGGCCTTGTAGTGTATTTTTCTCAATAAATTTGGTACTCCTGCCCGTAGATTTCTGACAAAACAACATAATTGACAGTTGCAAGTTGCAGTATATCATTGTGAGTGTAATTACAGCGAACAAAGAACTTCATTCTTCCAAGGAAATACTAAAATTTTCGTTTTGTTCTTTTTTTTATCAAAATTCATTTTTAAATAATTCAAATTCAATTATTTCAACTACATCCTTGAATTATTATAGAGAACGTTATGGTTGGCTAAAGAGGATCAAGATGTTTTTATCTGCAAAGGCCACACTATACCTTTCTCTATTAGATATTATAAATCAATGTAAAGCATAGAGTTATGTTAAACTACTCTAGAGAGAGGAAGTGTTGCAGCAATTGCAGGACGCTAAGGAAGACGGTGTTAAACCTTTTTTTGTTTCAGTTAAATCATTTCTCCATTAAACTATTGTCTGTGTGTCTTTGGTATGTCACGCTTTGAATAAATATTTTTACAAGTGGTAGCATGAATACGCGTTTATATCAGTGGAATAAGTGATTTCTTCCAACCTTCATAGACTATACAGGTTAAACGAATTGATTTTTTCTCAGATGGACGATATGGCACTCTTTGAAAAATGAGTTGTGAAACAGTGAGATATATGAGTTTTTTTCTTTCTTTATCAAATCATAATGATATAATTGTTTTTTCGCGGAAAATGGATGATAAACTAAAGACCATTCACTCCGGTGATTAGTGTGCAACAGTGTATGGAAAGAATTTTCGTCTTGAATATCTCCTAAACTATAAATTCAACATGTGGGACCAAAGCAAGAACTCTTTTAAATTTAATAATCTATCATGTGGTATAAAAATATCTCAATATTATTATTGTTTCGTTTACAAATGGATAATAAACAAACTGAAATTAACTCCGAAAATTAGTGTTCTACACAGTATGGAAAAAACTGCAGTCTTTCGTCTTGAATATCTCCTAAACTACAAAATTAACAATGTGGGACAAAAGCCAGAACTATTTCAAATTTGATAATCTATCGAATGGTATAATTTTTTTAATTATTTTATCGCTTGTACATAAAAGGATAAAAATCCGAATGCCAGGATGTTACATATTTCAAGACTCTATGTGGGAAGTCACTGATAATACATGCTCTGGCTTAAATAATAGAACTCATTAGGAGAGACCTATTGTTAAATAATTGTGTCTTAGATAACAATGAACTATTATATACAGGTGTCAGGGAAAAAGACTTAGTCTAGACAAATGAGAAATGTTTTAAGATAGATTTTGGAAAAAGCATTTAGATAAACTATTAGAAATAGGACAATAGCCTCAAATATTTACCTGCGACTAATTAGGCCATAAATCTTATTGTATAATAACTTTCCCTAATGAGGCCTACGAAATGAAACTGAATTGAAACTGTAGCTATAAAAGAAGTAGAACTCAAACCCCAAATTGTTTGTTGGTTAAGAGATCTATCTGAGATCGTGTCTGTAACAAGTGCAATAAGTGAATGTTGTTTTGAAACAACATTCTACGTGATAAATCACGTTGAATCGTCATCATTACCCTATCATATATATAGGAAGTTGGAGAAAGAAAAACAGTTGAAGAAGTTGTGTCTGGAAAAGTAAGTCATCTAAAACTGAAACCCAGACCTAATACAGGATGCTACAAACACCTTATGCGTTTGAATATAATGGGGACACTAGTAAACATTTTCATCCGCTTTTATTGCTGTTGTTAAAATTAGAACACATAATATTACAATAATAAAATAGGAAATGAATAATATAAAAGGTCAATTATTTGTAACCTATGTTTCATTACACTGCAATGCTTTATCAATTTTTTTGGTTACTAATTTTACTTATTTATAAAGCCTAGGTATACCTACCAACCTACTGACTACTGTGTACAAAATTAGTAGGTACCAATACACTAACAGTATATAGGTACTTCAACTTTAAAAATTAATTATTTTTCATTATGATTGAATGAAACAGTTCTTTAAAGTACTAAAAAATCTGTTATCATTATTTTTTTAATAAAATAATATTTTTTAATTTCAGAGATGAACGAAACTTAACCTCTGTTAAATTATGACTAGGTTCTCTGAAATTGAAAAACTAGTATATTTTATTCAAAAATTTAAAACCTAATAACTAATTAGCATGTAGGAGAATTATTTTGATAAAATTTTATAAAAAAATATAAATTAACTTTCAAAATTGTCTGAACGCTTGGTGTATGCAGTTAATAGTAACACTTTGAAGTTGTCGTATTATTTCTATTCGTATAACCTGTTATAGTCTACGAACCTTGATTTCATCAGCTGAATTAGAAATTATTCAAAATCTACAGTGTAAGTTTTCAAAGAACTATTTACTACCTCTATCATAAATTATATATGTTCTACGAGATATGATACATATAATTGTGATATTATCATTATTATTCAATTAAAACCTTCATTTAGGTAGAAGGGCCATGACCAAAGTGTTCATAGTTAAATTACACAAATATATATATATCATTGATAACACGTAATTCTTTACGGGTAAGTTCACTAGTATAACCAGGATTTTACCATAACTCTCTATAATCGATGGCCATACCAATCACTTTTTTTATTCAATTTCCCACGACTTTTACTCATTGGTCTGGCAATACATATCCCGGCAACATCAAACAACTCATTACTATTGACACTCTAGACTCAATATCGATAACCTATGAGATATATTCGATGGAAGTAACCCGTAAAGAACACTATTGCTACACTATGTGTATTTGCTCTTACTAAACAGTGTGTATATTCTCTTGAGACCTCACGTGTAATTTGATTTGGAATATATAGCTAAGTTATTTGTAATTACAATTTTGTTTCTTGACTCTTCCCATTTTTCATTGATAGACAATAGACATCTCACTGAATGCGGATTATTATATTGGACACTATTACATAAAATATATGCATATAAATAATATTCATAATGCATCTAAAAAAATGTATTATGACTAAAAAGAGAAAAAGTTTCACTGTGCGTTCGAACTCATTATATTTTGTGAAAAAATATTGAAAATATATTTTTCAAGAAATGAAATCGTTAGAACAAATTTAATTTTTCGCATGTACCCAAGCATTACATCACATTTTACCCAATAAATATAGGTAAAGATCAACATAAATCAGATAGGCATCAGCCTGCGGTATAAAAAGAGTACTAGATTTCCATATAAGTACCAAATTGTAATCCAAACACAGTCCAATATAAAGCCACTCTGTTTTATAGGGCCAATAAAGTCTGAATTGCTCTACCAAAAACAAACTACATTGTGGTTATTTTATAATGATATATGATTTAAATATTACGTATTATATGCGTACGCTACGCCTTTCAAAACAAAACAAAATATTTGAATCGGTATAGTTGGTTTACAATAATATATATACATAAAATCATGTAGAGGTTATTATGTTAGAAAAAATGAATAGAAATCTAACCTTAAGGTAAATAGAATAAATTAATGAATATCCTATGAAGAAACTAAAGGATGAAATGTTTGTACGAAACACAAAAATAGAATTGGTCGGAAAATGGTGAAAGTTCAATCCAATATTTGTGCGGAAATGTTCAGTGGTTTATTAATTTATAATTTACAGAGAATCGAAGATTGAGTAGAAGACAATTATTTTAATTGATCTCAGATAGTAAATTTTTAAATTTATGATTGAGCTTTCATCATATTTTCTGTTCAATGAAAAAATATATAAATATTTTCATATATTCATTTAAACTGATATCACCCTATTAATTTTATGCGTGTCAGAGTTACATTAAACTATCATTGCTTCTGTAATTGTTGTCATGCTTCATCTTATATTCCAATATTCGATCAGTAAATCAGTTTATAATCTATATTAACCGCTACTATCACTGCTGATGTGTCCACACTATTCAGGGTACAAAATCTTCGCATGTGTGCCAATTATCTACAACCCAGTTAGACGAAATATGGAAGATTCTTAGAAGATCATGTGGGGCTCTCAAATTACATATCGGTTTAAGAATATTAATAAATACATACCAGTTCCTTCCTAATATCATATTAATTACAAATCATGTAATAAATATTAATTGGAGCAAGATTTTTGTTTTGACTGTGTAAATGATGTGCTATATTTTATTAGGATAATATATTTGTATACATTTTTTCACATTTGAATTTTTCTCTGATATACAAAACTATTCTTTGTTTCGTTGAAACTTTTTCTAGAATCATTCTTAAGAAAAATATTACACAATATTTAAGAGTAACGACATTTCATTTCTTTGATATAAACTTTCATTTTGCTTTGCGATTTGTATTAAAAACACCCCAAATATCCCATTACAGACTAAGTAAATAGTCTCTCCATTCTTGTGATGGCACCGTGTGTTCCTTTAATAGAGCCAAATGGTCACAATGATGGATGGCACGTCACCCCGGCACAGGGTGTGGCTGTGGTTATTTCTACAGTGTCATGTGCTCAATCTTACCAACATTCAAACATCCAATATAATATGCTGACATTTATTTTCCATATGATAAAAATAGAATAGCCTTAGTGATGGAATAGCTTAACTCGGTCATAGAATATTGACGTAAAGAATTACCAGGCAAAACACTTGAAAGTGATCAGTTTTCCATTAGGAGTTCGATAGATATTTTCTTATAATATTTCCATTATAAAAAGAAACCAAATATGAATAGAAAAGATTGTTTGTTATATTTTTGATATCTTATCTTTTACGATTCACAAACCAAACTTTAAAAGTAGTTGAACCTATTTTAATTTCGCACTGATAAATAATTATATTATAAACTTATATTATAAACTATCAAACAATGTTCTTTTCATAATAATTATTCAGCAACACAAATGAATTATTTATAAAAAAAAATTAAAGCATCTTATTGCCAACCAAAACATGCAATATATCTTATTGAACCACTATTTTTATCAAGATATATTCATAAACCATGATTTCATTCAAAAGCAACAACAATAAAAAATTGCTATTAAATATTCAAAATTAAGAAGCAATTCATTAACGAATACATTTTTAATTCAGAAAGAAAGCTTACAATAATTCACCTCTCCACAAAATTATCTGCAAACACTCCATACATCAGGAAACTTATTTCAGGTTTCGTTTTGAAATTCCTCTACGGACGAAAAATGAATCCTCTCATTTTCACTGGAATCACAAATTTCAGGGAAATCATTTCGACTTCGAAAGATATTTTCCTGAACTGGGTGCTATAAAGCGATATTTTTTTATCTGTGCTAAAGATGAATACAATTACATTTTCATCAATAGTTATTAGTTATTCTAACAATAATAAAAAATGAAAAATTCATTGTATATATTTGTGTGAAACATATCATATTGGAATAGAAATCACTCCTTTTAGAGTTTTCATCGGTTTTGGATTGATAATTGAATTCATCGTTGGAAAGTTAACGTGTTAAATTCAACACAGTTAATTTGTTAAATTCAACACAAACATACCTACTGGTCAGTGGTCATTAGTCCGATAATTTTTAATCAATGTTAATATTTCTTTGCTTATAATTATATATACAGTAGTACTCCTTTGTAAGGAATTCATGTACCTAAAATGTGCGGGCATTATCCTGCATCTCCTTTATCTCCAAAAATATTTGGAAATTTTAATTTCTGTTTACTGCATTGAAAAGAGCCGGTTTTAATCCCTAAGGGGACGAATACTAATATCCATGTTAGGCTTAGGTAAGAATTTTAAAATAGTTTTTAAATAGGACACTATAAAATATTACACCAAACATTTGCATTCATAAAATCTGATAATTTTGCAAAATATCCTGCAAAATCCACAGATCTCAATCAAATTTGAATACGTTTGTGAATCATTATAGGTTAATTAGCTTACTTAAAGATGCTTTCTATGTTTTAGTTTCAGGTCAGCCAAAATTGGCTACATGGCAACAAAGTAGTGCGGGGTTTTGCATGTCATGAAATAAAATTGCATCATATCCCGCACTTCTCTTGTAGGACCAAAAAAAATAATTCAAAAATGAAATTAAGTATAAAATTTTCATTATTAATAATGTTGCTTAGTCAAGAAACAATAAACAATGTCCAAAATGTACCTACATTCCATATCCTAAAGTTCGATAGGCATCGTCAAGCATCCTTTACATTCACCTCAGATTAGAACTACAATGTTATTACCAACAGTTACAAATTGCATGGATACAAACAGAGATGTTCACCGACGAGTTCTATTATTTGAGATTAATAAACCTTATCCATTTCCATATGCTGATTTATTTGAGTTGTTATTGTCATGAAATACATCCTGAATACAGTTTCCCATGTGATTTGGCTGAGAAATTATATAGCATTTGCCTTTGTTTGTTGTCTACTTGAACCTTCAATAGCTTTCAATGCAAATTTACCCAGTTATGAATCTATACTATAATAAGAGCCGCGTCCGTCTGTTCCTCCGTGTGTCACACTTTTATTAAGAAATACATATTGAAAGGAGAAACAAATCATTTGTGCAAGTATCATGACTACCGGGTCTCGCGCTACAATAATATTGACACTAATAATTTAATAAAAATTATATTTTGACTTTTGAGAGTCAGACAAGACTATGTCTTGTCAGACTATGTTTATCCATAATACATTCTCACATTCAAATATAATTTAAATTCAATAACAGGTTATGTACTAGTTATAATAATGAACATCTTCTCATTCATTGAACTCTTTCGATACTGCTGAAGAAAAATAAAGTCAATTTTCCTCAATTTGATTGGTTTGGTATAAATCATATTTACATGAATGTTTTGATTGACCTTTTTTTGTGCACTTATCTATTCACTTATTTGCATCAACTAAAATAACCCAAAAAGATTTAGGTCATTGAGTCAGAAGTTCATGAATGTTATAAGAAGTAAGAAATGCAGAGATAAAATGTCATATATGGATTTTTGGATCGAAAGGGTCAATTATTAAGAAATAGGATTTATAAAATACATGTATTTAAAATAATTCAATGATGACAATTCACAGTTCGAGAGTCTCATTCCTAAAAAATCAGTTAAGTTTAGTTTATATTATAATAATGATATGAATATTTTTGAAATGTGAATAAAATGTCGATTTGCACAAATTTGAATATGAAAAACTGTTTAATTTGAATATTCGAATACCTGTTTTTCTTACTCAAACAAATAGTCATAAATTGATCATGAATATTATTTGACTATATAATATTTATAGAAAAGATATAAGTTATCTCTCAAATCATATAATAAATAGTACATTTACTAATTCCAAAAATACAGATGACTTTCGATTTACCAATCTCTAACTCATGTTACAAAAAGTCACTTGGTTCTTGGAGTGCTGTTCTATTTTTTACCTAAAATGTCATGTCACCCGCTAATTATCATGAATTGGTCAATAAATTTAGAGTCCAGGAATAGCAGTGACAGAAAGGGAGCATTCATATGCATGGCATTATTAGGAGTTGCATCAAGTTATCAGTGTGACTTAGAGCTTGAAGGTAGAGATTACAGTGCATGATGAATAGACAACATTGTTGTTAGACAAATGGTGCTAACATGAAGGTAAATAATGGTGATTGTTATGCACAGTCAAGAAAAGAATAAATAATCTGATTTTTTCTCTCATTAACTTCTTTAAGGTTTCCAAAAAGAAATGTCTTGAATTTTAATGTTTGTAGATATTATACGTATAATTGATCCGGGTTCACGACGAAAAATTAGCAAAAATTGAAAATAATAGTATAGATATCTACGATTTTTTGCAACTTGCACTGTAACGACTCTTTTTCTTTTTCAATCAATCAGTCTTTTTCAATACAGTTTTCACACTAAACAATTGTGGTTGTTCTTATTTCACATGGGGATAATAACATAATGTTAATCATTTTATGGATACACTTTGACATTTTTACCGAGAATGACACTCATTTGTTCACTGTGATACTTCTATAAGTGTGTTGGTTTAAGTTGATGGGTTGAATGTATTAGATAGAATGATTCGTGAGCCCACCATTTTGTTCGGGAATGTGTTTGATAAATTGTGGTTCAACAAATATTTTCAGGTTTGCCTATTTTTAGGACAACATAATCAAATTAATTATCAGAGATATACTTAAATGTTATAGAATCAAGTTATAGCTGCCTTCCTTTATATATTTCAATCGATATTCTGTCGATCGTTTGATTTTAGTACAATTGTAGGTATATTTACTTATTTACATTGTACAAATGCGATAATGATAATCATTAATATTCTATTTTTATAATATCATCTACAAAATTTGCAGTTTTCACTATACGGTAAATTGAAATTATTAATGTTATAAAATTTCAGATATATTTAATGATTACAATAAAAGTATACAGTAGCGTATAACAACAACCTCTTTCAAGAACTGAAAAAAAGTCTTCTTTCTATTTCATTTTTCATTGGTTTGATATCAAATCCTCACCTGTATGATCTAATCTGGTACTCTCGTGTCTCAAATAAGCCCCAAAAGATCGTCAATCCCCAGATCATGTCTAAGTAAATCCCTTAAGGGATTATTCGCCGACATTTTGTGCATCTGGCAGCGTTGAGGATTTCAGGATAAATACCATAAGAGAATATTCTCTTATATACCAACATATGTGTAGTGTCTTATTTATCTTCTTATTTAACAACATACTTGGATAAAATCTTTTTTTTTATACAAATAATATACGAAAATGGCACTGTCATGGAAATAAGTCAATTTGATGATTGTCGTTATAGTTGACATAAAAACATTTTATTAATTCGTTTACTCTGAATATTTCTTACAATAATAATTATTCCTAAAATAATTAACCAATTTGACTCCAAACAAATTTTTTTTTTATATTAATTAAATTGTATTGTATTTTTTCATATTCAAAGCTTATAAATTTTTTAAATAGATATATATATGTTTAAATAGATGAAGTTATATGCCAAAAAGCAACTCTGACGGCATCTTTCACAGAATGTTTGTGTCTCAATCTTCACCATTAGAGAGTGGTATACCTATATGGAATAATTTTCTAAATTAAGGTGTTGGATGACACATAATACATATGAACACGCGAATTTTGTTCCCTGGTGAATCATTGTTAGTAGAACAAAATTGGTGATGTTTAAAAAAAACTTAATTTTGTATAAAACTCAAAAAATATATATACAGCAACTGTTGTTTTATAGAAACAATTTAGATAGAGATAGCAAATGAAAGCAAACTATATATCAACTCACAAGTTATATACACATTAATTATAAGAAGTTATAGACCGATTAAAGTTGGAATAAAATAATTTACATTTTATTTTCCTATTTTTTATAGTAGTTTCTCATAATATTTTTTGCATTAAATCTAAAAAAATACATCAATAAAATTGGTAGTTACAAAATGATACACACTAATTTAACTCATTATCTTCGCAGAATGCGGGAAGGTCATATATTCATCGGAACTTATTTATTTATTTAATTATTTACCTTCTTGTTATTCGCGTAACTGAAAAAGTGTTGGTCCATGTTCAGTGACTTGCTGCTAGAATTTTGGGAGTGACCCGGTCAAAAGTCAAGGTCATGGTCATTTATAATTCAAAAAGTATTGAACCATATTGCATGAAACTTGGTGGGACGATTGGTCAATATGCAAGAACTATTTTGTTAGATTTTGGGAGAGATCGGGTCAAAGGTCAAAGATCAAGGTAAAGGCCACTTGTAACTCAATAATTCATAGAGTATTCGACCAAATTGTCTGAAATTTAATGGTACAATTGTTCAATGTCCAGGAACCATCTGTTAGAATTTTGGTAGTGATCCGGTTAAAGGTCAAGGTCAAGGTCATTTACAACTCAATAACACAAAAAGTTTTGAACCATATTGCATGAAACTTGGTGGGACGATTGGTTATTATCCAAAAAGCAATTAATTAAATTTTGAGAAGGAACAGGTCAAAACGGTTGCGAAGGTATGCGTTCTACCGAGTGCACATAATCTAGTTTTGCAAAGTTCTAACTGATGATTGAACATTGACGATTATGGCAAACCAATATTGAAAGTTAAGTTGATGTAATAGAATACTATGTGCCATCGTCTCTTAATCTTCGATGGGCCCACGATAAATTGCACTTCGGGCAGTTGTTCGATTGGTGTGACTAAAGACAATATATCGCAAAGCAAATGAAATGCTGCAACCTAAGTAATCAATAGGAATCGATGTGTTAGTCATTAACTATAAAACAATCGAACAAAATATTTCATTCGGAAGGATATAATGGAGAAAAATGGAGAAACACACAATGTTTAATGAGTCAATTATTGAAAGACTTATGAGAAATGAAACAGAATAACTGATGGTGAATTAACTCGTAAAATTTGATGACTCTATTTTATTTCAGTTGAACACACGATTTCTAAAAGATGGATATTATAGTTTCATAAATTATCGTTCATTGTCTGAGCATATAGGTCAAGTTATGAGTTATCGAACGATTCCACTTTTACAAAAATATGAGAAAAAAAATTATGTATTTTAATCAGCATTGATATTTTGTAGATTGAAAAAATATCTAAACATTTCTCTATAATTTTCGATCAGGTGAAGAATATATTTTAAGATACAATATAAATTAATTGAAAAAAAAACATAAAAAGTAAATAAGTTAGATTATCCATATTTCAGTGCAAAATATAAAAAGTTATATTTGACATATCGGTTTGTAAAATAAGATCAATCAAGAAAGTATACTATCAAGTTCTTAAATGGAATTGTAATGCTTGTAGATATAATAAAATTGGTTTGGATACATGACGATACAAATTTGTTGTGAGATTGGAAATTGTTTGAAATTATTTACCTGTGATATAGGAAAATAGCACTGGGTCCCCGCAACTTTTCTTGATGGTTGTGGGGATGCTGATTGAGATTATTGTTAAGGGAGGGTTGGGATGCAGAGTGAGAGGAATGTGTATTCCAGTGCTATTATACGCAGATGATGGGTTGTTGATGGGGGGTAGTGTGGGTGAGGCAGAAGAGATGGTGGGGAGGCTGGCTGAGGTGGTGGAGGGATTGGGAATGAGAATTAGTAGAAGGAAGACGGTATGAATGGTATTTAATGGGGAGAAAACAGATTACAGAATAGTGGGGGGAGTGGAGGTTGTGGACAAGATGAGATACTTAGGAGTGAAAGTGGTGTCCAAGCGCGATTGTTTTAGAGAGAATAGGCGGATAAGATGATCAACCTTACTTTTTCGGTGCATGCGAGAGGATGACAATATGGAAAGTGTTTTGGAAGAGTTTTGTTTTGCCGGGTGTATTGAGTGGAAGAGATGTGATGGTGTGGAGGAAGGAAGAGAAAGAGAGATTGCAGCGAGTGGAAAATGGAGTCTGGAGGAAAATTCTAGGAGCACCTGGATAGGCCGCTTTGGCGGCTCTACAAGGAGAGGTAGGTTGCTCTGGAGAAACTCCTAGAGACATGAAGGGGAACATTTTGTTTATGAAGCATATGATGGAGGGTGAGAATGGGTTGCTGAGGAGGATAGTTGATGCAAGTGGTGTGAGGGAAGGAAGTGGTGGATGGTTTAGAGTAGTTGGTGGGTACAGGGAGCAGGTGTGACTTGACAGACAGCAGGTGAGAGACATGTCCAAGGAGCAGATTGTGAAAAGGATAAATGAGTGGGAACATGAGGTATTACTATGAGATGAAGGAGATGATAGGAGGGGAGAGTTGCTATGATAATGGGTGGGGATCGGTGTTGCTGTTCAGAGCAAGGGTTGACTGTCTGTGGTTGAATTGGAGGAGGAGGTTTGTTGGTGGTAAGACAGCTTTTGGTGTGTGTCAGTTGGGGGAGGAGACGTTGGAGCATTTTTTGGCTGAGTGTGAAGGTTTGGGAGACTTGAGAGTGAGATATGGAGAGGAGAGTGTGGAGCAGGATTTGTGTTTTGGGGAGAGGGGAGATGGGATGAAGGCTAACTTGGAGGCTTGGGCAGATCATATGGTGGTGGAATATAGGTGTGGGGTGCTGACAATGGGGGTGAAGCCTCTATACCGTTAGTCGTGGTAGGCGTTAAGAAGCCTATACCCAGTCCTGGACTGGACTGGATCATCACAATGACTCTATTCGCGGAGAGTACTTCGTCACAGTGATTCTTTTCTATGATAGTACATCATCACAGTGACTCCTTTCTCTGATAGTATTTCGTCACAGTATATCTTCTCTCTGATTGCAATTCATCAGAGTGACTCTTTTTCTGATAGTACGTCACTAAAGAGACATTGTCTGTATTCAACTGTTATATGTGATAAACATTTCCTGTACATTAGATAATCATATTTTCATATTAAAAATCAATCAGACATATTATTCCAGATGAACAGAAGCTTATCAGTATCCAAATATTCATTTACGATGAATGTAGGGAAAAAAGTCTTATTTTAGTACTTTAGATGTTCACAATCGTTTTAGAAAAAACCTTTGTAAACTCTAATGAATAAAAATATTAACTGCAAATCTAGCTAATAAATCACCATATAGTGTCTAACAAAACAGTCCGCAATTTTATGATTTAACAAATGTTACCTACTTGCCTTCATAATTACTAAATATATTATTACAATGTCAAAAGATGGAAGAAATGACAGTTTTTTGTCCCATTTATTTATGAAATATGGCACTGAAGCATCTGCTTCATTGATTTGATTCAATTTATTCTTGTTATAGAATATAGATGAATAGTTGTTAAAACCTATTTCAAAAACAATAACATTTATTGATTGGATTCTGCCAACAAGCAGTTGAATTCTACGATAAAGGATTGTAATTATTGAGTTATCAACTGACAGTTTCACCTTCTTGGAAAAGTTATAAGGATTGCAATTGCACTGCTGATAGCGTTGATAAAGTCAAATAATATCTGAAAGGAAAGTTAACTGCGCAGTTCAAAATCGATTTATTTTTCAATTTTAGTTAGTTATCAAAAAATGCTCATAAATGAAAAAAAAACATATGGAAATTCGAAAAACTCTTCTATAAATATCTTCGAAATGTTCCAAGAATTCTAGAATTGTTTTTATTTTAATAATGCATGTACACTTTTGAAATTTGAAAAAATAAATAAAAACTAAAGCCAAAATCGAAAAAGTTATAAGAATAAAATGTGTTTCTTTTGCAAAGTAACATATTCCTTGGAAATTTCAGAACGATCAAAACAAATATAATCACTTTCAAAAAGTGATATGGCCCTTCTTATGACATTTTATATATATATGGCATTTATGGAATTTATGACATTATTATAGGTAATTCACAGATAAAATATGAAATCTAAGCCTTTACATATCATATAGATCACAGAATAACATGATAACATCATTCAAAATTCATCCCTAGAGATAAAATTGAAATTTCACTTTATTATTTCATGTTTTTGAGTCTACTTTAAATTGTGTATTTTCCAACTAAAAAAGATGAGAAGTCAATGAGTTTTTGAGCTACAAGAAAACCAAAGACAGTTTCAGAATTCTTGAATCATTCTTAATCAATCTGATGAGAGCTTTTTCAAATTTTCTTCTCGTTTTGTTTTCATCCTGGTTCAAAATCGGAATAATTTCGATTTTTTTGGAAAATTTTAGTTTGTAATCAAAAAATGCTAATGAAAAAACAGGAAGGAAAAATATAAAAAGCTCTCTACACATATATTTGGTATGTTCCGAGGATTCCAACACGTTATTCGTTTTTATTTTAGCATATACACGCATACACTTCTTGTCTTTTGAAATTTGTGAAAATAAAATATTTAAAAACTATATTTTCTTTGGAAACTAAAGCCAAAATCAAAAAAGTTACACGAATGAATTTTTTTTTTGGCGAAGTTACATATAGCTACCATGCAAATCTAAAAGTGATTGGTCCAAAAATATAAAAGTTTTTTTCCAAAAGTGGGTTGCCCCCTTAAATTGTGACTTCTAATGAATTTTTTGAAACCATATTTATGTTCGTCATTTTATTCATTTGAAGCTGTCTCTTCATTCCTCAAGCGTGCTGGCTGAATCTATCTACAAATACTTGAAATGTCTTTGCTTGTTTTATTAACAGTTACGGAGATAATGTAGTAAACAAAAAAAAACTCTTCTGTTCGCTTCGGTGGGACCAACCAAAGGTCCTCCCTGGCTATGACGAAGCCATCAACCAAAATGGGAGGATATTACCCAACATCACACAAACTAACAAAATCCTCCCATCACCCTCCATTATTCGCATTCCTTACCCACTTCCAGTCCAGTCACTACAGCGAACTGAAATTTTCTGTAAGTTTTCTTTAGACTGTTCTTTGGAGAACTAAAGTAAAATATAAAATCAGAGAGAATAGCAAATCAACAGTAAACGATCCCTTCAACTATTTTCAGTAGTACCTGCAACTCACAACGTAGGTAGGGGCAAAAACAACCCACTCATATGAGTAAAGATAAATCAAATTTGATTTGATTCAACTAATCCTCTCTTCGTGTTGGCTAAGTAATTATTAACCAAGCTTAAATGTTGTTGCAATGTGTTTTTCTCCTCAAGCTGAAAGCCTCTATCTTTTTTCATTCCTCTATATGTCTGCGACGACTCATAATATGTAATCGTTGTGTTAGCATTGGCGCTTTTAATTATCTGCACATATTTCTCAAACTCATCAGTCAGTCATTTAAGGGTTAATATAAATATATGATTTTATATTTAAATGTGTTGGAATATTACCACATTTTTAGTATTGTTTTGTATACAGCTTAATTTATATATCATTATTGATTTGCTATAAATTTGTAGTTAAAATGACGTTCAATATATTGTGTAGCAATTTTTTTTCTTCAGTACTTAAGATAAATCTATCTCATAGTTATCTCTCAGAAGAATGTATTCAGTTTACAATTAATTTATAATTTTTTTATACTTTTTTAATCATATCTTCAAGTGACCTGACTTTACAAAGCTAATACATTTAGATAGACAATTAATTAATTTAGATTGCTATTATGACACAAGGAAAATAGAAGACTCTTACATAATTAATAATCGTATTCTACACATTTAAAAACTACATACAACGTGTATATCCAAATTATTGGATAAGCATCCTTTTATCGAGAAGACTAGAATAATATTCATAAATGATTTGAATAGTTCTTCCATACAGTAAGGATTCACAGCTGCCTTATTCAATACCTTTTCTACTCAATTTGCAATGCTGTAAAAATGTCATTTTCTTTGATTGCTCTGTCGGTGAAGTTTATATTAATTCACTCTAACGATTAACAGTTTTCAAAGTCAAGAAATTAACAGCCACACAATACATCGAACCAATTATTTCAAATTAGCGATCTTGTACAGTTCTTTTAAATTAAAGCGAGGTCGAAATGCACCGACACTTACCTGCCAATTAAGTTGTTAACTAAAAATTCGTGCGAATAAATTGAGAAGCACGGGAATTCATTTCTTCAACGCATAATAATACTGGAAACAATAAATTCTATGTTGAATACGATGTGATGGAAAAAAAATTAGCACAAAATCTCGTTTGGAAAACCTAATCAAAATTGTTGGAATTTAATGTATCTGATATTGAAAAGTTAAAAAGTATTTAATGACTGCTTTTACTTGCATTAAAAGAATACCAGATACCTTTTTAAGAAATTGCTTTATAATAAATTAATGAAAAAGGCTACAATTTGTTTTGATATATATATATATATCGATCGAATATTAATATTTTTAATATTCTTCCATCAAACCGACAAGCACCGAACAGCAAATATACACTCTTTATCAATAATTATTTCTACATTAAATTTTTATTCATATCCGATAGAAGAATTCCATCAAGTGTACAATTGACAAGAACACCTCACAATAGAATGATTATCGCTCCAAAATTTATCATTGTTGATGTCATCTGAAACAAGGGAGAAGAATAAGATGTCCTGTGATACTCGACCACAAAACGTGTCCTTTGTTGAAGTAATCGAATTAGGTCTCCTTCTTCTGCTGGTTCTGCCATAATCTACTTACGACAGTGTTTCAATAGCAAAGTGAACTGAATAAATGTACGAAGGAAATATAAATATAATCAGTGGAAATAATGGTATTCGGAATGTAAATCCTAGTCTTTGTTCACCTAATTTTATCAAACTATGATATTCCAGTAATTGTTTGAAAAAATCATAGATTTTAGGTATAACCATATTATGAAACTTTCTATAAAAACGATCATTATTTTGATTTGTAAAATTATTAATGGAGAAAAAAACTCATAACAAATGCAAGTTTACTTTATTCTGCTATGTAAATATAATATATTTTTAAAAACGTAATTCGGCTCAAATTCCAAGTGGAGTAAAGATTTCCAGTTTGAATTCATTGTAAGTGAGAAATGTATTCTTCTCACGTTTTACTGCCTAGCTGTTGTTTTCTATATGGGGAGGGATAGGCCATTTACTTTCTAGCACCGGAATAACATGAGGAAATAAAAAGAATTAGGAGAGTCAGAAACAATTTGCTGAGAATATATTGAAAATGTTTACCAAAGATATTTTCACTTTCGTTGCATTCGTGTTTTTCATATTTTTGTCTGATGTCTGTGACAAAAAAAAAATTAAATAGGTAAATGATTGAAGAAAGAAAGTCATTCTTTAGATCGAAGTTCAACAGTGTAAGATATTTGGAATAATAGTTACTAACAGCAAATACCCAGATACAAAATAAGTTATAGAAAAATGAAAGAACAAAATTCTTATTCTTATTCTTATTCATGCTTCGGAACAGAATTTTTGAAAAATAAATAAAGTGGGTTGTCGTGAGATGTATGGTGATGATGTAAATAGTATGCATAGAAAAATCATAGAAAAATTGGAATTTCTAAGCTAATTACGTGATGTTGAAAAATTTGATTTCTAGAATGGCTGAAGTAACTGTAACGCACTTTATGTCATATGAACTGCGTTGATCAGATCACCAGATTTAATAATAATATATTATGAATATTCCTCACCCAATGAAATACTGCTTGTCAGCTTCTATCCTACTTATCATTAATGTATATTATATTGAAAAAGGAATCTTCCATTTTGTTCATTTCCATTCTATTACTCACAAACGATTGTATGAGATATTTCAACTTCTCATTTTAAGAAAACAGATAGATCCATTTAAGGCCAGATGAAAAATTATTCAGGTTCATTGATATGCTGTCCTACATCTATAAAACTATAATTAAAATAACCTTTCTCAAATTCCCATCTATTCCTCAATATTCACGTAGCTCAAATTAATTCCTCGCTTACAACTTTACCAAAGTGTAATCCGTCTATGATGATTTAGGATCAAAAGATAGAATATTTAATCGTCAATAAAGTCTTAGATCTTGAAGATTAACTTCACGAAGTTTAGGTTAGTTTAAGAGTTTTGGATCACAGCTCTTTAACAAGATTCATTATTATATTTTTTAAAGAGAAGAATGATGTCATGATGAGATCATTGATTGCTGAGCAACAATATGTAGTATTTGAGAACCTATTGTATTTTTCTCGTAATTTTGTACGATTTTCCGTATAAAGAGGTTTTTTAATATTTGCGTATGATCTTTTGAACTTTTTTAGACATCCATCTTTTTCTTGTTGTACAAATAAATATAACTGACCTAGTTGAATTCGTTTGTATTAATTCGACAAAATTTACTGACATTCAAATTAGAGACATATGAATCTCCAAGAATGATACTCTTCATTACAATTGTTTTGTTTGGGCAAACCTAATCAATAATCAAGCAATCAAATTCTTCATTCAGAGTATCTTTTATCAAAGGATAACTTACTGTAATAGCAGCATAGAAAACCTAAAAGAAAGATTGGGATTGGGAGGGATAAATGCTGATGTATTTGGTAAACAACCTAATTAGAAGCACTAATTTATATTATTGTTATAATTTACTCCACAGGTATGATGTTGGATTAGCATGGGTATAATCATGGTGTATGGTGAAAAAAAGTAGACTTCGAAATTTCTATTATATTTAATGCCCTGTACACACTAGGCACTAAAAATTACTATATGTGGGACATTAGCAACATGGCAGGGCATTAAAAAGAGTGCGATGTATACACTATACACACTAGGCATAAAGACATGCTGCACTTTTAACTGAGAATGTCGTTGTAATTTCAAAAATGAGATATGTGAAACTTTTCATTCGAGTGAAAAAGTAGAAAAATAGGTAGTAATAAAGAATATTGAATACGTACGTAAGTAGTTAGCTAATTTGAGGGATCCTGCTTTGTTTTCATTAAATAAACAATTATATATATTCTTTACCTCTATATTTGCATTATTTAAATTAATTAATAATTGATTTAGATATTTTGTGAGCTTTCTCCCCCCTATCTTTATTATAAAAAACAGTTTTTATCATAATAGACCGTTTTTATTAGCCACAGACAAGAAAAATCGCTGTAAAACCCAATGAGCTGTCAGATTGTTACTGAAAGTTGCAGCATCAGACTCAAAAGAATGCCAACTCTCAATACTGTCTTAGACACATGAAGTTGCTCGAATTGGCACTAAATCAGACAGTTTTTAGTGTGTGTTGCAGGATTATTCACTTTTTAGTGCCTAGTGTATACGGGGCAAAAGAAATTGTATTAATTATAATATAGTGAATAAATTAAATGTCTTTAAATAATTTAAGCGTTTATTTGATATGTTGGCATTAAATAAAACTACGCTCGAAAAAAAAATAACTGATTTTCATAATCACATTGTATCATATAATAGTTTTAGTTAAATTTATCAATTGTAACAAGATTTTTCATTTTCGTGAAAAAGATCAGGACCTTCCTACTTGTAGTTTATTCTATGTAATCTCTTACTGTAATGAAAACAATCCATAGTTTATTACATTCGATAGAACATTTTTCTTCTTGTGTATGATTGAAATACTGGACTTTGAAGTCTTCCTAATTTGATGTTCAATTTGTTTCAATTATTTTGGTTGGGAAATATTGTTTATATTCGCTACAAAATACTTGTTAGGTTTTTTCTTCTGATATTGACATTTGCACAAAAATCCTTAATAAGGGAGGTATAGTGTAAAAACATGGGGTTTTTAGTTCTATTCACTTGTAGCTACATTGGAAATTTGAAATAAGAATTATTCCTATTCAGTCAAATAATATTTACTGTTTTGGGTTTCAGAGATCTAAATCTATATTTATTATTTTTTCATGAGTTTCATTGATTTCCTTTTGTAGGATCTGGTCAGTGTAATTTATCCCACGAATATGATGCAAAAGACGTCAAACATTTGGCGAGTTTTTAAATATATCAATAGGACATTATTTTTCATATACAAGAGGAAAAGTTGGGATAGTTATTCGTTATAAAATATTGGGCTAAAGAACTTTTTGAATAGATTATATCGACACATAAAATTGAAATCTCACGTTCTTCAAATAATCTTATAGTTGCCTATAAATTGTATATAATTATAGATAATTTCAATATCTTTTTGTATATTGAATGTCCAATTGTTCATAATATTATCAAAGTATTATATTATTTATATTTTTTTGTAATGATGGTGAAGTGAAAATGGATTTTTATCGATTCAATTATCTTCATCGATAGAAGATTCTTTTATCATTATTTATAATCGCCTGTCAATAACCGACGACACGCAGTTACAATTTTGTGTTTAGGTAGCCACTAGACTGTAATCTTTCATTTTGGCACCTCTCCCAATTGTAAACACTCTAATACCTCTAGCTTAGTCTGTAATGCAGAGGATTAGACTCTAGGAGTTAAGAAGTGGTGAGAAGTTCTGTCTTCAATTTAAAATAGAGGATTAGTGTTTTTAACTTCTATTATCAGGGAAATGTGACAAAAAGAAAAGTAAGATAATTATATTCATATAATTATGAAAATATTGTTATTGTATAATGCTATGTAGTTTAAATGAGAGATAATTGGAAATGATATAAATAAATATTTTATTATTGAAATTATAATAGTATTATAACATATTCTAAAACTGAAGATGCTTTCATTTATTATCATGAATTTTACCTTTCGTAATCAATTCACTCTCTATTTAACATTATCTCAGCCTCTCACATTTGAGAGCTCCTCTATTTTTCATATCGTATATTATTATAGTTACTTTCATTTGATTATATTATAAAATAATTATTGTTATGTTGGTGAAAGACTGCGTGTATTGGTTGTAGAAATAATTTGTAAATAAAGAGTTCTTCATACATAACAATTTTACATACTTTCGGCTTACAATAATTAGAAGGTAAATATTTGTAAATGCTTTGCCAGTATTATATTTATTCCCCATTATTTTCCCTCCATATTTAAGTAGGTATTTGTTACCTAGTTTTGTACCATAGCTAGTACGAAATTTATTGATGTCGGACATTCAAACGTTCTGACTTTCGTCAGTTACCGTTTGAATGTTCCACAAAGAGGTGATCTCCAGGTATGTTTTGTGTTAGTTTAAGTTCATATTTTTTTAACTGTCTTACAGTTTATGTATAGTTCATTTTTACAGTCAGTTATATTGTTTCCCTTTTCATTCCAGCTGTGTATCAACTGTGTACCAGGCTTATAAACCTAAAACCTAATTGAAGCTAAAATCTACAGTCATAGTGCCTAATCTACAGTCATAGTGCCTAATCTACAGTCATAGTGCCTAATCTACAGTCATAGTGCCTAATCTACAGTCATAGTGCCTAATCTACAGTCATAGTGCCTAATCTACAGTCATAGTGCCTAATCTACAGTCATAGTGCCTAATCTACAGTCATTGTGCCTAATCTACAGTCATTGTGCCTAATCTACAGTCATTGTGCCTAATCTACAGTCATTGTGCCTAATCTACAGTCATTGTGCCTAATCTACAGTCATTGTGCCTAATCTACAGTCATTGTGCCTAATCTACAGTCATTGTGCCTAATCTACAGTCATTGTGCCTAATCTACAGTCATTGTGCCTAATCTACAGTCATTGTGCCTAATCTACAGTCATTGTGCCTAAACCTTTGCGATTGTGCCCAAACCACCCTATTTGCCACTGAACCTTACTCCTGTTTGACTACCTAGCAAAGATAAGTTTTTCTTGGTTTTTATTTTAGTTGAATTCACTTCATATAAAATCCATGTTGTTTTCTTTAAGTTATTGAGTCCACCTCCACCCTGGGCCGTTCCTATTTACTTACTAATAAATTTGTAATTAATTAATTAATTATTTTTTTTTGTTAGGCGATTGAACTAAATTGTTAAAGTAGTCATATAAAAATTTAAATCTTTTGTTCTAACTAGTTTTTACTGATCCTTATTTTAAAATTTATCAAACTTATAATCTATTGGAACTTTAAAATTTACAATATTGAATGGAACATTTCAGTTTAAAGAGTCTTTGTTAAAGGTCCTTTACTCCTGGAGAGTTATATTCAACCCTGATGAGTTTGGCGTGAGTTTTTCATAGTACATCCTTTTTTTAAATTTACCGGCCTTTATTAACTTTTTTTCCTATATAAATATCAAATATATTTTTGTATTTAAAATTTAGAAAATATTTACGTATCGGCGTAAATCACTCAAATTGGGAAATTAATTGTACTGTGGTGACGTGTGGCAACGTATAAAAACAATTTGTTTAGCCTCCAATCACACATTAGTCCACGTTTTCATTGAATACACTCACATGCAGGAGCTATAATTGGGTCCCACTCCACCCAGTCACAGCTCTGCTCTCTTTGATTCCGCCAATGCCTTATATACGTATTTATTTATTTCTCTTTATATGTTCAGTATTTCTTCTTGAAATTTGGTACACATTACTTCAGAATCAAAATAAGCAACTTGTAAAGAATACAGAACTGTAGGTTTATAAATAAGACATGTGTTTTTATACAAATAATCAAACCTACCCTGATAGTAAAGCTCATTTATTATTTTTTGGATTAGTGCAATCAATTATTATAATTATTTTTTGAGAGCATACATAAATGAAAAGTGAACTTATTTTTACTCTGTGAGATATGATGGTGTCATTTAATATTCCATTCTTCTGCTGTAATAGTGACTCGGCTCGTACAATTTTGTAATGTTTCCTTTTATGGAAGCGTATCGTGTGTCATATTTTATTCGAAAATTATTATATGATATTACTATCAAATTTTTATCACAATATATCAAGAATATTTGTTACATTTAATTTAATTTATCTTTTTCATTATTCATTTTTTTAAATATTTTCCTGGAAGATGCGAGATGAAAGGGATAATATGTACGAACAAAACCAGTGAATCGTAGAATTAAAGTATTTCTATTTCTCGCGAGAATTATGGTGCATCTAGGCTGGAATCCAATAAATTCATCTGAGTAATTTCATCGCCGGTAAATTCATCGGAGTAAATTCATCGCATTGTAAGTTCATTGCATGGTAAATACATTGCATGGTAAATTCATCGTATCGTAAATTCACGGCCTGGTGAATTCATCGCCTGGAAATTCATCACATGGTAAATTTATCGCATTGTAAATATCATTTCGTGGAAGTGAAATATCATTTCATGGAAGTGAAATAACATTTCATGGAAGTGAAATAACATTTCATGGAAGTGAAATATCATATCATGGAAGTGAAATATCATTTCATGGAAGTGAAATATCATTTCATGGAAGTGAAATATCATTTCATGGAAGTGAAATATCATTTCATGGAAGTGAAATATCATTTCATGGAAGTGAAATATCATTTCATTAACCCTAGTAACCTAAGGACTGGTCCATGTGCACCAGTCCTCATGAAAAAAATATTAATAATTTTATTTTTAAACCGATTTGGAAGCTGTCTTTTTATGACTTTTATTTTTCAACATAAATAAATACGTCTATACAAAAAAGAAGTTGATAATTGAGGATATACTCATAGTAAAACCAGAACAAAATTTTAAGTTAGTATATTTCAGGAACTATTAAACGTACATGTACATATCAGGTATATTTTCATTGTTGAACTCTTATCCCTCAACGGTTAAATTTTCATTAGGTTTTATCCACTTTTGCAAATGTTATATAGATTTTATTGATGGGTAGGGAAAATGGCTTTTGCGCAAATAGTTAGAAAACCTAAGAAATATTTTGTTTCTAATCTTTGATTGTTAATTTTATTTTAAATTGATAATTATTCTTTTGCGTTTACTAATGGATGTGTAAATATCAAATGAAGGATTTTATTTCTATTTCACTTGGTGGAGGAAACGCTATTTCACTTGGAGGAAACGCTATTTTACTTGGAGGAATTGAAATTCCATATGGTGGAAGTGCTATTCTATTTTGATGAAATGCTATTTCACTTTGATAAGGGGACCGCCTCCAGATCTGGAAAACATTTTTATTGATGAAGTTATTGTTCTGAAAATTAATACATTTATATAAAATGTCATTTTTTCGATTAGACCTTTAGAAAACGAGTTTTCGAATTTCGAACAAATTTCGAACAATTGTCCAAAAATCCGAAGGCTTTTTTTTGGTTGAAGCTACTGCTATACGTTTTTTGTATTCGATTCTCCATAAGAATACCTACAACATGATGGTTTCCGATTTTCGAATTGGTTTTTGAAATTTCGACTTATTCGTGAAAAAAAAAGTATGTCGAAAAATATTTCGACAACAAATTTGAAAATCAAAAATCGTATACCATCATGTTGTAGGTAATTTTTTAATAAATCGAATGCAAAGAACTGCAATGCTCTAGCTTCAAAATCGTAAAAGCCTTCGGGTTTTGAATTACAAGATTTGTAGATCTCTGAACTAACATAAAATCCTATTCAAAGTTTTGACAATCTGACACGCAGCATACGCCCACTGTGAAGGTTTTCGGGTAACTGAGGAATATTTCTTTGCATACCAGTGTGTGTGTCTCATTAGTGGCACGTTAGATACCAGATATAGCGAGATAATTAATTATTACGAATTATAATTGGCTGAGAGATGGTTTTTTGAGTACATATTGACTCCCTATCCCCGGCCCCCTTTTCCCTTTCTCCCTCTTCCCAGGGGGTTAGAGTAACATGAGACCTCTGATATTTTGCACTCACTATTAGAAGGTTATAGAGAAACGATTTACACAATAAAATATTTTTTTTTAATTATGCCATCCTTCCTGGGGGCGGTCCCCTATTTACAAAATTTTTCATTTAAACATTTTTTTTATGTAGATAGATAAATTTCCCATGTGAATAAATTTCTCAGTAGATAAATTTTTCATGTAAATAAATTTTTTCATATAAATAAAATTTTTCAAGTAAAGAAAATTTTTCATGTTAATAAATTTTTCTTGAAATACATTTTTCTTGAAAATACATTTTTCTTGAAAATACATTTTTCTTGAAAATACATTTTTCATATAAATAATTTTTTCATGTAAATAAATTTGCCATGTAAATATATTCCTTCCGTGATATGTTAACATGTTATTCTGATTGGAAATCTTAACTAATTCATCAGTGATGAATGTTATCAATGGAGTAGTGTTTTTTTTCATAACGATTTATATGGTAGAAAAAGCGAAGTGAAACGAACGATTTATATGATGGAAAAAACGATGTGAAGTGACTGTCATATAAATTTTGTATTCAACGTTTTAGGTTGTAACGTCGATTCAAAAGTATTGTTATTATCTACTAATTTTACTCATTGCTTAAAAAAAATTGCTATTGAAGTAGTGAATACCAGTGTTTGTTTAGTTATGTACCTCTAGTTTCTGAACAACCTGTGTCAAAATATCTTGTTGAATCACCAATAAGCCCCAAAGAATAGCAAAAACCCCAAAAACCCAATGATGGGGTTTTCTTAAACTCGTAACTTCTATTTGATTTTTTATATATAGAAACAATAAACCAATCGATTTCACCATCTCTCTATAATTCTATACGACAATTTTTTTTAGTTTGTTTCTGAGAAGATTAAAAACTCATATAAGATTTCGGAAAAAAATATTTACAAAATATATGAAGTAGGGCGAGGAATGGAAGAAAACGTCATACAAACAAAACGTCATGTATAATATTATAGCAAAAAGTAAGATGGAGAAGTTACATGAAAATGCATTCTCTCAGGAGAAAAAATAAATATGGATTCTGAGTTCCGGCCTTTTCCAAAAATTTAGAGACTGTAAGAAGTCATTTTATGTCACATAATTCAAATAGATTTGTTTTGAGATTTTCAGAATCTTAAGCATATTTCAGAGTGAATTTCATTTGAACAATAAAACTGAATAAGAATTTAATTAATTGTATTTTATGGCATTCATGAGCTTTTCTATAATCAGAACTATCATCATTTAATCAGGATGACCTCATCACGGAAGTTGAATTTATATTTTGCATTGTATAAAATAATTTTAAAATTTCGTATAAAATTTAATAAGGGAAAATATTCCTAAATGACATATCATAGTTTTGTATTCAATAGTTCATTCAATCACCGTAAATGGTTTGACAATTTTTCTTCAGAACCATTAGATGCTTATAACTTATTACTGGAAAATGGAAAGTAATGGGAACGATTCGATTGAAATGATGGACATCCCTTTTATATGAATATTATTTGCAATATTATTACTTGATTAAAAGAGGAGCTTATTCAATCTACTATTCACAATAAATTTCTCCTTCGACTGTGCAAATTATTCGTTATCCAATTTTTGATTTAAGAAGTATGAATTACAAAATTTTGGTCAAATATTAATTAGAAAAATATTGTTATTTTCATTTATCATAAATACTATCTTATCCTAAGATCTATTTTCTAACACAGTCTTCATTACTATCCCTAGTATGGTCAAAATATATTATCACCGGATAAAATATGTCAATTGGATAAAGAAGTTTATTATTATTATTGAAATTGAGCCTAAGAATCTCAGAGGATTTCCAATTAAAAAACAAACAAATGTAAGAGTTTTTTCCTTCTAATTTGCAGATCTGTTTGGGTGTTATAGAAGTTGCTGTTGATTTAACAGCCGTGAGTTACAGGGAGGAAAAAGTAACAACAATTGTATTTGTGATCACATTTTTTACGATTTGATGATAGTTTTAATTAGTGATTATTGATGGAAAAAGTTTGTTGATGCAGTTTGAAATTTTCCCAAAAACAAAAATGAGATAAATAACTTAAATAGATGGGTATGTAAATTGAACCTTTTAACGACCACCTTCCTTTGAGGAGAACAATACAAATATCAAATAATGTTCAAATTTATCTCATATATTCATATTCTGGCAATCAAAGGCGTATAAATAGATGTAGATTGTGCCACATGATGATTTTAGATTTTTAATTACCCAAACCTCTACAAAGGACATCAGACTTCATAAGGATTTAAAGATAGAAAGTGTTTTTTATTATTATTATAATATTACTAGCTATATTGAACTTTAAAGAACATCTCTATAATTTTATTGAGTCAAATTTCTATCCAATTCGTTCATCAAAAGGATGTTTTGAAATTCCGACATTAGATTAATACATATTATATATATATAATAAAAATAATCAACTGTTTCAAATACGGTGAATAAAAATACTTTTTGCAAGCCACGATTGTTGCGTATAACGCTCAGCGATTAACGTCCAGCATTAGGAATACTTTGAACTAGTGCTCAGTGGTCATTGCTCGTTGTAAAACATCCCTACAGAAATAGCATTGAACTATAGTGATCAAATATGATCGCTGAGCGACAATCACTGAGCAATGATCGTAACAATCGCGGTATGCAAAACGTACCTTAGGACACACGATTTTTGAAATTAGAAAGTCTAGCACCAAGATAGTGTTAATTCTTAATCTAATTGAAGAGTGATTTTGAAATATGTAAGCTTAAGATTTATTTTGATATTCCAATTTACTCAAAAAGAGTAAGTAGTTTGAAAAATTACCAACAAGTGTTACGCAGTTATATTTATTTGAAAAATGTTCAATTAGTATTTTATATTATTGATAGATAAATAACTCAATCACATGATATGTATAATAATAATTTATATAAACAAAAAACATGATGAAATGAATTATATATCAATGTAAATGGCTACCTCTCCAGCTTACAAAGTTCATTTATAATTATTTATGCTTGATTTTAATTGTGGTGTAGAATGGATAACTAATCTTCGTAATATCTATTATATTATATTTTTACGTATTCCTTCCTTATTTAGTTAGGTAGCCTTCCTGTTACGTATTGAATACTACTTTATAATCAAATTTGTCAAGTTTGATTCTACAAACTCACTTTGAATATTTATTATTGTTTGAGTACCATGGGTTCCCATAATTATAACAAACAATTCTCTACGCATTACTGAAAAATATTAGTTTTATAACAATATTATGTGTTGATTAAATCCATTTATCATCCCGTGTAATTCCACGGGTCCTGCTAGTTCAAAAATAATGTTCTCATTCCACTAATTAATAACTCGTGTCTGACATTTGATGACGTCATCTCATCAGCAATGAAATGACATGTAAATTCCTTGAAGAAAATACAGACGCGTAGGATAATATTACAATTCGAATGAAGGATACATATGAATACAAAGGATTTGTTATTCATCTTCATAATATAAATTAAATACAGTTTTTATTTCATAGAGTTGTAAACAAATTCAAGTTAATGAAAAAATATAAATAAATAGATACATATCTAAAAAAATATAGTTTGAAAGCTCTTATAAATTGAAATAATCATCGAATGTATTACAATCGATAATTGTGAATATTAATTTATCCATAACAAACTGTAATGGATGAGAACCACTTCAACATATCGTAATATACATTTTTTTCTTAATTTAAATATTGTAATACGTACGTCATTACATTTCATGCCGGAGTTCGATAAGGATATTTAACTTATTAATATTGCCATTGTTTATAATCGAATAATGTTCACTACGAATACTAAGAATAGTGAACAAGAAGGTCTGTTTGACTGACTGTTTCAGTGTTCTATTAACACACAGTGTTTGTGTTTGGCAAACATTGTGATGAAATGGTTACTTATTGTCATTTCTTCAGAGGTACGGTGCATATCATGGGAAATTAATTACGGTGTCGTTACGGATTTTAATTTGTTGAATATGCTTTGATATGAAATACAACATCCAATGTAATTAAACCGTAGTCATGTATATATTATATTCATTATTAATAACATTTATAAGGTCTTTTAAATTCGAAATAAGATTTTGATCCGTATTTGTAACTACTACTTTCAATAGCTCTAATATTGACAGTGAAATGCGTAAACTTTTGCACATCTATGAGAAATAAATTTACAACATTAAAGACTCTTGGTTTCGACTGCTGTCACTCAGACAAGATTAATTATTAGTCCAACTCAGTCTGTATTCTTGTAATCAATCGATGTTTGTACAATACAAACAGACTCAGTTTTTCAATATTTAACCTGATTCCAGAATATAAAGAGGGTAATATTCATATTGTATATCATCATTTAGTCGCTAATTTAAATAATATTAAACAATAACAAAAACAGTTATTGTTTCATAATAAATCTATAGTTTTTTTTTTCAATATGTAAATTTCAATGGCTAAAATTTACCCCAAATATTCCTCATCAAAGTCCTAATTATTATCCTCTACAAAACTTTTCTTTAAACTCCGAAAGGCAAAGAATTTTTAATTTCTCTTAGCATAAAAGAGAGAGAGGAAATATTTGTTTTAGAATATTAAATTTCTAAATTAATTGAAAGTACTATTTGGAACTGAAATCGATGGTATTTTTTGAGAAAATTCAATTTTATGTGGATGAAACTAAAATATTTTTCCTTCAATAGTAAAATACATTTAAGTAATTTAATTACGAGGTTAATGATTCAGCTTGAAAACCGTAAACAATCATCATTGAACTAATTGAATATGTTAAGCTTTACCCAACACTTATTTTCAAAGGCAAAGAAAATATCTGAGGCGGTTATCCCAATTAGACTGACAAAATTTAGGTCTCTAAAAGACTGCCCAGGTAACAAAAAATTATCCCTGGGATATTCCGTGGAAATTCCCAGGTATTATTCCCTCGATATCCCAATCGTTATCGATTGGATGTCCCATTTTGACGTTTTAGCGATATGGGGATATCCCCAAATGATATCGAGGTAATAATGATGGGAATTACATATATTATCCCTGGAATATTTCCTCGATTACAAGGAAAGGGCAAAAAATACCAAAATTATCATTCCTTCGTTAACAAGGGAACAAAATTGAGACAATGAGGGGATATTCTCTCAATATCGAAGGGATCGAATAGGAATATTCCCTGAATATCATTATTGAAAGATATTCCATTTTATTAAAAATAAAAATTGTACAAAGTAACAACAAATTCAAGCCTTTATATATAATTATATTATGATTAAATTAATTTTATATCATTAAATAATATCTGTATTATTTCTGATACCTACAGTGGCGTCCAAAATTAAAGAACAAATATGGAATCTTCAAAATCTCTAAAACTAACAAGTAAATTTTCGTAAAATTTTCAGCGTACGTAGACATGAATTAGTTACACAATATCCTCAAATTTCAGAAAGTTTGAAATTAAACTACAAAAGATATTGGACAATTTATTAAATTTATTAAATACATGTGTCCAAAATTAAGGAACAATAAAGGTAATATATGTTCAGATATTACTTCATCCTGTTTTCTGGTGATAACGATGGAGATTAAGAAAGTAAATATTGTTTATCATTACTGCAACTTGTTGAACCATGGCAAAACGTAATAAAGCTGACACAGCTGGTAAATCAGAAATTGTGAAGTTACGAAATGAAAAAAAGACTATTGATGCAATTAGTAAACAAGTTAAACGTTTTAAAAGTGTTGTTAGTAGAGTTTTAACTTTGTATAATACAACAGGGAGACTAACTAACTCAAAGAAGCCGGGTAGACCAAGGAAAACAACAGTAAGAGAGGACAGAGTTATGCAACGTCTTGCATTAAAAGACCGTTTTTTAACTGCTAGTCAAATTTAGAAAGATATTGGAGATGTCACAGATGTTTCTCGACAAACTGTGTCGAGACGATTGCATCACCCGTAAAAAAAACCCTCATAAGTAAAAAGAATCAAGCAGCAAGATTGGCCTTCGCAAACAATCATGTAACTTGGTCTTAAAAGGAGTGGCAAAAAGTTTTGGTCAGTGATGAATCGAAATTTAATGTATTTGGTAGTGATGGCAAACATTATGTACGAAGAAGAACTGGCAAATCTTTGAATCATAAATGCACTAAGAAAACTGTCAAGTTTGGTGGAGGCAGTGTAATGGTTTCTTGGCAAGGTACATCATCCCTTGTACGTTTAAATTGTAGAGTTAATTCTGCTGTATACAAGAATGTGTTAGAACAACATGTAGTACCAGTGTTGCAGAATTCTGGAATACAAAACCCTGTATTCATGCAGGATAATGCTCCTAGCCATAAGGCTAACCTTGTTATGGAGTATCTCGCCGATAAAGGAGTGGATGTTATGGACAGTCCTGCCCAGAGCCCTGACATGAATCCAATAGAGAACCTATGAATGACTCTAGGACAGGAAGTTATGGCAAAGAACCCCCAAAATACTGAAGACATATGGGAGAAATTAGTGGATGAGTGGTCCAAAATTACAGTGGCTCAGTGTCAATATTTAGTGAAGTCATGCAGTCGTAGATGTGCTGCAGTCATTAAAAACAAAGGTCGTAGTACTAAATATTGAAGTTTTGTTATTTTGTTCTTGTTTTGTTCTTGTTAAGCTATTTTGTTCCTTAATTTTGGACACATGTATATTTAATAAATTTAATAAAATGTCCAATAACTTTTGTAGTTTGATTTCAAACTTTCTGAAATTTTGGGATATGGTGTAACTAATTCATGTCTACGTACGCTGAAATTTTTACGAAAATTTACTTGTTCGTTTTAGAGTTTTTGAAGATTCCATATTTGTTCCTTAATTTTGGACGCCACTGTAGTATCAAATGATATATTTCCAAAATGCATGGGTAAACACTAATAGCAATCAAAAGAAAGAGGAATATACACAAAAATTACCGAAAGTTGTCGCAAGTCACATGAAAAAATCAAACTAATTCTAACGCTGAAGTTAGTCTGACGACTTCGTACGTATTCTGACGACCAAATCGCAGCCACTGCAACCACTCCCATTGAAAAGCATGAATTTGATTTTCATCCTATTTCATCAGAAGTCGTCAGTTCGAAAAATCGCTTGAATACGCATCCATAGTAACCGTACCCTTAAGCTATCAATCTTAACATTAAGATGGAACACAGCCATATCATTGGGAGATTTATCAATTGAGGTTTTGAAGCTATCCATATTGAGAATTTTCTCAAATTATATCTAGTCAAATAGTTTCGAATTCATTCCTACCTATATAATATATTTACGATAATTTTACTTTGATCATAAAAAGATCTAGCTCCTGCAGTCTGGATACAAAGTATGCCAGTTAAAGTTAATCAATTGACCCTCAGCCCCAAGTAAAATAGTATGGCTTATAAACTCTCCATTTGTCTCTCCAGCTCTCTCCGAAGTTCACAAAATTTCTCTCCAAAATGATTAAATTATGTTAAATTCTCTCCAAAATAACATTGTAGCATTGGAGAAAATTTGATTGGTATTTATCGCCATTTGCAATTGTAAGGGCTCAAAATAACAGTCAAAAACTCCCCCATTACAATGGTGAGTTTGGGTATGCTTTATAACCTGGCCTCAGCCTTACATTTGTAAAAGTCTAAACTCATAAATGTTTAATTGACTTAACTTTTAATTTAATTTTTATGTTCCCATGATAATTTGACATGGAATTCCAAGAAATGAGCCAAAAATTGACCTGGCTCAGAGTCTTTGTGAAATTTTGGCTCAAAATTGGCTACCAATCAGCCAGCCTCTTGAACATGGCATGATGATGATTATATATATAATGATGCATCTTGACAGTTTCTGAGGTTCAATAATTTACAGGCCAAACGCGCCAGACTGTATTTCATGGTAAATTCAACCGAATTTACTTTATTTTTTTAATTTTTTTTCCTTCCTTTGAAAATATTCAAATGATATTCTATCAAAGTCGGTGGATTTTTAGCTATTTATTCCTATATAATACCATTAATTTTCAGTGGAAAAATAGGGAAAATGTTGGTGGATGATGGATCAGTCATATTACTGGAAATTTATGGTGGATTTTTTCAGCTTTTTTGAAAATTCAGTGGGATTTTGTGCACTAAATGCAGACTGGTATATAGGTACCCATTCTCATGTAAATTTTGGCATTAGTTACATTCAAAAAGAGACTTCATAGTTTCGAAATTTAGATAAATGGAGCAGTAAACAGTAAAATTAGGTTAGTTTTTCTGAAAACCTTTTTTGCCGGAGGACACTTTTATGACGCACGACACTTTTATGACTCACGACACTTTTATGACGCACAACACTTTTATGACGCACGAATCTATTATGCCGCACGACTTTATTTCGCCACACGACTCTATTTTGCCGCGCGACTCTATTTTGCCACACGACTCTATCTTGCCGCACGACTCTATCTTGCCGCACGACTCTATCTTGACACACGACTCTATCTTGCGATTCTTGCCGCACGACCCTATCTTGTCGCACGACTCTATCTTGCCGCACGACTCTATCTTGCCGCAAGACTTTATCTTGCCGCACGACTCTATCTTGCCGCATGACTCTATCTGGCCGCACGACTCTATCTTGCCGCAGTGCTCTATCTTGCTGCACGACTCTATCTTGCCGCACGACTCTAACTTGCCGCACGACCCTATCTTGCCGCACGATTCTATCTTACCGCACGACTCTATCTTACTGCACGACTCTATCTTGCGATTCTTGCCGCATGACTCTTTCTTGCCGCACGACTCTATCTTTCACTCATGTTACACCTCTATTCAATTATCTAATAAATTCTTCTATTAACAACATGTTTGAAAATTATAAGTGTATGCTCCTATTACTACAAAATAGTGCATAAATCATAGTTTAGAGATGGTATATTTCTGTTATTTCATCATGGTGGCCACACTTAGAAAGATGATGTTGGTTGGTTTTTATATACTATAATATTCAGAATCAAAAATCCTTGTTCACTCTCCAGTGTCATTGTCCAGAGTCTCTTAACAAATAAGATATTTTTCAATATATCTCAAATTGTCAGATAATCCAATGGACCAAGAAACTTTGATAGATATTTGAATTTAAAGCATATTTTTCCCATATTTTTCTTGCTAAAATTCATGAATGTTTAGGGCAATAAATAGAAAATTAATTTTTATTGCATAGTAAATATCACTCGTATATATTTAGATAACTGGTATTCTATCAGTTATCTACCTATGTTCTCGTGTTTATTTTCATTTTTATACTGAGTGTGAATTATTCAAAAATTAGACCTCGCTATTTCAAATTGAGTTTGTTTATGATGATCTGTATTGCTGCCTTTGGCTATTATTACTAATTAGGCTAGTTTTATATAGGTTGTTAAATTTGTTTGTTAGAGATGGGACGATAACAAAATTTTCACAGATACCGATACGATACCTATATTTTCACTGATACCGATACCTCGATTTTCACCGATACTGATGCCGATACCGATACTTTGACTATTTAAATGAGGTTAATTAATTTTGGATTTTCAATATTAGGATTACCAATCTATATGAAATTATTGTTACATCAATTTAAATTAAATATTTTTTTTGTAATAGATAAATAATAGACAATATATTATATTATAATATTGTTAGTGGTATCGGCAAAGTGTCGGCACTTTTTTGTCTATACCGATACCGAGTAGCTACCGATAACAGAAAAAAATATGGATACAGAGTACCGATACCAGAAAAAAATATCGATACCGAGTACCGATACCAATACTCTGTCCCATCCCTATTGTTCGTTATATATGTCAAAACTAAAGTTGGTTTTTTTCAGGAATATAATTATTCAATACATTCCAAAAAAGAGTTTGTGGTAAAGTTTGAGAAAATTTGTATATATTAAAGTTAACAAATTCATTATTTAATTCACTTTAAACTATAACATGTCTTTCGATGATGAAGAGGACATAATGCTATGCAATATGAAGTATTGGGTAAGTTCAGCTCTTGGGTAAGTTCAATCTTGAATAAGATAATTGACACAATGGAATATAGATACACTTTATAATTGACTGTCCTATATAGTATACATTACAGGTATCCATCCTCTTGATACCATTGATGGAAAATAGGCCATTCGAGTTCAACAGCTTAACTAACCTTTGGAAGATTGAAGGTGAGTTTTAACTAATTTTCACATATATTATTTTGGTAGTAATTAGCTGCTTTTTTTCATCCACATATTTTTTTATTGGCTCAGATGAATCGATAATTAGAAGATAATTTTCAATTTTGAATTAGAATTATCATAGACACGGTTGGCTTATCTTAGTTTTTTATTCAAATTCATACCCTTTAGTTAACTTTAATTTCCACCTATTATATAATTAAATTGTTAATAGGATCAATAAATTATTAGCTATTTAGTAAAATATTTATCCAATAGTTTTCAAAATTTATTTCAATTATCAGATGCAAATTCAAAAGAAGAACTCCAGGAACGTGAATACTCTCCTCTAGTGCTACACCCCATGATCCTCTGTTGATGGAGGGTAATTGAGAGACATTTAAAATTTAGAATATTTGGTAAGTTCAACTATGACTCTTAATTGCCATATTTTCAAAATATTTTTCATACTGATATAGTAAATCAGCTCGATTTAGGTATATTTAATTAAGGTTTCCTACATATAGTTGTTCATGTATTGCAGGTGGCTTAATTTTTTTCACTAAAAGAGTCTACTTTGTCAAGCACAATGACATCGTTGACAAAGGCCAAAATGTCACGCGATTTCGCCTTTCAGTTTTCAATGACTTGTTGGACTTTAAACTGCGTGTTTGAAAATTTAAGGCGAAGCTTCATTATATTTTATTTTTCAAACTAGTTATTTTGGTGTTGACTTCTGTTCCATTTGTTTTTCTTATATTTCTATATTTATTAGACTAATAAATTAGCCATTATTACCTTTGCAAATTTGCGTAAGGTCATATCATACCCGGTATTTATTTATAATCTTATTATTCGCATAATTAAAAAGTGTTCAACCAAATTGCCTGAAATTTGGTGAAACGATTGGTCAATGTTCAGTGTTCACTGACCTTCTTGTAGAACTTTAGATGCGTCCCGGTCCAAGGTCATGGTCATTTATAACTCAAAAAAGTATTGAGCCATATTGCATGAAACTTGGTGGGACGATTGGTCAATATACAGGAACCATTTTGCTCGATTTTGGGAGCGATCTGGTAAAAGGTCAAAGCCATTTATAACTCAAAAACTATTCAACCAATTCGTCTGAAATTTGAGGGGACGATTGGTCAATGACCAGGAACCATTTGGTAAAATTTCAAGAGCGAACCGGTCAAAGGTCAAGGTCATATATAACTTAATAACTCACAAAGTATTAATCCATATTGTATAAAACTTACTATGAGTTATGACGATTGATCATTATCCAGTTACCAGTTTATTAAATTTTAGGAGAGAACAGGCCAAAGCTGCGGCGTAGGTATGTGCTTTACCGGGTGCACTTAATCTAGTTGAATGTATAATTTTGATAGTGTTATATAAACTAGGATGGCTTGCAGGGCTGCGGAGTCGGTAGCTACATAAAATGTTTGACTCAGACTCCAACTCACACTCCTTTATTTTGAATTTATCAACTCCGACTCCTTTATAAAGAATTTCACAGACTCCTCGGCTCCGACTCCAACAAACAGTTTTACAGTATTTTTATAAGCAATATTGAGTCATTTGAATGTTTAAACTATATATATTGATTTAATTCATATTTATTAGTTCTTTTGAGATATTTAACATGATGAGCAACAAATAAAATGGACCTAACTTTTTGTGACTTATATCTACAGCTTAGAGTCGGGAGTTGGCTCAAATTTTTGACTACTGACTCCGATTCCACCAAAAAAGCTTTGACTCCGACTCCACAGCCCTGATGGCTTATCGTAGGAATGTCCGAATACATTATTGAGTAGATAATAATTTATTCTACTTCATAACTAATGAATGTATTCTGATAGCCTCAATCTTTTAATTTCTTAATGATATTTCTATTAAGCTTCCCGGTATTTTGAATTTGGTTTAAAATTAGGATGAGGTAGCTAATTGGTTCACTGCTCTAGGTTTTATTCCAAATTCAATCTCATATATCTTTTTTTTTGCGATATTATTATTCAGTTTATTAATTCTAACAATATCAGCTGTCTTGTTAAACATAAATTTATTATTATAAGCACGAAATGTAATTATTCGGTGAATTGTTTATAATGTTCGTTTCAATTTTCAGAAGCACAATCACAGAATTCGGACCCGATTTCAAACCAGTCCATACAACCATTGGAATCTCCCTTTAGAACTCTGCCGATTGGATGGACATAGGCGAAGGAGCTAAACGCTCCCACCAGAGCACTCTACATACCGTTACTAAGAAACACGTTATCAAAAAAGGCGCCCTAATCTCTTACTATTCTCCCAATTTATATTTGTAAGTATGGTTACTTTTTTATTCTTCTTCAAAAAGATGAAGTTTATAAAGTTCTCCTCTACTGGAAAAGTGATACTCTGGTATTATAAAAACATAGTGATACTCATAGTAACAAGTGATACTCATTTTGCAAACTTTGACAAATATATAAGGAACTGGAATTTTTACATTGTATAGCTTAATACTTTTTTAACCTTACTACTACTCTTTTCAGTCCAGTATATCGTAAATGGAGAAGGGGATGGTGTCCCTTCAGCCCCAAACTGTTGGAATTTAGAATGTATTATTTTACCATGTTTATTATTTTTTTAACGTTACTTGCAGTATGGAGAATAACGCTAAGGTTATATTCATCAACTGCGATGTCTTAGATTTTTGTATTAGGTAGGCTTCATTTTCCTATTTATATTTTGTGTGAGGTAGGCTCGTAGGCTTCATCTCCTTCTTCAATCCACCATAGCAACAGATGCTTGTGACTCTTCCTTCACAATCCTTGGTAAGTGACAGCATTCACGGAGAAACTTTTTTTCCATTCATCAATATTGTCACTGACTGGTGGTAGGTGACATTGTTTATAGAGCCACTTTTCTTTCTGATTTTTCTAGTCCCTTCTATTTTTATTTCCTTTTGATGTAGCTAAACGATATGGCCTTTTTGTTCCGAAACAGACATTTAACACCTACTAAATAAATTTATCCCTAACTTGAAACGTCAATCACATTAATTCAACTATCAATTCAGACATCAAGATCATGTTTTACCCTCATGGTAGATATTGACTGGAATATTGCTGCCGAATAACTTCACATTCATAATTTAAAGTATATGTGCGTTTAACGCGTCATATTTTATAGTATGGAAGTGTGCGTTCATGTTCAGCGTAGTATTAGCGCAGTCAATATCTGCCATGAAGCTATTTTTTCTCAAGTATTTCACGCGTGGCCACGGACGCTACACGGTCGCGCATTAGTAGTTGGGACGCGCGTGTCACCATTTTAGGGTAGCGCTCCAGTGTAGTTCAGTGCAGTGAGGGGACGTAGAATGAGGTCCCCAAAAGCGGACAAAAATGCTCTGTCGCGGCCCTATCGTGGCCCGCTGCCTGCCGTGATGCCGGCCCTGCGTGCCCTGTTCGCTGCCTCTATCCTGCACCGTATTTTAACTGGGCAGGAATCCATGCTAATCCTCCATACAAAATGTGAAAAAAATAACTTTTTCATCTTGATAAGTTTATTAATTTTTGTGAAGGTCATGTAATGATGAATTCATTATGGAATAAAAATAACAGTTCTTATCTGGAATTAAACTTATTTTGACCTTTTAGCAATAATAGTTTACAAATTACAACCCTTTCAAATCGGCTACTTTTTTCGGGTATCCGATATTAACATGTTTACCAATAAATTTCTTAATATTTTCTACTTATTGCCACTCAATCAATACGTTAACTAACGTCATCAAAGCCTCATCGTTACTCAACCAACCCTTTACAAAGTCCGTCGATTGCAGTACTAATTGGTTCTATTGAACCATGGATGACAATAATATCATTTTCGTTGATAGCTATAGAGTGAGAACCAGGAATGATATTTACGCTGTGAGGAATTTAAAAAACAAACTCAGATTGATATAAATGTCTTACATATTTACGATTGAAGGTAACAATGAGTAAAGAACTATCCAGTATCCATCATTTAAAAAAATATTAAATCATGTTTGGTAAAGGATCTATCTACATTCTAGACAAATAAGTCGCACATTTTAGATTGATCATTAACCCAATTTGTTCAGCAATAGGACAGAATAATATATATTTCTTCTCTATCTGTAATTATCGAGATTTTGAAATTATCTTTAAAAATACCCTCAATCATTCATAATTATTATACCCCCGCTTATATAAAAGTGGTTATAATTGGGAAACATGTCTCGATTATATTACCGTTAGTAGACATAGAAAAAAAAGAGACAATTTGCTGTGGTGATTATTTCACGGTAACTACAATAAACATCGCTATTACTATTCAGATGTGGTAATAAGAAAAAAATTGTCCATATATTAATCTTTACAATAGATGAAATTTTAACAGTGATTTGATAACAATAATACGAACAAGAAATAAGAAATTATCAACCAAATGGTTAGAGTAATATATAAGAATTTAATGTTCATACTTTTAAATGTTACAATTTACCAATAATATTAAAAGTTAACCAATAATTATAATATTTTCTTTTTTTCTTATTGAAAAATGTAGAACCAACCAACAACTTGGGAACTATTTAACAGAACATAAAAATACTGTTATTTCTATTTTACAAAATTATATAAATCAAAGTAACAAACTTACTACTCACCTAAACTGAGTAGGAGTTAAGCTATGGTTGAATTTGATTTTTTTTTAATTCACTACATTGAACTGTCATCAGAGGGAATTAGCTAATTCAACTAACACTTTAATACTATTTAATAAGCATAGTTGAAATCTAGGAACAATTTTCTTTAATTACAACTGTCCTGGTGCGTTAGGTTGTGAAACAATGCGAAGGCTAAACACTGTTTTTAATATTGTAATTTATAGTTTATAATCTTGGCATTGACATAACAAAATGCGAATATATCTGGAGAGTACACAAACAATATAGAAGACTAGTAGTTACAGATAAATGGGGACACTTACAGAGAAATGACTAGACCTACAGGGAAATGACTAGACCTACAGAGAAATGACTGCACTTACAGAGAAATGACTGCACCTACAGAGAAATGACTACACCTACAGAGAAATGACTAAACCTACAGAGAAATGACTACACCTACAGAGAAATGACTACACCTACAGAGAAATGACTGCACCTACAGAGAAATGACAGCACATACAGAGAAATGACTGCACCTACAGAGAAATGACTACACCTACAGAGAAATGACTACACCTACAGAGAAATGACTACACCTACAGAGAAATAAATACACCTACAGAGAAATGACTACTACTACAGATAAATGGGAACACGGTAACACCTACAGAGAAATGACTACACCTACAGAGAAATGACTACACCTACAGAGAAATGACTACACCTACAGAGAAATGACTACACCTACAGAGAAATGACTACACCTACAGAGAAATGACTACACCTACAGTGAAAAGACTACACCTACAGGGTAATGACTACACCTACAGGGAAATGACTGCAACTACAGGGAAATGACTGCACCTACAGGGAAATGACTGCACCTACAGGGAAATGACTGCACCTACAGGGAAATGACTGCACCTACAGGGAAATGACTGCACCTACAGGAAAATGACTGCACCTACAAGGAAATGACTGCACCTACAGGGAAATGACTGCACCTACAGGGAAATGACTGTACCTACAGGGAAATGACTGCACCTACAGGGAAATGACTGCACCTACGGGGAAATGACTGCACCTACAGGGAAATGACTGCACCTACAGGGAAATGACTGCACCTACAGGGAAATGACTGCACCTACAGGGAAATGACTGCACCTACAGGGAAATTACTGCACCTACAGGGAAATGACTGCACCTACATTGAAATGACTGCACCTACAGGGAAATGACTGCACCTACAAGGAAATGACTGCACCTACAGGGAAATGACTGCACCTACAGGGAAATGACTGCACCTACAGGGAAATGACTGCACCTACAGGGAAATGACTGCACCTACAGGGAAATGACTGCACCTACAGGGAAATGACTGCACCTACAGGGAAATGACTGCACCTACAGGGAAATGACTGCACCTACAGGGAAATGACTACACCTACAGGGAAATGACTACACCTACAGGGAAATGACTACACCTACAGGGAACACTTAATAGAACAAAGACAACTCGAATAGCACCTACATAATTAAACTACACAATATATAATATAGCACTGAAATATGACACTACGTGACTTTACACTAGCTACTATTGACAATGAATGAATGGATAGAGTTTGAGAAATGCTAGCCGTTCAGATTTCTAAAGAATATAATGCAAATTTATGGCCAATGGTTCTATTGCGAAATTCAATGTTTAATTGATTGAAAATAAAATATAGGATTGACTGCTGACCAGCACAACAACTCATAAAAATGAAATGTTCAATTTAGAAGTAACAATTATATAGTCTTATAACCAAATAGTAATAATAAGTAAACCATTTCCCTAGGTGATTTGGTAATAAAAGTGGGGCCTGCCTGTATATTTGGTACCTGAAATCATTCAAATACATTATACATGTGTTCCTTTTCTTAAAATTAAAAAAATGGCAATCTATATTATAAAGAATTATAATTCATGATAGGAATTATATAGAAGTAAAATATAGTACTAAACTATATAATCAAAAATAATTTATTAGATTGTGAAGTAGTCTAATTGAGTTATATTGACCTCTTTCTCACCAACTCTCCGAAAACTGTGAGCCTAATTGAGTATCAGAGTGTACTTTGAAAGCACTTCTTATTATATATTCTGTAAGCATGAAATTTCATTGAAATATTTCAAACAAAATGCAAAGATAGACAACAGGGTTGGGTAGATGCACGAATTAAGTTTATTAAATTTACTGCAAACATTCATCTCACAGCATGTTCTACAGTGCTGTATATAATTATATAAACATTACTTTTGACTAAAAATATTCTTTTACTCACTGCGACAAGGCTTACCATATACTACAAACCTGATTTTAATTTTAAGGTAAAGAAAACAAAATGATTAAACTTTGAACTAGATTACCATGCAGACAAAGTTTATTTATTATTCCATAATCATATCATTAAGAAGATATTTCCATGAAAGTGGCTACCTACTAACCATGAAGATGTTTCTACAATTGGTAACTGCTCACTTAGTCTCTCATACAAAATTCATGCCAGAGAGTTCTTCGGTCCTATGGCATCTGTTTCTTTTCTCACATTTGCTATTTGTGGTTACTACTTTAATAATGAGCACACATTGCCTGAGTAATCATTGGATAATGGATACATGCAAAAGGGCGGTAATATTGTTTGTTTGCATCATTTGGCTATTCAAATTTATAATATGGAAATATAATCTTCAAAAAACTAAATTACCTACTTTAGAGAACGTCGCAATAATTGGAGACATTTAAATTTAAGTGTGTACTGTCCAATTTCATTATAATGAAGTCTTGTATAGTGAACTATCCTAGTTACCCTCCATAATAAATTCTTTTAACATTATATTTTGAGTAGTCTTCCTAATGCTGGCCATCAGTTTTCTATGAATCTCTTGACTCCTACATAATAGAGCAGTTGTTTACAACCTTTTTTTCAGGCGACCCCAATCATGCACATCAAGCCATGTTCGCGACCCAACTAGCCTAAATGCATAAATTGTGTTCCGTTATAAACGTTATTTTTAAATTGCTAATTAGAAGCACTGTAAATAAATCAACTGTCATTATAGCTATATCACTTTCAAGGAAAAGAGTAGATATTTAAGATTATTAAACGTTAGTTGCCCTATATCACATCAAGCACATCTCCTGAGGCCCAATAAAAATAGTGGAAAATAACCCCCGTACAGCTTGAAGACAAAACGAAGCACTTCATCAGAACATTCAATGCAGACTCTCTTGAGAGTCTCCAGGTTATATCTTCAGCGAAGCTTTGAAGTCATTTTATAAGGAACTCAATAGAATATGTTTTTTCACTCTAGACTGAAGTATGTGCAGCATCAAAGAAGAAAACGTCAAAAGGGTTGAGATCTGGATGGTGTTCTGGGAATCTTCATATGTTGCCAATGCTCGTCCTCGAAAACTGTCATTGGAAAATTCTGGAGCTGCATTTGTACAATGTGGTAGAGCGCTGTCAATCTTTCACCAAATTGAAGAAGGAGTGGTTGCTGAATGACGCACCCTGTGTCAAATATTTTTTTTTACTCTGTATCGTTTTCGTTTTCAATAAAGTATTATTATATATTATTATTATTATTAATGTCATAATGCAATCTAAGGTATGCAACACCATTAACCGATGACAGGTTGCAATCATCGTTAAAGAATTCATGAACTATTGGAACTATTCCATTAATAATGGCAACGAAGATAGTTTTGTCTATCATTTGTTCCTCAGATGTTTTGAGGATTTCCATTTGCCCAAACTCTGTTGTTTATTCTATGTGGTTATAAAACTGTCTTCTCTGTGCTTTGTGGACATCAGTTAATGGACATCATTTCAACTGAAGTGTAATAATATAGACGGAAACGAAGTTCATGTCTGAAGATCTTCCACAATGTAGTTTTGGAAAGTAGAATCTGTTCAGAACCATTCAGAGAGAGCAACTGAGTGTTTCTACGATGAAAATGTTTATCCTGAATCCCTGTTTCTGTTTTTATGGTTTTGTCTTCATTTGCTTTTCCTTGTGGCTGGAACAAGTCTTGTTGAAATTATCAAGAACTCTTATGAGCTTTTTCAGGTGACCTCCACTGATCTTGATGTAAAGTATTAATTCTCGGCGTACTGTTGAAAATGTGTTAGACAAACTGCAGGACGATCCATTTATTCTCATGTTCAGAAGACATTTTTCAGGTTGGAAATGGTTGAAGAACAATGCGAATATTCATAGGATGATAATAATCCACTCTTTATGAACAAAATGGGGTGATCATAGTACGAATGGAAACATCTGAATTTCTCCCAATTCGAAATTTAAAATTAACGAAATCTTGTGGTACACAATGTACAGTTCAATGAAAGTTCTGAGTTATGAAGTATTGGTTGCTTCATAACTTAGAGCCACTTCACATCTCTATAGCACTAGAAAGTTTTATCGGATTAAAATTTTAGAAAACTATAGTAATTGAGAGATAACTATGATGAGATTCTTGATTTGTGTCATTTTCTATATTTAGATATTGAAAAGTAATTCATAGCTCAAGTGCTTTCCATAATTAGGATCAATTATAATTAATGGAGTGCTTTATAACTCATAACTTCTAACAACTTATTACTAGTAGTCTGCTGTAACAATAAGGGGTAGTATATATCATTCTATAGAAGAGGAACAATATGGTACAGTACTATTAAATTTTTCATAACAATATATAAATTTTAAGGCTCAATATTAATCATGAAACCCACTTCTGGAATGTATTTTCTCATTTTCCACATAAACAAACTAAAAATATGAAAGCTTCCTTTTGTTGAATTGTTTATGCATGCACTGTTACGATAACTCAATTTCAATTTACGCTCAGTGATTCTGCCATATTTTGAATTTTTTGCGGCACCAGAAAAAATCTTGGCGACTCCACTTGGGGTCGCAATCCCAGCGTTGGGAAACCCTGCAATAGAGTAATGTTCTACTTTAAGGATTTCTACTGTGTCAACATATACTCAGTTAGATTCAATATGTTAAAACCCACTATCAGATTACTGTGAGCCCTAAAGGGTGTTACTGTACCACCTCAATAATAGATTTTTATTTTATATTGTAATACATATATAGAATGATATTTGAATATTACAATGAAACTTAATCATCTTGTCTATAATCTGTTCCTAGCGATCGAGATGTTTGATCTCTGATTGATCTTGACTGTTTGATCCCCAAATGATGAATGTTTGATCTGTGAAATAGTTTCTCATTTAGATTCAAATTGGAGCGAAGAGTAAATATTCAATCCTGTGATGATATATTATAAATGAATTACTTGCATATTCATTAAAGATACATATAAAAAATAAAACATTTTACTCTATATGCATAATTGACAATAATAATTGTACACCATTTACATTATACATTTGTTTATTTGTTTATATCTTTTTTATGAAATAATACGAGTTTTGAAGTATGAACTGTCACATTGTAGCTTTTATATTAATAGGGATGAACTGTTTTCCTTTTACATCAGTTTTTTTTAAAAGATAGAGTGTTTGATCTTTCATTTTCTTATAATCCAGATCTTTACATTCATGAAATACGGTTAGACTAATGGTCGAATAAGAGAAGTTATAAGATATTGTTGTTACACTTTATAGATGGGTGTAGTTAATTTACTGAACTGAATTTTAACGCTCATCGATTGACATAAAGAATTAGCCATCTGATTCACTATATTAATGAAGTATTTGGAATTGTATAGTATGAAAATAGAATAAAACTGTATTAATTATCTTAATCTCCAGAGCTCATCTCTAGTAGAATATTGTTTCTATTTAGCCTAAATAGATGATGTATATGTACTTCATCGTAAGAAGTCATCCCACAATGAATATATTTTTGGATTGTGTGCAAGTACATATTATATGAATGTTCTGTACAGTAAGAGTTCATCTCTAGTCTTAATTGATATTTTATGACTACTATTCGCCGTAAGAGTTCATATCTAGTATACTATTATTTGGTGGACTATAAATAGATATTGTAGGACTACTATTCACTTTAAGAGTTCATTTTTATTGGAATTCTAATCTTTTCTCATTACAATGATGTCGTACTTAGGTATACAGGTTTTTCAACTGAAATTTATCAGAATTATAAATCTATTACGCATCCATTACTCTTTCCAGGCATGTATATTTTCAATGATTCATTATTGTGTCACATTATTAAAATGTTCAAATTAAAAAATGATTATCGGTAAGTGTCACTTATTGGTGATAAAGGTAAATAAATCACAGATAACGTGTTAAATAATTATGTTTATAATAGAAGCTACTGAATTTAATGACGATAATTTTATGTATCAGGTTTGGTGTTAATTCTAACAAAATCAAGTTCATTAACTATACCAAATTCTCTCTCGTTAAATCAGACATTTTTCACACAGAGAAATTAGGGTAATTAGTCAGGGCATAAAGATGCAATTCTTAAGGATTGGAACTAAAGCTAATTTAGGACTTCTTTGGTACCAACGGGCAGAGATAGTTTAGCTATATGTCAGGGAAATTCATACTGCAAAAATCAGGCAAATTCACACTGCAAAAATCAGGCAAATCCACACTCAGGAACACTGCAAAAATGGGCAAATCCACACTGCAAAAATCAGGCAAATCCACACTGCAAAAATCAGGCCAATCCACACTGCAAAAATTAGGCAAATTCACACTGAGAAAATCAGGCAAATCCACACTGAAAAAATCAGGCAAATCCACACTCAGGCACACTGTAAAAATTGGGTAAATCCACACTGCAAAAATCAGGCAAATCCTCACTGCAAAAATCAGGCCAATCCACACTGCAAGTATCAGGCAAATCCACACTGCAAAATCAGGCCAATCCACACTGCAAAAATCAGGCAAATCCACACTGCAAAAATCAGAGAAATCCACACTGCAAAAAATCAGGCAAATCCGCAATGCAAAAATCAGGCAAATCCACACAACACTGTAAAAATCAGGCAAATCCACACAACACTGTAAAAATCAGGCTAATCCACACAAGACTGAAATAATCAGGCAAATCCACACAACACTACAAAAATCAGGCATATCCACACTGCAAAAATCAAACAAATCCACACTGCAAAAATCAGAGAAATCCACACTGCAAAAATCAGGGCAATCCACATTGCAAAAATCAGGCAAATCCACACTGCAAAAATCAGGCAAATCCACACTGCAAAAATCAGGCAAATCTACACTACAAAAATCAGGCAAATCCACACAGCAAAAATCAGGCAAATCCACACCGCAAAAAGGCAAATCCAGACTGCAAAAATCAGGCAAATCCACACTGCAAAAACTAGGCAAATCCACACTACAAAAATCAGGCAAATCCAAGCTTCAAAAACCAACACAATCTACACGACAAAAATTAACACAATTCACATAGTTACAAATTTAGCAAAATTTCACTAGATAAATAAAACAATTAGATAAAGAAATATCTATACCTATCCAAGTTATTGCTAAATTAAAAAAAATAGCTTTCATAGATCAGTGTAAAATCACTAACAACAACTCACCCATTTTATGTGTTTCTCATCTGTTTGAAAATAGGTATTTCGCAAAGAAAATCTTATCGTGTATGGATTATCTTTTCCTAGACTTTTCATGGTTTGTCTTCATACCTTCCTAGGCCTATTATCTATTGACAGTTGCACTAAAAAGTGCAATGATATTTATATAATTATTTTTAACTAGACTACTCATATGTTAATAGTTATCTGTTAATAGTTAATTATCTGAAAAAAACATTTTTTGTAGGTTATTAAATTACAAATGATAAATTCCTAATCATATAATCAAATAAATGGATCACGGCACTAGAACTGCTCTCTTAATACAGTTACAGAGCCCTAAGAGCAAAAACTAATAAAGCATTCAAAAAGAAGTCCTCTTGCTTTCTCTTCACTGTATGGTGTACCTATGTTACATCAGTCATCAGACAAATTACATCATTATATGTAGGGTAAGTTATAAATTATCGATCGGTTCCACGTCTTCGGTCTTTGGTATGACAGATAACGATCAGTATAGTAGGTACCAAACCTAGGAAGGTAGCTTAGGTTTCTAGGTATCATTGTTTCTTTTCTATTGTGGTACGGTGGAACCTATATCCATTTTGGTATTATCCATGATACCTGTAGGTAAAGTATAGTGTCTAACTATCTACTACCCTTTATTGTGTTTTTTTTTATGACCCAAGAAGTGAAACCGACCTAGGTATACCTAATTTGTAACTTACTGTAACGTCCGTAAGTTACCTAACGTAATATACCTACGGTAATCCACCTAGGTATAGGCTATCATGCTATGTGGCTCCAAGTTTTTAAATTTAAATTAGGTAGCTGGCTAGTTCACAAATAACGTAGGTAGGTATACTTAGTCTAGTTCGTAGAACCTTGGCTGGTACTTTATCTTATTTAATTATCATAAGGAAGAAAAGTACCTAGCGCTAACTCGGTGACGTATGGAGAGCATCAAAAAGATTGTTGCAGAATACCTAGAGCTCCAGTATGTACCTAGCCCTAGTTAGGTAGGTAGCTACTATTTAATTGTTTGGAATAAAAAGTTTAAAGACACGATACTAAACACTGTCAGCACATACAAATATAACGATAATGACCAACACATTACACAATATCACAATTATTACACTAAAAGTGACTAAACACTTTAATTACTATAATTTCCTTGACTGTAATGTAAACAGTTCAAATTCACCGAGTCACTGTCAGTTCACCGCCACTGGTTCTCTACAATTTTAATTTTAAGATTTTGTTTTAGAGAGCGTACAGTCATACATGGATTCTTTCAATAGATTTATGTTGCAACACTTCATTTATAAGTTAATCACTGGGATGGTTATTCACTGTTCAATTATTATTATTATTTTGCATAAGTGATGTCTTCAATTATAATTTGATAAAAATTAATTATCTCTCATGTATGTTTTTCGATAAATAGTTATTAAACTCCATTAGATTTAATGTTCCTTAAAAAGAATAATACAGTAAGCTACAGAATTATAAAATGCTCGAATATTGAAGGACCTGAATAATGAATTACACTTGAGTTATGAAGTATTTTCTATGTTAAAATTATAGAAAATGATATACGTGAAATTTTTCGTCCCAGTTACGTCCCCCAATATTTAATCATAGAAAACTATTAGTACACACGATCGATATGAAATGGCTCTCCGTAATGAAGGAACTGATAGCCACTTTATAACTAAAGTGTTTCTCTGTAATTTTAATGATAGAAATAGTCTCGAACAGTTCTTATTAATATTAATTATTTATTACTATCATACTGTATAATTATTTATTTGGGAGTTTATTATTCTGATATAAGATTTGAATCATTGGCGAAGAGTATAATGTAATTGTGCAAGGTTTCATGCAAAAATCAATATATCTTTAAGCTCATAGATAAATACCACTTTTATACTGAGAACAAACATATATTAATAATTTCCCCTTCTATTTACAGCTACATATATCTATCTGAATAAATAAATAAAATAATAAAATAGGGTTAGTTCCGAATTATCGGACAGTTCCATAATTTTAGACACGTAAGAAAGAAAAATAATAACTGTTATATAGACTTTCCTTATGTGTCTGGAAATGTGGAACTGTTCGATAATTCGGAGCTTACATTATGTTTTGTAGAATATAATTATATGTATGTATATAAATTAATTAAGCTGTTACAATAGTTTATGAACAATTATATACTACTTCAATCTCGGGAGACAATGGCCATTTAGAACTGCTATAAACTCTGCAGATTTTCATTGATCTGTTCGCCAGAGTTTTAGGCTGATTTAAATACCTCAAATCTAGGCAGATTATATCGACATTACACAAGCAAGGCCTTGGCAGAAGGCAGTTGCTAAATGCGGAGCGTATAGATTATCTGCTGGGCACTGCTTAGAAATGCTGAAACTGCGGTAAACTATGGTAAAACGACCAATATACTGCTCCTATTTCTAACTGGATAGTGAAAATAAACAGTGATTGGCCAACAAAGGGATTAATTTGCTGCAATAACAATACAAGTTACCTAGTATTATATAAAATACTAATAATTGATTAATATCAATAACTAACCAACCCTAACCCGTACAGCGGGGTGGAATTTATCCGTGTGGAATATACCTATGGTTGAATATACTGGGTGGAATATACCAGGGTGGAATTTACCGGGGGTGGGAATTACCGGGGTGGAATAAATCGGGTTGGAATATACCAGTCACCACTAAAACCATCTTTTTATGAAAACTATTCAGTTTGTAGTTCTATTTCAATAATTAACCATTATTATATTCAAACTATTCATTGAAGAGTAGAAATTTATTATTTTTTGCAGTAAATTGATATTTAATCTCACAGTAAACCTATTTCGACAACCATAGTTTTGTAGTATAACACAAAAGTACATTTCTATAGTATGAACAGTGTAAATTAGACTGAATTAAATTTATAAAAGACTGTTTTTGGCACAAACTTCAGATTTAAAATTGTAAAAATATGAAGTATCTTTACAAACCAGACATGCATCCACAATATAAACTTATAGTCATTGCAATTTCCTCAATTTTTTTTTTATTTTATTTATTTTTTTTCTCAAATACCCTTACAGAATGTCCGAGAGAGCAACCGGGCAATTACTCTCCCGTTACAAAATATTAAGAATATTAATTTGAGAGCCCATAACCACATAATTGTGGTTCTAGGGCAACCTAAACATAAAGAAAGATTAAAGGTAAATTATTTCACAGGAAATTTAGGAATCTATTTTACATTCAAATTCAATTAAAAAAAAAATGGATGGTATAATGAAAGAATAAAACTGAAACAAATGGAAAGGAATTCGTGGAATATCTAAACTGTTTGTTAAAGACTAGTTATTGTTTTCGTAGAGATCTATTAGATAATTCTTAAGAGTAAATTTGAAAACATTTAATGAATTTGCCATCTTCAATTGATCTGGTAATAAATTCCAGGATTTGATTGTACTATATATAAAACTCTGTTGTGACTTCTTTTTCTTGAAAAAAGGAAGGTTAAATTTGTCTTGAAATCTAGTGTTATGGTGATGCACATCTCTGTGCCTAACTAAGCATGAACTGAAATGGCTATCATAATTATTATGCACTAAGCTCTTATACATGTAGATACAAGATTTTAATTTACAAATATCGTCAAATTTTAGAATTTTACATGAGTGAAAATACAAATGTGTACCATCTCGATAATGAAGTCTATTTATAGCTCGTATAGCACTCTTTTGTATTGTATATAAAGCATTTAAATGATTTCTGGTCGTAGAGCCGAACAGTTCAATACCATATATGAAGTAGGGGTAAATTAATGAATAATATATTAATTTTAATATTCTATCAGGTAAACAAGATTTTACTTTATGCATTACTCCTATTGTCTTTGATAATTTATGTGAAATATAGTCAATATGATCCTTAAAAGTAAGGTTAGAGTCTAAATATACACCCAAAAATTTAGTAGATGAACAAGATTGAAGGACGTTAGAGCCTATGCTAATTGGCGAAATAGTTACTTGTTTACGATGTGAAAATATTAGATATTTCGACTTATCAACATTTAAACAAATTTTATTAGCAAGGAGCCATTCATTAACTCGCTTCAGTTCGTCATTGATAACAGTGTGAACATATGGTAACTGGTTCCGAGAAAAAGGATAACAAATAGTAGTATCATCGGCAAATAACAGAAACTTGAACCTATTACTGGAAACATGCAAATCATTTATAAATATCAAAAATAGTAATGGTCCTAGAACTGATCCCTGAGGTACACCATGAGTTACTAATTTGTAGTCAGACTTCATACCGTTAATTGAAACACACTGGTATCTATTTCTAAGGTAGCTTCGAAAAAAGTCTAAGGTGACACCCCTAATTCCATAATTGTACAATTTCCCTAACAAAATCGATTGGTCTATACAATCGAATGCCTTTTTAAAATCAAGGAACAGTGAGAAAACATAATTATTATTGTCAAGTTCACTGTGAATATAATTAGATAGAAAAACAAAGGCATTCGATGATGAAACCCCTTTCCTAAAGCCATATTGATTAGTGTACAATGCCTGGGTAGAATCCAGAAAGCTATACAGCCTAGAGTGCACAACCTTTTCAAAAATCTTACTGAAAATGGACAATATTGATATGGGTCTATAATTATTCAAAGCAGTCGCTTCACCACCCTTGTACAAAGGTATAACTTTAGCTATCTTCAATAAATCCGGGAATACACCCTCTGACAATGCTTTATTAATTAGAATACTAATTACCGGGGCGATAATGGGTGCAACTGCCTTGATAACCACAACTGAAACAGAATCTAAGTCGCACTTTTTGTTTTTAAATGAATTAACCAAACTACATATTTCATGAGGAGTGCATGGCCGCCAATAAAGCGAATTTGGATAATTAACATCTGACAAATAATCCTGGAAGCTCCTAATTGATGGTGGTATCGAATCACTCACATTTTTACCAATATTAGCAAAATAGCCATTAAATTCATTAGCAATGTCAAACTCACCACAGTAACTAACACCATTAACAATCAATTCATCAACAGCATTCCTATTATGCGAGAAAGATGGTCTAATTACCTCATTAATTGTCTTCCAAGTCATTCTACAATTTCCAACATATGAGTTAAATTTATCCCTATAATAAGAAGATTTAGAATTTTTAACTAATCTGTTTACAAAGTTCCTCTGTCTTTTGTAAACAGCATCGTGAACTTTACCAATACATTTTAGTTTATAAAGTGTACGTCTTTATCGAATTTCGATTTTTATTTCATTAGTTATCCATGGCTTAATTATATCTTTGTACGATAAATATTTACTTTTTATAGGACAATTACGATTATAAACATCCATTATTATTTTCACAAGCAACTCCATAGCAAGATTAACATCAGAACAATTATAAACATTAGAGAAATCAGTCAACAATAGCTCATCATGCATCAATTTAAGAGTGTGTGAATTTATTAATCTGAATAATATTTTTTTACAGGATTGTGAGGTAGCACATATGGGAGTGTTTAAAAATAGAAAAACAGGAAAATGGTCAGATACGTCAATAGTAAGGTTTCCAGTCTGTATATTTAATGGATTAGTTATGAAAATGTTGTCAATTAGAGATGAACTATTATTACTGATTCGCGTAGGCTTTGTTATGAGTGGAATTAGTGCATAGGATCTAATAGTATCAAGAAACTGTTTCACATATTGGTTGGTATCATAATTAAATAAATCATAGTTAAAATCCCCGGTCAGAATAACTTCAGAATAATTGCTAATACGTATTCGAGAGAGAATTGAACAAATGTTATCAAGAAACAATTGATGTGGAGCTGAAGGAGGTCTGTAGATAACTCCTAATAAATATTTGAAATTAGGACCAATTACTTCAACAAAAAGAGACTCAAAGCCTTCATTCATAATGTTAAGTTGTGGAAGAGCATTTACTTTATAGATATCACGAACAAAAATAGCTACACCCCCTCCCCTCCTTCCATCTATCCTAAAATTGTGATAGGGCAAGTAACCACTAATATCTATGATATTCACTGTAGAGGAATTCAACCAAATTTCACTGAAACATAAGGCATCAAACTTAAAACTAAAATCATCTATCATAGAGAGAACATAGTCGTACTTGGCCCACAAAGACTGGGCATTTAAATGTAAAACTCTCACCACCATGAGATCCTGCTACATTGTTCAGGTTATCGACATCAAAATATGTTGAACTGTTTTCGTTATCATTTAAATCAGGAAACAACTCATTAAAATGCTGCAGATCGACATCAACATCAATCAACATATCATTATTAGTCATAATAGATATCAAAATAAAGACATATAAATTCATTATAAGCAGCAAAATTATGAAAAATTAATACAGAGGGAGAGTGTTTCCGTTCAAAATATATCACTAACCAAGACAACAGATATGGTCTAGTATATCTGTGTTTGGTCATTGTGATTGCTTGAATGCAAGTCATCCTATATTGACTAGCAATATAAGTGCTTACATATACCATTAGTGAGAAGTAATTGAGATAAAAGCAGTCCATCAGCAAAGGACAGTACATCAGCACAGGACAACACATCAGCAAAGGAAAGAACATCAGCAAGGGATAATACATAATAGCATGGTACAAGCAAGTCAATGCGTATACAAAAATATACACAAGCTTGCCCCGATGGTCATTGGACGAAATAAAGAGAACACACGGGTACTGGTCAGCGTATATAATTAAATATACGAGCCAGCAGCCTCTAACAATAAATAACAGAAGATAGTTTCGCCATCCAAGTCAATCCGTTCTTCGTTCGCCCAACAGCTCCAATACAGTTACTGAGAGGTCCACCTCACATATGTTGTCAAGCTTTGCCTTATTCTTCACAAAAATCTTTCGATTAGGGTCAGTTCCGTTAGGGGCCTTCATCCAAGCATAAACATTTCCATTGTGGGAACCGACTGCCAAGACTTTTTGTGGGAATCGTCGTTTAGCCTGTCTCAGTGCATATAGTAATTTAGATTTGACTGGAGGAAGGTCCTCATTAACATACAAGTTAACAGGCTTACTGGTACGACATGCCCGCAAGACATCATTTTTAATTTCTTGCCGACGAAATTTAACCAACAGGTTCCTTTTAGATGGTGCTTGCGTGTTTAGTTTCTTTCCGATGCGATACGAGGACACGATGGCATCAGATGTTAGTTCATAATTTAAACTGTTCCTGAACAATTGCTTGATTATCTCAGAGGAGTTTTCATCATTGGATTCTGAAGGTAAAGCATTGCCGGACACAATCACAGAGTCAGCTCTTAAACTTGTCTCCATCTCATCCAGACGTTCAGCTAACTCAGAGTAATTTTTCCTTACAATATTCACTTCACTTTCCAGCTGAGCTATTCGTTCATCCTTCAGCTTCAATTTCTCTTCTAGACTATTGAATGCAGATTCGAAATTCTCCGTTAACAACATGTAGAGAGCTCGATTCTCACCAGACAGCTGATCAACATCTAGTAAACCATTGTTGTTTATCTCAGTTCGTGAGTTAGGTGGCGTAAGTGCATTACGGCGTCTCTTGTTACCCATCGTAAGTGATAGGTCCAGAAGTTGAGGTTTTGTAAAATTATTAATCTTTCCAGAAACAGTAGCAGCAACTATCTGAAGAGACTTCTCAGAAAAGATCGCTCACTGAAGATAAAAAATACTTGTGGTTGTGCACGAAAAAACAAGACAGCTTTCACAAAACTGAGTGAAAATCAAAGAAACGCTGTGAGGAGCGATACACTACACTTCACGTCAGCACAGCACGAAGACGATTGACAATTTCTGTTATCTATCTTTGTTTATAAATGCAATAATTAAAAGAGGTCGCTTGCTCGATGATGATGATGGTCTCGTTGTTCATATGAGTTCTTATATAATAAAATTAAATTTACACAAAGAAGAGTAGTTGTTTTTCATTATGCACAAGTGGTTAAACTAGGTATCAAAGCACTGGATTTCTTTGTAAATACCGACAAAATTATTTGTGATAAAAACATAAAGATGTCTTTAGAATTTTAACAGAAATAATTTTGTAATTGATTTCAAAAAAATCACTCATGATTCTTTAACAGAATTTTGAAAAATATTCCTTGATTCTCAATTTTCATATACTAAAATCGAATTTTAATGAACAAAATGAATCCCTATTGAAATTAAATACTATTCTATTAAATACTATTAAATACTTACTATTAAATATTATTAAATACTTACTATTAAATACTATTGAATACTATTTAAATATTGAAATTCAATTAAATTGAATTATCTATCGTTTTTGTTCATGACATTTTTTCGATTAGACCCATACGAAACGAGTTATTCGAATTTCTAACAAATTTCGAACCATTTTCAAAAACTCTACCTCTGGTATTTGGTTGAAGCTAGAGCATCGCGGTTTTTTGCATTCGATTCTCCATACTGATATCTACAATAAGATTGCCTTCGATTTTTGATTTCCGAATGGGTTTTCTGAATTTCGACTTTTTCATAAAAAGTAAAACAAAAATTTTGAAAAACAAATTTTGTCGGAAAAAATTTTCTACAACAAATTCGAAAATCGAAGGCGATCATAATGTAGATATCATTATGGAAAATCGAATGCAAAAAACCGCAATGCTCCAGCTTCAACCAAAACCAGGGGTAGAGTTTTGAATTACAAGATTTGTAGATATCAGAATTAGTAGGAATTTCCTTTCAAAGTTTGATGATCTGACACGCAGCATCCATCCACTTCGAAGGTTGGGGGACAACTGACTAATCTCTCTTTGCATTCATTGGTGTGGGCGTGTTATACTGGTATGTTCGATACCAGATATAGCGAGATAATTAATTATTACGAATTATAATTGGCTGAGAGATGGTTTTTACAGTACATACTGACTCCCTAACCCCCGCCCACTTTCCCTTTCTCCCTCTCCCAAGGGGGGTTAGAATTATACGATACGTCTGGTATTTTGCACACACTATAAGATGGTTTTAAAGCAACTATTTATTCAATAAAAAATAATGATAAAATTAAGATATTTCTTCGGGGGGCGGTCCCCTTAAATATAACCTCCTGATCACTCAATAATGATTAATTACAACTGCATTGCTCCATTACCAGTTTGATTATTCCATAATTACTACATGGATTCCAACAAGGCAATTCCCATTCTCTTTTAACTGTCGCAAAACACGAAAGATAAAAATGAAAGAGAGACCAGTCTGTAAATAGTATTGAGTAATTACATTATAAATACAATTTCCACTGTCAGAATAATTTAGAAATATGTAAAATAATTTTCATTGCACATAAGGATTTACATCATGAAAAAATATTTACAATATAATTATTAATTTACATAATATAAAATGATTTACAAAATATAGAATGGTCAACAGCAATTCGATATATTACAAAAAATACAATTTAAATTTACAGTAAAATATAAACATATACAATCAATACTTTCACAAGAACAGTGATTATCAAAACATTAATTAATATAATTTATGATTATCAAAACATTTATTTTACAAATCGTAATTATATTTTTAATTTCAATATCTTGATTATCTTATACAATTATATATTTTGATTATTTATCATAATTTACATATTTTTATGATTATCTATTACCACTATCTATTATAGTTATATAATATTAGTATCAACATTACCTATGAATCTTGATTATCTACTATAAGAATATGTTATGAGTATCTTGTATAACTTAATTATATAGATATATAACGTAATTAATAATAGTAATTTATGCAATCAAATGATTGATTTGTCATTTACTAATAACGCAGACTCGTATTTCAAATTAATTACTTCGTCATGTAATTTGCTATGAATATATTGTAATTTATCTGATAATATGATTTGGAGACAAATAAGGGAAATTTAATTTATTAAATTAGTTCACCTAACTATTGTATATTACAGGGTGACCAATTAAAAACTAGTCGAAAATAAATGCTTATAACTTAAATAGTAATTGGTGCAGAAATCATTTACTTTCGACTATTTTTTTTTTATGATCACCCTGTATATAAAAATGAATGATTTAATAATAAGATAATATAATAGAATAAAGAAATCATGAATGCAAGGATATATAACATCAAAGGTACTGACCATTTCACCTGGATATTCTGAAACTAATAATCTGTTAGCAATAAACCGATTAAGGTTTATACCGGGTGGACCAAAAGTCACTTTACCATTTTAAATGGTAAAGAATAAATTTAATATTTTTATATAAAAATATCCATCGGCTTCCATCATTATTCAAGCTATACCAGCCCTCCATAATCTTCAAAGAAGTATGGCCCAATGAATTTAGAGTTTGATAATCTGCACCAGACAGTTACTTCCTGTGGATGGAATGGCTGTTCATGAACAATTTGGGTATTAACTCTGTTCAAAAATCTACAGTTCTGTTAATTCACGTGTACTATACTGAGATAAATAGAAGATTCATCTACATTATTGAATGTGATGAATAATTCGTCAGTTATCAAATTCATCCTGACTGTTATTCTGGTATCAACTGAATTTTTTTTAAATATAATTTTAGATCTTTCTTTAATATTAACCGTAGTGACCTGCAAGACAATCTTATTTGAGTACTATGATTTCTCGTTGATTTTGTGTTGTCTTCTGTAACACTAAGATTCACACGCTGAATAACTTTAGTGCAAGATGACTTCGATGTTCCAGTTTGCTCTTTGTCAGTATATGATTCCGTTTGTCTGAATTTTTCTGCCAAGGCAAAAATGCATGGTTTAGATGGACTCTTATTAACATTTCTGATAGTAAATCTCCTTACTGAGGATTACTCCAGCAAACGATCCATTTTGTTGAAAGTAATATTCAACAATTGCGGCTCTCTCGTCAATGTTGAACTTAGTCATTTTTAGAGGCTTACGATTTCACACATTAAAAAGTATGTTTGAAATATTTGCAATCTAATGTGGTATAGTCATTTTGGTTCATATCCACTAAAACTTTAAGTATTCTTCTTCCATTTGCCATTTGCTGAAGATTTTTATCATTTTTGGTTTGTGCGTAATAAAATTTTAAAATGGTAAAGTGACTTTTGGCCCACCCGGTATCATTCAGAGCTTTTAAATAATATATGGATATCACACTTCAATTTTCCATGGGCTCAATTATTTTAATATTTTTTCAACCATTTTGCCACCAACAATCATGGGATCATTTTTTCTCTAATGGTACTTTTCAGTTGATTTATTAGCTAGCCTATACTATTTCAGTTCATTTATTCAGTTAAAATTGAGAGGTTAAATATATTCATTTCTAACGTGTATTAGTGAAATACATTACATTCTGACAATATTTTTAACGTGACACAATAAAATTGAATTGGAAATTTTGCAAGACATATAATATAGAATCATCAAAGTTGAGAATACATAGTTGTAAAATTCCACTAAAATAATAATAAACGTTCCACTATTTGAATAAACTATTTCCCAAATATTATCAAAGGGATTTAATTCTCAAATTTAAATTTCAAAATCAGTTTCCATTTGCCAAACAGAAACAGTAGAATTAATTCATCAAATTCATCCACAGATTATAAGTTCAAAATTCTGTCTAAAAGTTTCAACGAGAGTGCAATGTACACAGTTCGTTGAATGATTCCTCTCAAAATATCTAAAATGATTTAAAAATAATAATCAATTGATTACAATTCTCATTTCCAGTCTAATTTCTGTACAAAATGGAAGTTCAAACACAAAAATCACCAGCAACTTCATTTCCAACAAGAAAAATCTTCTTCAACTTTCAGACAAAAAAGTTCATTTTTGTCTGTCTCGTTAAATGGAACGAAATATTATTTAGAGAAAAAAACTGATGAAAATTGCCTGGAATTGTTAACTCTTTAAGGACGGATATACACTATAGTCTACATGACTTCAAAGTTGTCGTCATGCTGCACTCTGGTTGAATTTTTTATGTTAGTTACCCTCTCAGAAATAACAGTGGAACTTAATTTGAAGAAAAATATTGCATTATAAGATCCCTAAATAACCGATTTTTAGCACAAGTTAATTTTAATTTTCATCAGAACATGATCCATGCATGGAAGGGTTAATGATTAGTTTAAATTCTGTTATTTTATATTTTATTGCTACTGAATAATTAAAACTATTCAAGTTTAAAAAAACCTTTTAGTTTTCTCAAGTTGAACATATCAGCAATCATTCTAACTGAATACCGAATTGAAAAATAAACACTGATTTTCAGCATGCGATCAGAGATTACAGTCGATGATAAAAAAAAGATCATTTTGCTTAGACGATAATTGATTTAAAAAATAAAAATTGCTATATATCATACAATTGAAACACTAAAAGTCAATCAACTTTCGTCAAGATATTATCGACATAAAATAAGAATAATATTGTACTAATAATATTATATGAAACTAAAATATTTTACGATAAAATAAAATCAATCTTTAGCGTAATCAACAATTAAAGACTATCTACTTATTATATATTTACAGATAAAGTATATACACGGCTTCCGCAATTCAATTAAACTCAAAATAAATAAATCTGGATCACCAAGTTGTAATTAAATCTTCACAGAGTTTTGTTATTCAGGGTTACAAGAACCACATCTATTGTTATTCCAAAGCAGTCAAACAATGTCTGTCTGTCCTCTATATAGCCTCTATTCAATGGAACTTAATTAGTATTGAGGTCGAGGCTAATAAGGCATTGGTCCAAGAAAGAACTGATACATTGAACCGCTCGACAACTTAATTGAAATCGAACCGTAGTGAAAGGAAACAAAAATAAGAAATTCAAAAGACTATTCATGAATTAACTGAAGTTAATCTCACAGTTGATAATAAAATAAATAAATCTAAATAAAATATGTAAGAAATATATGAAAAATGATATACTTTAGGTAAAAAAATAATTCTGCTTTCAATGTTAGACAGTACAACTCCTCTACAAAGAACATTTGATTCGTTCATAACTGAGGATGGTATGTTTTTAAGGGCCCGGTCAAACAAGTGTTATTTTCTGAATTTCAGGAAGCGTCGGCTAACATGGATACATATGAAATGGGTTCAGAAATAACATCCTCAGTGTCAAAAACACTCTGAAAATGCTGTGCAAAAGCGCTCGTGTGACCGGGCTCTAAATAATTACCCTTGAAAAGTATCTCGTATAATTGATAAATTAGAATGTTAACAGCTTTGAAAAAGGATAGTATCTTGTTATAATGTAATGAAACAACAACGGATGAACTCCATTGGTTGGATTAGTTCAGCAATTTAAAATTATACTTTAGAAACTTAACAACACGTAAGTAACAGCTATTAAATTACTATAAATCACTGGACGTGTATCTAAATTACTCACACGGAAAAAGATTCATCTAGAGCGCAACATAGAAAATATAAAAAATTATGAGAGGAGAGAGGTAATAACTCAGAAATCAAAAGGTCAGAAATTTCGTAGTAAAGGAATCATAGGTTCAGCAGTAAACATGTGTTCATTCTATTTTTTAAATAGTTGTGCCAAATATTCTAGTTAGTCAGAATGATGATATACAGGGTACGTGTTCCAAAAATAGACGAAGTCCAACATTAAACTATTGATGGTAAAGCTTTCTTTCGAAAATCATTTTGTTTGTTGAATTTTTCTACATCGACAGTTAAATATTCATATATTCTTATTCATTTTTGTGGGGGAAGTAAGTTCAAACATTTAAAATATATTTTTAGACAACTATCTCATTAATAGAATTAATATATATGTCAAGATATCAATATTATCCAAATGTCTATTCCTCTCATAAAATATTGACAAACTGGAGGAAATGGAAGGCACAAGTTTAAATTTGCCTTTTAGAGAAAAGAAATGTTCATGTTAGGAGAAAGGGATTAAATATCTTGAAATCATCAATCAATCGAATGAGTAAAACTTACACAGCCACCCTTACAAAATCATAGTCAAAATCTATAATTCTTGGAACAGATTTTTCTCGCCTTAAAAATATTGTGAACTGGTTCTTTTAAAGACATGTTCGTTTTGTAAAGAATATTATCAAGAGGGACGAAGCTGTATTGTGTATGAATGAAGAAGCAATTAAACAGAACATTCAACTATATGCTCCAAGGAATAACAGTCAGGAATTTAATTTTAACCTTTTTATCATTTTGAAAATTAAATCATCACTCACACTTTCATTTTAAGGGTGGCCTGAACGAACCCTTTTAAAATTTTATCTTGTGCCTTCCTTTTTGTACTTGAACACATTTCTCCATATTGTCATTTATTTCAAAAAGGAGTAGTTATTTGAATGAATTAAAAACCAGGATATATATTTGTTCCATTAATGGGGTTGTTGACTATTGTTTGAACAAACTTCATTTGCCATTTTCTGACGGTTTGACATGGCCATTTTCACCACTAATCAATCAAATCGATTTAATACTAGAATAACTGAAATTGTCTTTATGATAATTTAACTGTGGATTGGAAAAGGGTCAACAAATATACCTTTTTAAATTTGTAATCCGTTTTTTTTATTTACATCCTGTATGGTTGCATCACTGAATAACTAATATCAACGTAAATATTCTACAATTTCTTAATACAGTTTTCACAAAGATCTGTTTCTTTTGAGAACTGTGTTTTGTGCTAAATAAATCGTTCAACATAAGTTACATGTCTTGGAATATTTGAATATATTTTCTCCTGTTTTACATTTCTACTGACTGCATTTCATTCCCAAGACTCCCCTGTTTCTCTCTTACGGACGATATTTTGACGGAAAAAATAGATTGAAGGCCTGATTTTTTTTGGTTTCCAACTATAAGGTGGTGGAGAACAGTCTTTTTTCATCGAGTTTAATGGATTGTATCAAAGCATTATTGAAAATCTGTTTGAAAAAGTCTGTTTTCTATCGCTGAATCATATATCTCCTCTTTGTGAAAATGAATAGAGTAGAAGAAATTATTATAAATTTCATTACGAAGCAATAAAAGTAATTGTTGCAACTATCGGTGATTGAATTTATTTGCAATTTTAGAAATCCCTCTTAATTTTTCTTGGTCCAGCCATAACTTTCTTTCAGGGGTGTATTTCATAACGTAATCAGTAGAATGGCTTATACAAAGAGGCCAGAAACAATTTTTTTTTAAATCACACTGTCCTTAGAGCGGAAAAGTTGCGAAATGATGAGAAAATACTCTGTGCAAAATTTAAGCTCAACCAATTAACATCTTGAGGTTCCGCATGACAAATGAAGTTTAATTGTATGAATATATCTAATGTTGTTAATAATTTGCAATTTTAGTGCACTTAGGGCAAAGTAAATCAGCATTCCTGCAAAGTAAATCAGCATTCCTGCAAAGTAAATCAGCATTCCTGCAAAGTAAATCAGCATTCCTGCAAAGTAAATCAGCATTCCTGCAAAGTAAATCAGCATTCCTGCAAAGTAAATCAGCATTCCTGCAAAGTAAATCAGCATTCCTTAGATTTCATTGTATTTATAAGTCTATTTTGCTATTACATTCGATATTTGATCAAAATTGATAAATATTTTGAGGTTCCACATAAGTGTCGAAAATAATTTTTCATTCAAATTTCGCAATTTTTTTAAAAATATTATCACTGCTGTATATATCAACAGGAAGATTTAAAAGAAGAAGTGAAGCATATTTATTATAATAAATTAGTAATAGATATCAAATACATATAAAATAATCTTATTTTCAACCTGTAAATACTTGAGTTGTTAACTTTGCCCTAAGTGCACTAAAAATGCAAGATTATAACAAAATTAAATAAATTTATACTATTAAACTTCATGTGTCATGCGGAACTTCAAGAAGTTAATTGATTGAGCTAATATTTTGCACACAACATACGATATCTCATCATTTCGCAACACTAAAAACAATATGATTTCAAAAATTTTGGTTGTCGAGCCACCCTGATAATCAGATTTTCAGTTTGAATATATTATATTAGTAAATATCGTACAGTATAAAAAATTATTAGAGTAATATTATTAATCTTAATATTGGATATTTATAAAAAATATATATGAAAATACTTTTTAACCTAGTAACCTAGCCATGAAAAGTTTGCTCAGTAACCTAGTGACTGGTCCGTGCGCGCCAATCCTCACTAAATCTGTTATAAAAATCTTTATAAATTGACATTTTGTTTTTTTTCTTCATAAAAACTTTCATTAGATATTTACACATCCATTGGTGACCGCCAAAGAATAGTTATCTATTGAAACTATAAATTAGCAAGCTAAGATAAAAACCAATATTTCTTCGGTTTTCCAACTATTTTAACAAAGCCATTTTCATCACCCATCAAGAAAATCGTTATAATGAATAAAACCTAATGAAAATTTAGCTGTGGATGGATAATGGTTAAATAATGCGAAAAGGTACCACAAATAACCTTCAATAGTTATTAGAAATATTCTAAATTAAAGTTGTGTTCCGTTTTTTTTAGATACCCTGTATAATTGGATAAATGCTAATAATATGAGTATCTTGCCATTTATCACCTTCTTCAATGTATAATCGTGAGTAAGTCATGAAAAGACTGATTCCAAATCAGTTTCTAAATAAATATTATTCTCATTTCTTCTTGGGGACTGGTCTGCTTGGACATGTCCCTAGGTTACTAGGGTTAAAAACTCTCTAAAATATCATAAATTCTCCTCCTTTTTATTCTGTTCACATTTCTGTAGTACAAACAATTGACATTCTAGTCAATGCCATGAAACAAGCTTATGCTAATGAAATATGAAGCGAACGTTACTACTAATGGTCCAATTTTTCTTCTAAAATCATTGATTATTAACTTTCTCATTCTAATATTTTATCTCAGTATTGGATGTACGTCTTTATTTTCTGCCGCATTAAACTGTTGCCTGAAATTACACATCATATAATTATAGAGTAGGGTGGAACGTTTTTTTCAACTTTTTCAAATTCGAATACGCAGTTGTTCGGAAAAGTTGTTGGCACACCTAGTTTGAATGTTTGAAAAAATTCAGATCTGTCGGATGTCATCTTCATCTGCTACCATTGATTCGAAAAATCGAAAAACTTTGAAAAATGATTGCCATTGAAAAATTTCCATAATTTTTAAAATTTTGTCTATTAATTTTGCATTAGTAATAAAGTTCATCAGAAAGGTATATTATAATTAGCTTCCAAATTTGAAATCATAGATAAACCATATTCATCTGCCACCAAAGCTTCGAGAAATCGAAATATCCTGAAAAACTGCTTGTCATGAAGAATTTCGCAAAAAAATCATTTTCAACCAATAATTTTGCATTTACACAAAGAAGAGAAGTTGTTTTTCATTATGCACAAGTGGTTGAACTAGGTATCAAAGCACTGGATTTCTTTGTAAATACCGACAAAATTATTTGTGATAAAAACATAAAGATGTCTAGAATTTTAACAGAAATAATTTTGTAATTGATTTTTAAAAAATCTCACATTCTTCTATAACAGAATTTAAAAAAAAAACAATGATTCTCAACTTTTATTTACTAAAATCGAATTTTAATGAAAAAAATGAATTCCTATTGAATTAGATTTTTAAATAGCTTTCAAATTAGAAATCATTTTGACTTCATTTTCATCTGCCACAAGCATCAAGAAAATATCGTTAAACGGTCGTTCTTAAATAAATTTAAATTGGAATTAAACTTATGAATTCATTCAATCTTCTTAATTGGCCAGAAAATGATATGACCAAGTGTTCTCAATAATACTCTCCAATTCTTAACTTTCAAAACCTGATCTTTTACTACAGCTTGTGACCAAAAATGAATTCAATAATTAATTCTTACAGATATCCAATTTACATTTACAAAATTTGATAAGTACCGATTTTAGTTTATTTCAAAGTATTTGAAACAATCCTGAACTCACCACGTGAAGGTGGCTGAGCAACGAGTTCCACCCCACCCATCTCAACCAATGATCAGCACAATTCTCCTCAAAACACAACAATCATGGAAACTTTAACACTGGAAAAATTCTTTCTTCGATTCAAATACTGGTCAATTCATCATTCCTTCAATTTTTGCTTTTTATGAATCCATCTCTTTCTTTTCTCCAACAACTGAATTCGAAGCTCCTGTGACCATTTTCATGTGTCATTCCACTGCTTGAGTATGGTTAGGAGTAATTGTTTGAACTTTTTCTCTGTTCACTACTCAAATTGCGTTTCTTGCCAATTTATAATCAGGTGATAGGCAGATGCGACTCTATGTTGCAACTTTCAAAACATCAGAAAACCTCGTCACAATGTTGAATTCATTATGAATGTCTACGTACCTGTTTGGTTAGGAATAAAATGCAAATCATCGACTGCATTCAATCACCTAGATACTGACTAAGAAATAGTGAGAAATTGTTGACAGGGATATCAAGAACAATGCGTACTTTGCCCATTAGGGGAACCTTCTCCTCTCAATGATTAGCGATGAATTTACCGCAATCCCTGAATTTGGGTTAAGAATATTTTTGATATCAAGAACCGACTCGAGAGCTTCATTGAAAAAGTTTTTTATAATACCGAAATTGGAGTTCGATGAACCTGCCTATCACCTGATGATAGATTTGCAAGATACGCAATTGGAGGAGCCACTTTCAACATGATGTATTAGTATAAGAGAGTTACAGCGTGCTTTAGTGTATAGAGAAAAGCTTTGATAAATTACTCATTTTTGCAACCATACTCATGGCAGTGGAACGACACATCAAGATGGTCACAGGAGTCTCGACTTCAGTTATTGGAAGAAAAAATGAGATGGATTCAAAAAGCAAAAATTGAAGGAATGAAGAAATGACCAGTTTTTGAATCGAAGAAAGAGTTTTTCCCGTGTAAAATTTCCATGATTGTGGAAATCGTTGTACGCACCTTCACGTGATGAGTTCTGAATTGTTTCAAAATACTTTGAAATTAACAAAGCGCCGTGCTTAGTGAATTTCGATAATGTAAACAAATGTAAATTGGATATCTGTAATCATTTATTATTAAAACCATTTTTAGACATAAGCTGCTGTAAAAGATCAGGTTTTGAAAGTTAGGAATTGGAGAGTATTATTGAGAATACTTGGTTACATCATTTCTTGGCCAATTAAGATAAGAATAAAAAAATTCATAATTTTATATCGAATTTGAATTTTTATAAAAACGACCGTTCAACGATATTTTCATGATGCTTGTGGCAGATGAATATGAAGTCACAATGATTTCAAATTTTGAAGCTAATTATGAAAAAACATTTCTTATGAACTGTATAACTAATTCTAAATAAATAGACAAAGATGAAAAAATTTGCGAAATTTTTTCATAACAATCAGATTGCCAGAATTTTTCAATTTTTTGAAGCTTTGGTCTCAGATGAAGATGATGTTTCAATGATTTCAAATTTGAAAGTTAATTACAATATACCTTTTTAATGAACTTTATTACTGAAGCGAAATTATAGGACGAACATTAAAAGTTTTGGAGACTTTTCAATGCAACAAGTTTTTCAAAAATTTTCGATTTTTCGAAGCACTTGTGGCAGATGAAAATGACATCCGACAGCTAGTGTGAAATTTTTCACACATTCAAACTAGGTGTGCAAACAACTTTTCCTCACTAATTCATATTCAAATTCATAAAAGTTGAAAAAACGCTCCACCCTATTATACAGTCGCTATTCAATTATAGTTATGATGTAACATGGATTCAGAGAGGTTAGTATCCTTTTTTATATTAACAATGTAGGCTTGCGTTCAAATATGACGTCACTTTTAATATAACAATTTTATGGTTACTGAAAAAATCTTATTAGTAATGTATGCAGTTACAATCATCTTTGCTTTGATACATTCAACTGAAAAAACTCATTCAATTATTGAAATCATCTACTGAACTGATATCATGTTACCAGTTGCTTTTCAAGCTTACAATGGTTATAATTGATTGGTGAAACGGACAGACAGAATGGAACTGCTTGTATATAATATTGATGTATCGTATAATTATATTGTATTTTGAAGTTTTTACAGATCTCATAAAATTTCATTAAATTAATAACAGTATTATAGTAGTGCAACATTTCATAATTTAATAAAATTGTTTATTAAACTAAATTGTTTGGAAAATTTAAATGTTTTTATTTACCTCACTGTTCATATCAAATACTTATGTTCAGCTTCTGAAACATTATTCCAATTTTTTCAATACTTTGCAATATTTATACGTAATCTACTTACTTTTCTTGACAAGGCTTTTGTATTGAATAATTAAAGAAGAATATATTGCTGACGTGAACGCACCAATTGAACAATCTGAAGCAATATGTTTCGTTAATTGAACGACAACTTCATTTATTTCTTCTCAGATTATTCGAATATCAACATGTGAACCTCTATTGCATTTGATTGAAATGATGACACAGGTCTATTCATCCGTAAAAAAAGTCCTCTTTATATAACCAGAAAATAAATCATAGTTGAATACTTAGAATTATAACACACTTTTAATTAATGTAAATTTCAATTTTGAAGTACTTATATGGATATTAATGAACAATATCTAAGTTCTATATTTACTAATACAGAGCCTATTATTGAATTTAAATTATATTCGAATGCAAGAATGTATTATGCATAAACATATTCTGATTTTAAAAAAAAATTCTCTCAAAAGCCAAAATATAATTTATTTAAATAATTAGAGTCAATATTATTGTGTCGCATGGCCCCGTAGTCATGATAATCAGAATGGTTCACTAAACATAATTTCATTATACAGGAAATCTACTGTAACAATAATTATAATAGAATATTATTCCAAGATAATTTATGTATCCTTTTATGAGATAATTCTTGCATAAGAATATCAAAATGAAAAAAGAATATTTTATTACAAACTGATTTAGGTATATTTTATTTTAAATTGAACTACGATTTGGAAACTTAACAATTTAACAATCATTTAACCATTATTTTTATTCATTCATATGTCCATTAAACAATTATTTTATTTTACATAATTTTAAATACAATTTTATGTTAACAATACATTTAAAAAAATTATTTGCAATTTTATTGTAGTGTATTAACCTATCTTATTGAATATTGATGTTATTCAATATTGATGTAATTCCCTATATATTTTTACAATGTTGATGCAATTCCCTGCCGATAATTCTAATTTTGATGCAATTCCCTATAAATTTTTTTGAATTTTATGTAATTCCATACGGATTTTTCTAATCCCTACTTAATTCGTTGTAAAAAAAATTCAATGCTGATGTATTTTGCGTAGATTTTTTTTTAATGTTGGTGTAATTCTCATCACATCTTTTTTAATGTTGATGTAATTTTATTTAAATTTAATTTAAATGTTGATGTAATTATATTTATATTTTTTCAATGTTGATATTGTACTGAAATAATAGCCTATTAACAAAACACTGAATAAGGATAAATGAAAGTTTAAATAACACCCATATTGTATTAGTTATCTATGAACAATTTAGGTTATAGTTCGTGATAATTGTCCAGAGTCTTGATATATAGTTTAGTCCCCGTGAAGAATGGCGATACGGGAACTCAGCACCAGCAACAGTGACTGTGGGAAATAAATGATATTAAGAGATTTATAATATTAAAATTGTATAAATTGAAGATTAGGTTAAATTTATGGACTGTAAAAATTAGTAGCATTTTTAACAGAGACAGAATTTAATAATAGAATTTATTAAAATTTACCAATAGAACTTAATAGAATTTAACAATAGAACTTAATAGAATTTAACAATGGAATTTAATAGAATTTAACAATAGAATTTAACAATAGAATTTAACAATAGAATTTAATAGAATTTAACAATAGAAATTTAATAGAATTTAACGATAGAAATTAAATAGAATTTAACGATAGAAATTTAATAGAATTTAACGATAGAAATTTAATAGAATTTAACGATAGAAATTTAATAGAATTTAACGATAGAAATTTAATAGAATTTTAGGAGTGAAGAATCGGTAGTTTCATAGTTAGGATTTTTAGATATAACAAATTGAAAACATAGAAAGTAGGATATATATAAAATGAGCCACCTAGTTGCCTTTATTTTTAATTTGGAACATAGTCTTATTATCCTATTATGAATGGAAATATATATACGCAAACATAATTAATTAGAGATTCAAAACCAAATTGTGCGCCATGCGAATTAGTCTTACCTAAATCTCTAACAGATAAATCATGTCATAGCCGTCCTCCAGTCCATCGTGTCCCTTTCAGTGCCAGGTGTCCGGTTAATTAACGCCAGGTAACATGCCTCAACCGGCAACCGAGATGGCCTTCCTGTCTCCTTTAGCCCAACATATTTTAGCTAGTCTTCGAGACACGGATGTTTGAGGAAGTTGTTGTTGTTAGTAAGGGATTGTGGAGGTAACTGACATGTTACAGCATCAGCTGCTTGAGGTTACCTTAGTCTGGTGGGAAAACCTCAGAACTAAGGTTAAGATTTATAGCTAACTCGCTGCGCGTACAATTTGGTTTGAATTTAGACAATAAATAATAGCGCAACGAGGTAGCTCATATATGTGGCATAATGAATGGATTAAGAAATTAAAATAGTTAGCATTTATAAATGCAAAGAGAATATTTAATTAATGACATAAACTATTAAAACTTCAAAATATAATATATACATGCAACATATAATAAACAAATGGAATTAGAACCATAATTAAACAATAAACATATATACATAGATGTGTATTTATGTACAGATATAATTATTTTTTTGATTTTTTCCATGTTTTTGTAATTTAGTCTCACAGACGCATGGTTAATTAAGTCGAAAAAGTGAAAACTCGTTTCAAATAATCAGATGCAAATCAAGAGTTCAATATTCATTGAGTGGATAAGAATTTTACACAAGAAGATACGGAAAGAAGAGATGTGTATCTGCTGTATCTGTTGATGTATCTATTTATGAACATCTTGGTGTAAAATTTGATGTGACTATTATTGAACATATTGGTGTGTCTGTTGATGTATCTATTTTTGAACACATTAGTGTATCTGTTGCTTCCTACTATTGTAGTATTGATGTATAAATAACTCTTACTAACAATACTGTTTCTCAGAAAGAAAATGTTCTAAAGAGAATACCCATAATTGAGTACAGCAAAATCTCATAGTAGTCTAGCCTCCTAATGAACAAACTTTCTATCAGACCAAGAATTTTTTGAAACTGTACTGGAAAAAGCCTGCTAGAAGATAAAACACAATTTTTGTCACCTTACAGTTATTCTAGTGTATATATTAAAAGGAGTAACAGTTACAATACTCTTTTAAATATATTTCTCTAATTTGAATTAAAAATTATATATATATATACCTTTTTTAAGATAAAACATAAGGCTTTATCGGTTTCAGATTTATTTGTAGTGTCTGTACTCAAAAAATTGATATGAAAAGTTACAGAAAACTAGATAATTTCATAAAATGATAATTTAATTGAGAGAAAAAAATTATTGATTTCAATTGAAACAGAAAAATAATAATGTTTCTAAATGTGTTTCCCTTCAAAATTGGTATGTTAGTCACCATTAATTTGGCATTCAAGTTATCATAACAAATTGAGCTATCGAAATGTTAAAGTCACCGCTTCACTTTTAGAGAATACAATGTTGGTCTAGTATGAAACTACTGAAGTGAGGTTCTTACTAGACCAAGTGAACTTGGAACGTATTTCTGGTCCACTACGAGGTTTTGCTGTAGAGTTATTCTTAACTTTGATGTCATTGGGTGTTAAAATTCAAAGTCCATATCGTCAACAATCGACATGTAATCAATAATTAGAACCAATCAAAGATAATCAAACAATTCATTTGTTTTACCACTGAATGGTAATTCGTTATTTTATGCGTGTTAGTGATTACAATTATGTTGATATTGTATAACTTGAGCTATCTGTTTTTGTTTGACTTAGATTATTCGAATACTTGAATCCATACCTTCAATTTTGAGATTTAATTAACCTCCTTGGAGGAAATAATGAATTCAATATAGTTTTTTTTTCAGAACTGTTAAAACACGTTACTTTATTATTATTATATACCAGCAATAAACCATCATCATTAAAAAAAACTATGTGATCTTAAGTTCCAAACCTCGTTACCATAAAATTTTACTTCATTATAATATCAATTGGGAATTGCCTCTGGATTCTGTGATAATAATATAAGATGAACCTCGTTCCGGATTATTTTCCATCTAGACTTTAATTAATGCATGTTTACCAAAGTTTAATGACTGCTAATGAAAATGCCATCTAAAGTTTGTGAAGGCCGACAACAATATGAGATTTCTTTCATTTAGGGATTGAAGAGGAATGTAGACTCTTCTTTCATTGATTTCACTGTTACCAGCATTAATTGGATGAAAAATGATTGTTTCGGTCCGATCTCACCTTGATAAATTATGAGGCTTCATATTTAGTACTTGCCTATCATGTTTGAGCTTGTGTGAACCAGTTTGAATTATTCTGCAATGAGATCATGAATGTTTTAATAAATTAAAACCAAATATTTTCAACATAAAATGCATTCATCTTCGACTTTGTTCCAACGTCATTCCGTCATTGTTTTCTCCAAAGATCGCAGGTTTAAAATTATATAGTTTATTAAATGATATTGATAGCTATTTTGATTTCTAACTTTTTGAGTACAGTAAGTGTTCAATACTCTGATATCAGGTAACTTTTACCCGAAATAAAAGCAGTAATGTTCTTCTTTTTTCTTTTCCAACACAGCTCTCTGTATCAGTGCTAGTCCCTCGTATTTCAGAACTTAGGTGAACTTGTTTAATTTGGCTTCCTTCACAATTAATTACTTTAATGCAGATTGGCTGCGTAACTTCTCGCTGTTCATCATAAAATATTCTATCAACTCCTAAATTAGATTTGTGTTTTGTCCTGTTGTGTGTGAAGTAAAATGACTGTAAATTTGCTACTACTTTAATCTAAGATGTGGATTTACATATTCGTGTTGCATAGAATAAAATACGAGATTGGTACATACAGAAAATATCGTATTACAAAATATTTAAAATATTACGAATTTAATTTAATTTTGTGTATATGAATTTATATAAAAATAGAACTGTTAGAATATCGATACTGTCGGATATTTCAGATGCAATATTCTACTTTATGATATTTAAAATATATATAATTAATATGTTTTGTAGATTGTAAGCATAAAATTGTAGATTGTATCATAAAATATATTTTAAACTCTTTTAGGGTGCATTTATATTTTACCGGAAGTATTTAAATACAATTATATTTCCACTTTTTTAAATATTTTTCTTTACTATAAAAAAATTAAATTTCCCTTCCAAAAATTCGTGAACTCATATAATTTACAGAAAATCCTTTTGAAATCTTTCTTGCCAGGCAAATTGGATCTCCCAAAAGTCTTTGATCTAAACTTTAAATTAGAGTTCATTAAATTAACGGTCAAATGGTAACTCATTTGAATTTCATTTTAAATCGATCTAATATGGTAGGAAACATTCATTTAATGTATAACATTTTTCTCATTTTTAATTTGAAACATAATTATGAAAATGTGCAATTTGTGCATATCATTTAACAAAACAATTAATTTAAAGAACGAGTAATGGGGAAAAGATAAATGTAAATTGAGAATAGTCAATTACTAAAATCTCATTATTTTCATTTTTTAAATCGGTTCCTAAGCATGAAGTTATGGTTGACCCACAGATAATTATGCTGTGCCATCCATAACTACTTTCTTCGAATGTTTTGCAAGCAAGTTTTCCCTTTATATGATATCAAATAATAGCATTTTTTAAATATATTTTAGATATAATAAGAAAACCTTTCCTACTCTACTAATAACCTACATATATACAAATGCAAATGATGACAACGCACTTTCACTATAAATAATAAAATAAAATGTTATTGGTACATTAAAACAATGAACTATGGAAGTATTATCATATATATAATCCGATAATACATAAGAGGAAGCTCGAAATACATTTTGTAATTTATATGTAACAAACAATATGACGATTAGTGTACTCAGAAAGAAAATTATGGTTGGGTTAAGAAAATCATGTGGTATTTTGTAAATTCCTCTTCGGAATTTTCCCCACAGAGGAATTTTAAAAGTGAAAATTACTAATTCAGACTATGAAATATCAAGTTAAAACATTAATTTATATACTTGTCTCTTTTAAATAAGGAATGCATACTTTCGCTAGTATACATTTTCTTGATATTAAATAACAAGCAAGGAACAACATTCTCTCCCCCAAATCTTTAATCAAGCCTCATGTGAACTTACAATTAAAGGGCTGGAAAAATTCTGTAACCATTTCATGACCAAACTGTATTTTTTTTCTCTCTCTGGATATTAGCACGATGATGAAATTGTATTTTCTGTTTATATGATATTTCTTAATATCAATATTCATTCTTACTCCTATAAACACAAATATTATTCTATAACTGAATGATTTTATTTAATTAAACATTGTATACAAAGTAATCCGTGGACGGTAAATTCCGCCGCAGAGTGTTCCATTAAGAAGATTCCACCGTCGTAAAAGGCCAAATGTGGAAAATTACACCGTGGTTAATATTAAGCAGCAATATGACGAGTATGTTATAGGCCTCTATATCTTTAAGAGTCAATTTAAATCATGCAGCGACCTAGTGAACTGAATTTATATCAAGATGTTGCATAGGTAAATAAATTTTGTACGTGTTTTAAATTAAATAACTTTGTGAGTATTGAATTTGAGATTTTTATTCGTGTGTCTGTGGTTTCATGTCGAAGCTAGTTATTGTACCGCAATTTACCTGCTTAACTCTATGTTCAAAATTTAGTTGAAACACATTATATTTTAACTTTATCTTTGTAATACTTTCAATAGAGATTATTTAACAGTTTCAGAAAGTTTCAGCTTTGAAATTTTTCTGTTTCTTATTAAAATAGATCGATAATAATTATGAAGCAGTTTATTTCGGTACTTGTCAAATTTATCTTTTAATTCTACCTTTCATCGTTGCTGATTTATTTTGAAATATATATATTTACATTTAAAAACTTGGGTTATAGATAATAAAGATAGAATAAAATTTATGTTACAAACAAAATATTATCTTTGATTTCAGTTTCAACACATACATGTTTAAAGGAGAAACGAACAGAATCTTAAATGTAGACCACTGTGGCAACGGAACTTTATTGTTGAATTTACACGATTCAAATTTAATTATAAACTCAATTGATTGATATTTAAAAGATTGTTTGATCTGTCTATTATTTCGTATGTTTGCCTTAGCTTATCTCTTAGGCATTGACTTAACATAACATATTCTTATAATTTCTTAACTTTTAAACTAATGAAATGTTGTTTGGTTACTACAAAAATAACTAATTTTTCTTTAAATCAGTTTATATCAAAATAATTTTATACCTTCTGTAAAAAAAAACATTATAATGCGGTGGAATCCACCGTGGTGGAATTTTCCTGCGGTGGAATATTCCGTGGTGGAACTTTCCAGCGGTGGAACTTAGAACCAAAATAATAATCATCCAACAAGTTTAAAACGATCATTTTTTATGGAAATAAATATGATTTGAAATAAATAAAGAGGGAATTTACCGAAAACAACACGTTTATTCTTAATATCCTTAATCTCAACTACCTTCAGAGAGATATGCTGTATAGTTATTATCTCTTTTGCAGCTCAAAAAATACAAAGAATTACATCCCTGCAAGTAAACAAAAATATCCTCCAAAACAACCACTAAATTATGATCCTCAATTCGATTAAACTAAGATTTGCCACAGTTTATTTACGAAATTGCAAACATTGCTGTCGAAAACAAGCTTGCAGGAAAGTATTAAGCCTTTATAGGAGCAATTCTCTGCCATTTTGGCTAAGTGAGTTCCTGAAGTAAAATAACAGTAATTTTTTTTCTAATTTGATGCTGTTTTGATGGAGTGGAATAGGTTTGTACAGGTTTAACCACAAGTTGGGTACTTTTTAAAATCATACTCTTGGTTTCAGAACAATTTTTTCCCAATTTTAATTTATTCGGAATAAGTGATATATAAAACAATCCATATCCTCTTTACTAAGCAATAGATACGACAGCGGGGAATACAAAACTCTGCTCTGTATTTGTGTTATATTGATAGAAAATATTAATGGATATGTTACAATATATAATATGGTTAAAAAAATTTTTTTATGAAATTCAATTTTGTGTTTTTTAACGGACAAAATGATATATAGTGGGATAAGAAGAAGATGAAGTCAAAAAACCGTATAGTTTGAATGACTCCGCCATAATTCTCTTTGTAAGTAATATTTTATTTGGGATTTATTGCAAACATAGAGTCAGTTATATTGTGTTATCATTTCAAATCAAAATTTCATCCTATTATTTAAATTTTTTGGAAAGAAATACAAAATATAGCTTTAAATTTAAAAGTAAATACATATTCACTAACTAAACAAAAGAACAATAATGGACCCTGTCACAAAACTACCGTGTATCGTAAGTATACGTAATGTTGAATTATTTTCTTTCGTGTTCCATAGTGATTGAATTATATAAATTGTCCTGCTGCATTTGACTGATGACACTCTATTTTGGTTCATTATGATGTACGATATTTGGATAGTTTGAACTATAAAATGTAGCAGTATTCTTCAATCTAATGATGGTTCTACTAAGCCGAAACAAATAGCATAGTTGGAACCTGATTTTCAAACTGCAGTTTGTTTAGTAGTTCAGCTTTATTTGAGCCAGTGTTTAATAAATGAATTTGTGGAAGTAAATTAAATAGGCATGCATGACAGGTAATTGTTCTTAAACTCAATATTAATTGAAGATTTTATTGAAATGAAGTGTATATTGGGAAAGGAACAATCTACCATTTGTGAGTAAAGATGTGTTAATGGTTAAGTTAACCAAAGTGGTTGTTAAATCGAATCACAGAACTGCCAGTGGTTTTCAGTCATTTTCAGGAGTTCAGAGATTTTACTCATTTTGTTTTTTGTGATTTTTTTTTCGTTATTTCATCGAATACAATGAGTTACACTCATTTCAGAGATTTTACTCATTTTGTTTTTTGTGATTTTTTTCGTTATTTCATCGAATACAGTAAGTTACGCACATATTTTTTTTGGGAAATTGTCGGGTTCAGTAAATCAACAAGGTTAAAGGTCCTCTCCACTTTAAATTATTAAATCTGGAATTGCTTTAAATTTGTAGCTAAGACTATTATAATATATCACAGTTAGCAGAAAATAAATCGATCAACTATTCTTTTCACAAATAATTATATAAGAAATATTCACAATAACCTTTCACACTTTATAAGGTTCATTAGAAGAAACAATACAAATACTTAGTAGGTATCTCTCATAGATACATACTTATTCAAATACATTGTTTTAAAAATAACATTTCTCTAGATAGGAATAATTTTATGGTTCATGAAAACTGTTCATGTAGATGCGTGGTTTCTTTACATGAATCCATTGGCTTGGAATCAGTTTTGTTATTGTTTTTGAATTTGCCGGATCTAATTAGTACAGACACTCGGACTTTTTCATTTTTTTGAAACTCAAGTGATCAGAAGAACGAGAAATATTGTTACATTTTATAATAAAACTATATAACCAAATCTGAAATGGGTTGCAGTTTTATAACCAGTGATTTTAGTTATAATGAATAGAGAAATAAAAAAAATAGAGTGGAAGGAACCTTTAAAATTGTTGGTCTAAATTTGAAATAGATCAGAATTATCTTGAGAATAATTCTGATAATGTTCGATAGTTCCGTCAAGTAGTTTTTTCAACAGTTTCCCTTAATTGGAGCGTTGACAGTAGTCATATTTGAAAATATATGAATGGCTCTCTCTTCGGGAGAAATTATAGTGGTGAGACCAAACAACGAAATTTGGGTGACCTGATAACCTCAACTCACGTCAACATAATTTCCTCTTTGATTTGTTTGGAACTTATATAATTTTCTTCCTTTTCATTGTCATAAATTAGAATAAATCAAATTTAACGAGCGATACAAAAAGCTAACAATAGTACAGTATTTGAATAATGCTATCAATATTTCTTTGTAATGATGAAACATTATTTATTTCTTCGTTACGATTATAGGTTCTTTATTCTTTTATACGATAGAAGAATATTTATTACTTTATGACGATAAATGATTCTACTATAAACCAATTTGCAGCTGTCATAAATTATGAACAACAATATTCATCAGTCTTCAGCGGTCAGATACTCGGAAATTAGTCAGTGTTTATTTTGGGAAAATATGAGAGTTTACGATAAAATACGATAAATATTTACCATAATCGACAATATTAGATTATTAAGGTAACTTCCTAGTTAATGAATCATAGTTATCGATCATATTATAAAATAATTTAAAATAATTATTATTTAACTTTCCTTCTAATTGGTATCCATTATACCCGGAGGTATCATGGTTATCGATTAAGTAAATGTTACATAATAATTAATGTACACATTTTTTTCTCCGATACATGATCGAAAATGAGAACAGTTAGATTACTAGTAACTCCACCCTAGCCAATTATAAGGTTCTTGATATGTATAAACTATAATTAATTATCAATTTTCTGACTGTCAAAGAGTCTCAACAATGCCCAATTGCCCATGTCAAACACTTTTTTTCCCAATATGATAGTTTACTTACACACGAACAAACAAACACATTGAAACTGTATACATGTTGGTTTGTAACTATAGAATCGGGATAACATATATATGATATTTCTTCAGATCCTAAGGGAACGGTTCATCATTTATGGATGATTCTCATGAAGAGGATCTCAATAAATACCATTGAACAATTGCATAAAAACTTCAATATGGAAACAGTTAAAACTATTGAAGTATACAATAGTATGAAATTGATTCTAAGGTAATTATTACTTTTTCAATTCATTAAATGAATCAAATCTTATTTTCACTTAGAGATGATAGAATTTGAAAAATGTCACATTTTATGCTTCATGTAGTTTTTAAAACTTCAATGATAGACAAGTATTTTACAATTTATCTTCTGTGGATCAATTTATTATGTAATATTTTGAACATATCATTCAACCCCGAAATATTATTCAAGTGATCAGGTTGATATCATCCATTCCTGTGCCTAATCTAAAGTTTCCTAGAAGCCAATCTTCCATCCCTAAGTCCTTAATTGACGCCTTGATATTAAAGCTCCAAACCCACGATCCTCAAAGAATTCAAGAGACCGGATTACACTTGGCTGAACAAAGACAATCGGGATCATTTGAAAGCCACTAAATTCCTGGTGTCCAGAACGCAAGAAGTTTAATCCAAAGTGTTTTGGTTGAAGAAATTAACACATAAAGCGTGTAGGTAATGGCGTATAATTAGGATATTGGTAATGAATATTAGTGTATTTGAAAGATCTACAAAATTATATGAATGACAGTTTAGTTACTTGTTTTTCAATACATCAATTAATTCTAGCCTAATCATTCCCATCGTGAGTTCGTTTATCAAATTTGATGATGTATACAATATTTTTCATTTCCCTCAATATATCTCAATATATCTTTGTGTTACATCTTCCCATGGACAAATATATATATGAAATATATTGGGTACATTTTGTATTTTTCATCATATAATTATGATACGACTGGTATTATTAAGTTATATATTACATAATGTTTATAAGAGTTTATTTATAAGAATTCGAAAGCATCATATTTGTTATTATTAATAATTATAAATGTGTACAAAATGGAATTTAGGAGAACAAATCAGATTATCCGTATAAAAATAGATTCATAACAAATAATGTGATTGTGTCTGAAGATGTAAGAATGAGTATGATTATATGATCACATAAGTAATTTCTTTCAAATCTTTGACAAACAAAAATCCCTTTGTGATTGGTTTATATAGGGTCGGACGGAGTCACTTTTTTACAAAGATTTATAGATTCATACCGTTTTAACATGTTAGCATAATCAATAACAGTTACCTTATGTCAAATTTTCAACTTCTCAGTTTCAACGGGTTTCCTGCCACAACCGTGATCAGTGATACCCCAGATAATTTAGAGGTAGAGGGGTATCACTCCGCATCATTAATAACCATATTTGTGTGTAAATAAATATAAAATATATGAGTTTTTAGCTCTTAATAAAGGCTTAAATATTTAATAAGGTGTTATTTAATTATAAATTTGATTAATAATAAACTTACGACCGTAGTAGCTATGCAACTTGATGTGGGGGTATTGAAATAGGGAGAGTGGGTATTTAGTGGGGGGGGGGGGGTGAGCTTCTTGAATTAAATATTGATTAACAATAAACGTACGATCGTATTATATTACTTGGTATAAGTAGTTAACTAGTTGCGTAAATTTGTTGCAGATTCATTAAATATGTGTTTCAGAAGCAAGGGACTATTAGATTGGGGAGAGTGCATGTAGAGAGGGAAACACAGACGTTTAGATGAGGAGAAGGAGGATTCAGATGTGGAAGAGGGGGAAATAGATGGTGGAGAGAGGGAAATAGATGGGGAAGAGAGGGGATTTACATGGGAAGAGAGGGAGATTTCGATGAGGAGAGTGAGTGAATGAAATAGTAGGAGAGGGAGATTTAGATGGGAAGACATGGAGGTTAAAGTGGGAGGAGAGGAATATTTAGATGGGGAAAAAAAGGGGTGGGAGGGGTAATAAAATGGGAAGTGGTAGGATTTAGGTGGGGGAGAGAAGTGCTGTATTTATGCAGTGCGCAGTAATACCCCTTCATGTGCGCAGGGATACTCCAATACACTGACTAAAATTGCCAATAAGTATTTTATATATTTAGCTATTATTTCGAAACTGGTTGAGAATCATCCTCAGTCATGACCATTTTTGAGTAAATACAGATTTTGCAGGATTGAGCGCAGGGGTTGAGCGAAGAAACAATACAAATAGATAACTCCATTGACGTATAATTGTGAAAAAAAATTCGGGAGATTTAATATCCGAGGATAAATCCCTCCTGACTGGTTAGTTAGGAGAATATGAGTATAGAGTAACCACCCAATCACAGGACACTTTCAGTTGCCAGTTATGAGCCAATCTATTTCTAATTGACATATCATGACTTATGATGATAGCAACTTCACCAGTACTTTGAATTACTTTTGAAGCCCCATATAAATAATTATAGTTTTTTAAAATATTAAAATATTATCCAATAGGAATTTAAACTGAACAATATGTTATATATCTTTGAATATCTTCCTTCGAATTTAAATAACTTAAAGTGCAATTTATATGTTGATTATTTTTATTAGCTTCAAAGAATCAAATCCTCATATAATTTCGAATCATCTCTTAAACCTTATCAAACATATTATTTCATAGGAATGTTATGTTCAAGCAGACTGATTACAACTAAATTAATATGATATCATAAATGTTAAACAAGAAAAAATTTGCAAACAACTGCAGAATATGAAATTATAATCATACGATAATATTGTCTTGTTCGAGATGATTTTTATAAAATAATGAGACGAGGTAATTTGTTAAACAAGAATTAAAACATAGATATACAATCAAATTTTAAAGATATTCATTCCATGTAAGTACGTTTCTTGGGCGAATATTGTCCCAATGTTTTAACAGTATTGGAGCAATATTTCCCCTTAATTATTGGTTTCCTAAATTTAAAATTTTGAATTGATGTACAATTTCCTTTAACATTGTATTTTACATTTAAAAAGAAATAGAAATCACACCTTACCTAAAAATCTGTGAAACCTTAACAGATTGAAATATTTCTATATTAGGAATTCTTCTTCTCCTTCTTCCGTCTAAAAGATTTTCTTTGGTATCACACAAAATATTTTGGCAGATCATTCAGAATATTTTCTGAGTTGACCATAAATATCTCCGAACCGACCAGAAAATAATATTATCTCTGAAGAATCTCATGAATTTCTACACTGAAGAATTCTCTCGAATGAATAGGTTATTTTCGAAACATGATATAATTAAAAGACATTATCATTCGCTTCTGAATCTGAATTGTTGCATAACTGAGTGTATTTATGTAATATAAATTAGGCCGGACAATGAACGATAAGCGACCGCTTTTATTGCTACTAGTGAGTATGTGTCTACAAAAATGACGGCATTTTCAAACTACTAAAAAAAACATTTATTTAATAATTATTATTAACCTACGTATTGAGAAATAATGTATAAGTTATTTGATTTATTAAAACCATTTTATATCTGTTTCACTTCTGAGTACATATTATTGATCGAGTTCTAGTACGATTTATCGTCATTCTTTTTTCACATTATTGAAGAGATAAATAAATTTTAGTTAATAAAGAGAAAATGTGTAATTATACAGTTTCCAACCTAAATCGCTCCCTTAATCCGTACAAATTTAATTAAAATTCTACTAAGTGTATTAATTAAATAAATACAAAGTTCTGCGTTTAGGTGAAAACATATTTAAATTCTAAATTTGCAACAAGTACTTAGTATGTTTCATTATCATATAATACATTATTAATGTGTCGAAAATATTGTACATAGCATTTCGTTTCATTTTTGCATTCTTGAACCTTCTCATAGTTATCCAATGTAATTATGACATCTTCAAACTTATTGAATTTATCTATAAAACGCCAAATAACTTAAAGCAATAATAAAAATAAGATAATGAAAGCGAAAAGATTAGTAGGAATAACTAAATATAGGTATATGTTTCAATGTTTTTCATTATTATTGTTATTGAATTATATACATTTCATATGAAGACTCTGAAAATTTATTATATGAAGAAGAATGAAAAGAGATGAGCAAATTTCCTTAAGGTATCATATTAAATAAATTATAAAATTCGATAATCCATCTTTGAGTTAAGTTATCTTTTTAAATTTATACTAAAACAATAGTATCCCTAATTCCATTCGGTTAAAATATACATTTGACATATATTACTCAAACATTCATGCAATAATACAATATGAATGTTTTACTGAGCAGAAAAATATCAGAATGATAGTATCTTTTTCTGATGATATGAACTTTTTTTTTAATATATCTAAGATATTGAACATTTTTTTTTATATTTATTGTTTCTGACTACTGCAATGTTTTTGCTTAAAATTATATGGTAGAAAATAAGTTTAATTCATTTATTGTCAGAAAGAATTAAAGATATGTATGTAAAGTTATTGAATTATTAGTCTCTTCCGTCTATCATCAATATATGATCTGACTTTCATACGATTGAATATTGGTCTATATACAAATTCGTTTAGACCCTCTCCGTCTGAAGTGATATTCATACTTAATAAGACAAATTGAAATAGTATAATTGTTATTATTTGTAGGCACTCTGCAACCTTTCAATTCATTTCATTCATATTTGAAGCACAGTACATCAGGTTAAAGTGCTTTGATCCATAACTCTTAAACTAACCAAAAGTTCTTGAAGTTAATCTTCAAGATCTAACACATTAATTGACGATTCAATATTCTATCCTTTGATCCTAAACCATCAAAGACTGAAAATCCCAAGGATTACACTTTGGTAAAGTTGTAAGCGAGGAAGAAATTTCAACATCCTGTATAAATGAATCGATAAAAATATGATAAATGGCACGTTTTTTATTTGAATTGGTCCAATACTTTTTGAGTTATTCAGTTACAAATGACCTTAACCTTGTTTTTTCACCATATACCTGATCGCTCCAAAAATCTAATAAATTGGTTCCTGGATATTGACCAATCGTCTTATCAAATTTCAGGTAATTCGGTTGAATAATTTTTGAGTTATGCGACTAACAAGATAATCACCAAATACGTAGCCCAAAAATTAGGCCCCACGAAAAGTGTGCCCGGACTATTGGGCCCACAACAATTTGGCCCCAAGACAATTTTATTACTTGCCCATTTTTTCCTGAGTTTACTGTTTTAACTTAATAAAAGACCTTTTCTACTGTAATAACTAGGGTTGTGACAATATGTGATTTGAATAAAAATATAGTCATGAACATATTTAAAATAAAGAATATTCCTTACATGAAAAAAATATTTTCGTTATGAAAAATAAATATTTTCAACAGAACATATTCTTTTCGTAAATAAATACTATTATTCTTTCAAACTACAATAATTTTCTGTTATGAGATAGGTCATGAGAGCAACAAATTTCCTAGGTACAGTACCTCTATGAGTCTATACATGAATAGGTAGCCAATAGAGAATAGGTAGCCAATAAAAAATAAGAGCTATTTAAGATGAATAAAACAATAGAAAATAAGAATGTAGGTACTTTAGACATGCCGAATTTAATGGAACATACAAATTGAATTAAAGTTAATATGAATTTTTCGAAGTCTAATGAATTATTATTACAAAATTATTCTAATAATCTCATTTTATCCCAACAACTGTTCAAACAACTGTTTAATGTAACACGTAGAACATTTAAAATTTGCACATATTTTACTAAATATTTGTCTCTGTCAGATGATGTACACCACACATTGGATCCAAATGATATGATTCAAAATAATACGACTTATTTAAATACTTCAAAGATTTTCATAACATTGAAATGTGAGATTATTATCCAAATATGATATAAGGTGCTTCCTAATTTATACTTTATCAAGTATATCAATTGAATAAAAAGATATATACGTATTTTTAGAAAATGTAAAGCATATTTCACAGATCTTGACACTTCCCTATTAATAACAAAGTAACACTTCTTTATTATGTCTTATGTCCAATTCTTTTCTGAGCTTAATTGTTTTTGGGCCCAATTGTCGTGGGCTCAATTGTCGTGAGCCCAATTGTCGTGAGCCCAATTGTCTTGGGGCCCAATTGTCCTGGACCCAATTGTCTGGGCCCAGTAGTCTTGGGCCCAATTGTCGGTGCACCAATAGATAAATGCCGACTAAAATATATCATTCCGCAAAATTGCTCAGCTATTAGTATTATCAAATTTATTAGAAGCAATGTTAACTTTATCAGAAACTGTCCCGATTCTTAGGGTTTATGAAACAGAGCGCCTCGACTTTGTCTTTTTATTGGTGATCTGCAAATTAATTACAGCAAAATTAAATCTATAAATATTTAAACATGGCTAAATTTGAACTACAGAATTATTACAGATTTTAAACAGAGAAGTATTAAAGATTTTAAACAGAGAATTATTAAAGATTTTAAACAGAGAATTATTAAAGATTTACAAATGGCTACATATATAAACTATAAAACATGTTAACTCACTTGGTTTTGAAGTAATTATTATAGTATTGTGGAACACGTAACTTAATTAAAGTTAGTTGGTTGATAAACACTAGTTATTGTAAATAGATAGATCTGAAGAAAAATAAGAGAAATTTAAAGTTTGTCCTAAGTTAGTTAAATACTAACTGAATCTACTTAAAGTTTTAAAGCTAGCTAGCTAGTAGCTAGTTATCAAAAATTATAGCATTTGGATCTGTGTAGATAGCAGACTACAAAAATTGACATAAAAAAATAATGAAGTTAATAATAGTTTTAAATGAACACTAATGTAGAGATAGGATGGCCGAAAAAATCTTATCAAATGTTTATGCTAACTGAAAAAATAAACTACCCTATACCCAAGTAAAGAATTGCACGCGGAGAGTAGACTACAAACACACAGGTTGACGATAGAACTTATAATGCCAACTATTGATAGACCGACTCACATTTCATATGTAGTACAAAATATATGGCCAACAGATGGCGCTTTATTGCTGAAAGTTATATATGTAAGATGTATTTTATATTGTGGAGGGATAACTATAATTAGGATGGAAATATGAGAAATTAGTTTTGAATGGAATGTTAAGTTTTAAATCGCTCCCGCGACACTCCCCCTAGGCGACGAACGTCGCAAAATAATAAATCAACCAAACAAGAAATAAGTGCCAACAACACACAAGAGAACAGTAATACGAATAAATTATTACACCTAAATAATACAATAAGATAAGAGATAGAATACGATACAACACGAATGAAAAGTTAAAGATAGATAATTTTATCTCAAAGAACACGCATCCTTGCCCGGACGCTTTATCAGAAGTTACACAAGAACAAATCAAAGGTCACTAGGAACTAGTAATATTATTTCGGAAATTGGGCGTTCAAAATGCCTACGAGAGTTTCCTTTCGATACGGTTTCCAAAGACACAGACCTGACTAGACCATCTTTGCTCTTCTTAACGGTCCTCACTAAAGAAAGAGGCCATAAATTTCTTTTTTCAATTTTGTTCCTTAAGAGGACGACATCGCCACTCTTGATGCTACGTTTCTTCTGAATCCACTTCGACCGCTCCTGAAGTTCCGAGAGATAGAAAAGTCTCCAGCGTTGCCAGAAGCAGTCTACGAGGTATTGGACTCTTCTCCACCTTTTAGTTCCATAAGAAGCAACGTCACTTGCTGAAAAGGAATCCAAAGGAGGGGGACTAGGACTATCTTTGAGAGTCAGTAGAGAGGAGGGCGAGATGGGAAATGGGTCCTTGGGGTCGGCAGGTACTTCCCACATTGGGGTATCGTTCACTATAGAGGCAGCCTCCAAAAGAAGCGTTGAGAGTTCATCTTTACTCAACACTCTTCCCTTCAGTTGTGTCAGACTACCATCCAGTACCCTCTTTATGGCGCCTATCTTGCGCTCCCATGCACCTCCAAAATGACTAGCTAAGGGAGGATTGAGATGACATACGCAATCTCTTGAGGACAATTCATTCCTGATGGCATCAAAGGCGAGATCCTCTTGATTTTTTACACCGATGAAATTTGTGCAACGGTCAGAGTAAATATTTTTGCAGGTTCCTCTGACTGCAATAAATCTTCTCAGTGCGTTAGTCATACTGGATGTATCCAAACCATATAGTGGTTCTATATGCACTGCTCTGGATGACATGCAGGTTAACAGAAGACCCCACATCTTCTTTGTGCCCTTGCTCTGGCGTGTTGTCTTACTCTCTGAAACGACGAAGGGTCCAAATACATCAACACCTGTATTGTGAAAGGGAGCGATGTCTTCGACTCGAGATGCTGGCAAGGAAGCCATCATCTGTTCGGCAGGTTTACCCCTGAGTTTTAGGCAGAGAACACAACTTCCGAGTAATTTCCTTATTAGTTTAGAGCACTTCTCTATGAAGAAGCCGGCCGATCTAACCGCTCCAAGTGTTAGATGTCTGCCTTGGTGACGAGTTGCAGCATGGTGGTGTCTCACTATAAGAATTGACAGTTTGTGGTCACGAGGCAACACCAGAGGATGCTTCACCCCATAACTCAGAAGGGAGTCACACAGCCTTCCTCCAACCCTTAGAAGCTCTTCATCATCAATGAAAGGGTCGAAGGACGAGAGCGAATGATTTTTTGCAGGCTGCTCACTGCTTAATCCTCTTATTAAGTCATTGTAGCTAGATTTTTGTACAGTCCGAACCAAAAGTTTCAGAGCGTTATCCTTGTCGATAACTTTTATCACTGGGGCACGTTTTATTTAGCAAAGTAGAATGTTGCAGAAATTCATGACATTCACCACGACATTGATTACCTTTGGGAGAAAACTCATTCTCTCCAGGGCTGAACTGAAGAGATGGTCTTCTCTTTTGCTGGTTGTCAGACTTATTTTCTCTCCGGGAACTTCAGGAAGGTACTCTGCGAAGCCAGGGCAAGGATGTTGTTCAAGGAAAGATGTGCCTATATCCCAAAGAAAGCTTGGTCCCTTCAACCATGGAGAGCTAGTCAAGGACCGAACAGTCTGAGGGCGACAGGCTACATCTGCGGGGTTAAGGTGAGAATTAATATATTGCCATTGATTAGGATCAGTCAGCTTCAAAATAGCTTTGACCCTGTGGGAAACATAATTAGGGAACCTATTTTCAGAGTTATTGATATATGCTAGTACTACCTTGCTATCACAGTACATGGAACATTGATCAAAATATAGTTTCAATTCTTTCTTAACTTCAGAATATAATCTAGACCCTATTAAGGCGGCACAAAGTACACATCTAGGCATTGAAATGCACGATTTAGGAACAAGTCTAGAGGTACTAATGACATAAGAAACGTGAATTTTATCATTGGCACTCATCATTTTAAGGTATACTACTGCTCCAATAGCACTCTCTGAAGCATCAGTGAAGGTGTGAAGCTCACAACCAGCTATCTCTCCAAAGTTTGAAGGTATATAACTTCTAGCAAGAGTTATATCCTCGATGGAAGCGAGGGACTGTAACCATGTTTGCCAGTCATCAGAAAATTCTGTCGGCAAGGGCTCATCCCAATCTTGAGCAACTGAGGGGGCGTCTCGTTGAAGTACCTTGCGCTGGATGAGTTTACCTTGGAGTACGATGGGACCGACGATCCCAAGGGGATCATAGATGCTACTTGTGACTGCCAGCATTCCTCTCCTGGTAAAGGGTTTGTGTGGAATGTCTACTTTGATGAAGAAATAGTCTTCTTCTGTTTTCCAGGCAAGACCCAACGCTCTTTGAATAGATTGATCGCCAAGATTGACCTCTGCCTTCTGCTCCGCCCTCTCAGATTCAGGAAAATGGTTACATACAACAGAAGAATTGGATACAATCTTTCTTAGTCGTATATGGTATCTATCCAGTATTTCCCTTATGGCTTGAAGGTTCAAAATGGCATCTTGCGGAAGTCTAGAGGCAGCAAGGAGATCATCGACGTACACATTATCAGTTATCAATCTTACTGCATCAGAGTGACGTGCAGCTAAAGAATGAAGTGTTGTGAACTGCAAGCCTGCGTGTGCTAAAGCAGGACTGCATTTGTTGCCAAACAAGTGCACACAACCCCTGTATTGAATGAGTTTACCAGTGGGATTGTTGTCTTCAAACCAGAAGAAACGAAGAAAGTTTCTATCTTCTTCCGGCAGATGGAAATTGTAGAACATAGCCTCTATGTCCCCTCCAAATGCCACTTCACCCATCCTAAACCTCATGAGTACACCACGAAGTCTATTGTTAAGATCAGGACCCTGTAGCAGAACTGAGTTTAAACTGACGTCCTTGTATACAGCTGAGCTGTCGAATACAAGCCTTGTTTTACCTTTCTTAGGCTGAGTGACAGCAAAATTCGGAATGAACCAAGTCTTTCCTGGCTCTCCATGTTCCAGCTCTTTATTAGGTACAGGTTCTACATGGCCAGCCTCAATATTACGGGCCATGGCTTTCGTGCATTGATCAAGTTTCTCCTGCTGTGTCTTAAGTTTCATGAGGGTGCTGTAGGTTCTTCCATAAACTGCGGTTTTGTTATCTGGCATTACCTGGTCATTTCTTTTGAATGGCAAACTTATAGTTATATGCCCACTTTTGTTGACATGAAGTGAATCGACTACAATTGACTGAAATTTTTCATCATTTCTGGATAGAGCTAATTCGTCATCGTCTTCGAATTCATTAAAGATCCTTACTCCACTAATATTTCTAGGAACTAAAGTTTTACCGACGTAATGTTCATGAGTGGTTTTAAGTACAGTCTTGACCTTATTCTTAAATGGAGAGTTTATACAAGGTGAACCAATTAGAGCATATCCTAATGGAGTCTCGCATGCAAAAGGGGATTTTTCTCCATAACACACAGATTTCATAAGGTCGCCTGCATCTCTACCAAGTAATAACAATGGCTCTGCTCTATTATCTAGTTCAGTAAATCTATTTGCAAAATGTGCTAGATGAGGAATAGATTTAACAATTGATGGAGTTCCTACTTCATAAGTAGAACCCGGGATAAATTTGCTAGTAAACATATCAGGTAAAGAGTGGTACTTAGCTTTATTTTTTCCACGAATCCAGAGTCCATCAACCACTAGTCCCCGGTGTTCTGATCTGAGGGAGCCCATGGTACTGAGGAGATACTTTTCTTCTCTCCCTGACAAGCTTAGCATGTCTACTACCTTCTCTGCGATGTAAGACGAGTCTGACATGTCATCAATTATCGCATACAGCTTGAGTGTTTTACGAGGGTTCGACTGATGATGCAGCTCACACAGGATGGTTTTTGAACAACTCATTGCCCTGTCGGGATTTCCGCACATCGCACTACAGAATGCCTTCTTATAAGAGTTGTTGGACTCTTCATTATATGACGAAGCTCTGCTATCGTAATGCGCTCTTCTTTCTATGTGCATTGATGTGACATGATCTTTCTTGCACTTTGAACACTTCTGATCACTATTGCAGTTCTTTGCCATGTGATTGCCTAGGCATTTGTAACACAGCCTCTTTTCTGAAGCAAACTTCTGTTTGTCGTCGTGTCTAAGTCTGTTGAAACTACGACAATGGATCAGAGAATGGCCAGGCTTTTCGTGGAAGAGACACATTACATTGTTATCATCGTCGGTGGCCTTGAAGTTACTAGTAGCATACGTTAACTTAACGTTCTTGGCATCGACAGTTTGTTCAAAGTTTGGGTCTGAAATCTCATCCAGGGCGTACTGAATGAAGTTTATGAGAACTGTGAAGGGTGGTAAAGCATCATTGTTCTCATTTGAATACCTGTGCCCTTGAGTTCTCCATTTCTTCTGCAACCAGTCTGGCAGCTTTGACCAAACTTGCTTCTGGCCAGCAGACAGATTGAAAAGCTCCAGCTCAGGATTAGTAATCATGTTTGTTTCTATCAAACGGCAGAGATGAACTAGTTCTTGTAGTTTGTTCTTTAGATTGGGAGGACGGATGTCTGACAGTGCCTGCAATTTTCTCTGCATTGATTGAGACACCTTAACAGGAGAACCATACTGTTTGTTCAGAGCATCCCAGATGTTTCTCAAAGCTATAGCAGGAAATGCTGCTCCAGCGGCAAGATAGTCCTGAACCAGCTTCTTTGGTTCCCTAGAAGTGTTGGCAATAAGGATTGATATCATATCAAGCGGGTCCAACTGCAGACCTCTCATCCTATTTTCCAGCAACAAGACCCATGACCTGTATCTGTGCGAGTCACCGTCAAAGGGGAAGTTTGATTCCTAGAACAGTTCCTGTTTTATCAGATGAAGAGTAGCTTCGTTGATGGGTTGGCGGGAAGAAACTGGCGATCGATGCAGAGGAAGTGCAGAAGGCTGGATTGTTTGATTTATTGAGTTTGGTAAGGGTCCGAAACCTGTCGAAGACATAACTGGGATACTCTCATGCTCTCTCAGTAAGAGAGGTTTCGAATTGTGAAGAAGACCAGAGGTGCATCTCTCATCAGGAAGAGAGCTGGCGTAATTCAGTGCTGTAGCACCAACTAAACAACTCTTAGGTCCCATTGGCAGCAAAGAGACTTTGGGTCTGACACTGGGTTGTTCAACAGCAAACACCTTGAGGTTTTGGCAAGGTTTGGATTCAGAATCAGACACAGTAATATTAATAAAATTGACAGCTGCTACCTGGCTTGAATTCTGTACGTGGACAGACTTTTCACTCACGACAACTTTGTTCGTGACATTATTAGAGACAGATTTCTCTTCTATTCCCTTTTCAGGTTTGTATCTACTTGTAGATACAGTACTTTCTGTTCCAATGTTTGAGAGAAGCTCCATATTCATAGATTGAAGCATGCCATTTGCAAGGCTTATGAATTGCTTAACTTCAACCCTAAGTTCCTGTCTGTCACTTCTGGTAAATTGTGCCTCGTTTAGGGATGCGATTTTGACATACTTCTCGGTTAGAATAGTCGATGCGTTCATGTAGCAAGCCCATCTTGATTTGAGTTCTACCACAAGAGAAGCTAAGGAACCAGAGTGTTTTGGATCTATAGGATCTATATCGATGATATCTCTGAGAGAAAGAAGAGACCTTTCTAACCTGGTTTCCAACTCTGGAAGCTGTGGCACTTGTGTACGCCGTTGCTTTGGCGGAGTGCGATTCATTGTTTTGAAACCTGGCTCAGATAGCTTGATGAATCTATCAGAGGTTCAGTAGGTGTTCAACGAATTACTTCATAATTTACTTCACAAATCACTGTCCCGATTCTTAGGGTTTATGAAACAGAGCGCCTCGACTTTGTCTTTTTATTGGTGATCTGCAAATTAATTACAGCAAAATTATAATCTATAAATATTTAAACATGGCTAAATTTGAACTACAGAATTATTACAGATTTTAAACAGAGAAGTATTAAAGATTTTAAACAGAGAATTATTAAAGATTTTAAACAGAGAATTATTAAAGATTTACAAATGGCTACATATATAAACTATAAAACATGTTAACTCACTTGGTTTTGAAGTAGTTATTATAGTATTGTGGAACACGTAACTTAATTAAAGTTAGTTGGTTGATAAACACTAGTTATTGTAAATAGATAGATCTGAAGAAAAATAAGAGAAATTTAAAGTTTGTCCTAAGTTAGTTAAATACTAACTGAATCTACTTAAAGTTTTAAAGCTAGCTAGCTAGTAGCTAGTTATCAAAAATTATAGCATTTGGATCTGTGTAGATAGCAGACTACAAAAATTGACATAAAAAAATAATGAAGTTAATAATAGTTTTAAATGAACACTAATGTAGAGATAGGATGGCCGAAAAAATCTTATCAAATGTTTATGCTAACTGAAAAAATAAACTACCCTATACCCAAGTAAAGAATTGCACGCGGAGAGTAGACTACAAACACACAGGTTGACGATAGAACTTATAATGCCAACTATTGATAGACCGACTCACATTTCATATGTAGTACAAAATATATGGCCAACAGATGGCGCTTTATTGCTGAAAGTTATATATGTAAGATGTATTTTATATTGTGGAGGGATAACTATAATTAGGATGGAAATATGAGAAATTAGTTTTGAATGGAATGTTAAGTTTTAAATCGCTCCCGCGACAGAAACTAAGAATTAATTAAACTATCATAACTCTTTTATTAAACAATATCTGTTGTTTATAAATTTTGCATAAAAGTTTTCTTTGCTATTCACGGTATTCATAATTCTATTTCTACCCTTTACATCGATATGAGGTGCTAGTGATTTTCAGTCACCAATTCATCCGATGAACCATTTACAGTTTTCCAATAATCTCAAGAATCATTTTGATGGAGTACAAAAATCCCAAAATAAAAAGTTTATCTAGACAAAACATAGGTGTGCGTGATATCCATTTCTAAAGCACATGGATAGTGAAAAGATGGTAATGGAGTCTCCAAATTCTCGGGTCTGTTTTATATTCTGTTTCTAGTCTTTCATCGTCTTTGTCTTTATCCCCTCCCCTCCTTCTCCTCCAAGAAATTACCCGAAAGATAGATTGGGAATATCACAATTGGAAAATAAATAAACTATACACTAATTAAATATAAAATGAATATGAAGTAGTGTCACTAAATATTAGTTTTATTTAACATTATTGTGATAATGATACAAACATAACAAAGTGAATGACCAAGTCAGGAAACAAAGATTTATCATGTTTATAAATTTATCATTATACTATAATTTGATTATACAATTATTATCATTTTTCATGCAAGACATATGAAATTCATAAGCTCTGAAGAACCAATATTTTATGAATAGTCATATCATGATTTTATAATATATGTATATAAGAAAAGACATTCCTATTTATACCGAGTCAATATGTACAACTTATATCGTTAAACACTCTTCCCTGACTTATATAAAATACACTTTCCGTTCATATTGAGTTCTGCAACGCAATAACCGAACGAAACCACATTCCATTTTAGTTTAAAATGATATCTTTGTGAGGTAATTACACATTCCACAGTCTATGCAATTGTTGTAACAAAATACGTTGAAATGAGGTATAAAAAGCTTTAAAAATGTCAAATTACTTTCCATTGTGAAAATAGTTGAGAGTTGGTAAAATGTATAATAAATGGTTATTTTACTCTGAAGCGCTATACAACATATATAGCCAATAAGCAAAAAAATTATTTTATATTGATATATTATTAAATATACTGACCAATATTATTCTTGATATTTTAAAAATTCTTTTTTCAATAATAGTTTTATACAATGTTATATATTTTACTTTGATGCTTAATATCATTATGTTATTTTTAAATTCAAGAATTAAAAAGTCTTTACAAATGAATAAAATAGATAACGGTTCGTATTGGTGAATTCCAATATGACCAATGTGTTGTATCTTATAGAATATGCAACAACCAGAGAATTTACCCACCGACCAGGTTCGATAGTGAAAAAAATTGTACTTTACTGTTTGTTTCTGTAAAATAAGTATACCATATTTAGGTATAACTGTCATTTTTTCGGCGATAGTGTCGTGCGATGAAAGTGTTTGCGGCAGAATAACCTATAAGCCTAATAAAATATTCCACAACCAGCGAATTTACCTATGGAGAATTTCGAGTTATCGGACAGTTCAATATTTCCGATCACATTTGATTAAATTTACATTATCTAACATTTTAATTCGAAATTATAATTATTCTATATTTTCTCATGGTCAAAAATGTAAAAATATCATGTACTCGAAATTTACCCCATTCATTCAATACGTAAAGTATTTAGAATTGTATCAAACAAAGAACGCTATGAATTAATGATCATTATTATTCCGTTTTTTGTACAGCAGTAACAACAAATAGAGAAAACTTATCATTTATCAGTTATTTTTAACATATTTATAAGATGAGCAACTTAATTACCTAGTATTAAAATTTTATTAGTGTAAAATACATAATTAATAACATACAATAATTATCCTAATTATTGAATTATTGAAGTATTATTCGGTTAGATTATTTTTCATTCAGTTGGAAATATTGGAGAAAGAAGAGAGGCAGGAATTATAATTGTTGCATAAACTAGTGTACTTTCCCTTTTAAGAATGTATATTGAACTTCTATCAGTGTCCATAAGATTGATACTCTAAAAAAGCTGTCATTTTTAACTGCAGGTGTATTCTAGTTCGAATAATAAGTTCCCATTTGGTTTTATTGTCTGTGCCAGTTCTGCAAAGACAATCGTACAACTAACTTTGTGAGTTATGTCGAAAGACAAAAGTTTTACATTTGAACAAATATTCAAGAGCAATGATTATATATGCAAGACATCTTCTTGTGGAGCAAACTTCATGCAAAGTCTAACACACTGCTGATGTAATATTCATGTTAAAATGTATATTGATAATGCAAACCATTTCATATTGTTGTATAATACAACTATAAAAACTAATATTATATATGTATATACACTATACAGTGAATATGTAGTGCACTGTACTAGCAGAAGGTACAGTGTACAGTTAGTATGGTGAGACGTGCAGAAAGAACATGGCCATGAAGGTTTATAATTGTTTTGGTAGAGCATTTCTTTTGATTTATATAAATACATTTCAGAACTATCATAATGATTATTGTCAATCTAATAATCAAAAATTAATGAATTAATATTTAGTTCATTTTCTTGTATCTATTTTCAAATTATGTAGTCCTGAAATTGAGATAATACAAAATAATTGAAGAATATAAAAATGGAAGTCAAATAGCTGAAATTTGGATTAATAGAAAAGTGAATAAATAGTCATTTGAATTAAAAGAGAGTCTCTATTGAAGAAAATAATTAAATAATTAATAGAAAAGTGAATAAATATTCATTTGAATTAAAAGAGAGTCACTATTGAAGAAAATAATTAAATAATCAAAATAGGTGGCTTACGTTGTGTCAAAAATAAGAACATAAGACTTGGTTGTAACAATTTTAATCATTTTGGAACGATAGGTTAAATTGGTGATATTATATATCTGCAATATGATATTCTACAGTGCAGATCCATGTTCGTTTTGTATTCATATGCTGTACAGAGTTGATAAATTGCATCGGTTGTTAAATTTTCCGCACCACAAACAAAGATGGAGTGGTTCTGATTGAGCTTCAAAAACGGCAAAAAAGTGTGAAAGAGATCAGAAGTTAAAGGAGGAAAATAATTATTCAAATATATTTATCATATACATACACATGTACAGAGTACAGTATATAATGAAACCCTGTATTTTGGATTTAAAATCATGAGTTGAAGTAGCAACTATAGTGAACATTATTTTTCAGTGTGAATAAATAAAAAATCAGTGTTAATAAATAAAATTTATTCACTGGAAGGTGTATATTCATACCCACGTATACTGTAGAGTGTTTTATTATAGAGGAGTTCTACAGTAACTGAGAGAGAGTGACTCTAATGCGATATTCTTTGACTATATAATTCAAAAGAATACAACCAAGCTATCAAATTTCAAATATTTTTGTTGTTGTTGTTGTTTTGTGTAACACACTGTTTATTTACAAAACTAGTGTATTTACCCGTTAAGAATAACGTGTTCTGAATTGCATTACTATAAATATTTGTGCTATTAAATTATCCACATTTTTGTTCATGCCCTCTTATTTAAATGAATAATGACAATATTATAGTTATATCATAGACATAGAGCCACAGAGTATATAAATTTTATGACAAATGTTCAAATAGTTCTTTATAAATTTACAATGTAGATTTTAAATAATTTATAATTCAGTTATAGTAATAATAATTTATTTCACTCATATAAGATTCGGTATTCATGCTACCACCTGTTAACATATTTAGCCTAATTTTTTCAGAATATTACTTAAAGCGTGACAGACCACAGACAGACAGACAAAATATGAGGAAACTATTTATGGGGGGAGATAATATCGGGAGATAATTAATTTACAGCTGGTTACACTAATTGCATATTACAACTGCAATTATAATATAAGTATGATCTTTATAATAGTTGAAAGAAGAATTTGAAGAACTTTGTGAAAATGAAATCTCGCATCAGCGCTTAAGCCCCGTCCAGACGGTCAATTTTTTTTAGAGAAGGGACAAATTTAATGACAAACTAAATGACAAACTTATCGTCAGTTTTCAAGGAGTGTCTACACGGTCAAATTTTCTCGCCATAAGTTTGAGGTTCACTGGCGTCAGTTTCGTCAAATTTAATGTTATATATCGTGAAAAAAAAAATTATATAACTTGGTATGTATATTTTTCAAATTTAGAACAGTAAGAAACCAGAAAAAATAATTTGTTTTCTAATGACAAAATATCGTCTTGAAAAGGATAGTCAAAAATAGAGCATAGAAAACAATTCACAACGTAAGTTGGGTAGCCTACCTATAACTTAGATCTAATACATTCTAATACAACCAAGTATTAAAGAGTCTGTCGTCAGCCATTGTAACTAGATAGATACTAAGTTTGAAAAAAATAAGGTTTTTGTAGGTGTACCTAGCTGTAATATACTAAAATGACGCGCAAATAAAAAAATATTATTGCCAAAAAGTCAGTGTGTACTTCAAAATTTATCGTCAGCAAATAGTTTGACAAACTTTTTGATGACGATATCCAACATGTTGGAATCACAAAACTGATGAAAAGTTTGACGGTTTGCTGACGCTAGGAAGTTATCGTCATTTAGTTTGTCATTAAGTTTGTCACTTCTCTGAAAAATTTGACCGTCTAAACGGGGCTTAAGTGCTATTTTTACATGCTGAAGAAATATAATGGAAATGAACTCTGTTTTTCAATCAAAATGAAATATAATTACAACTAAATGAAAGAGTTATAGTATCCTGAATACAATTAGACTCTAAATTAGTTTTTATTCCACGTGTCACATTTAATTATTTAATGAAACAATTGTATTCAAGAATACAATAGTAGACAAATTACAAGGATTACAATCATATTGTGTGACTAAAGTATTCCAGGCCCGGGAAGCTGAGAGTAAGCATTTAGAGCAAGAAAAAAATCAACCATATTATTATAAATGTCAAAAGTAGCATTGTTAAAGATATGTTTATAATATATAGTCTGTCATTTAATATGTATAATAATATAAGCCATTTGAACATAAAAAAAAATTAAAATTACTGTTATTATTATTTAATAAGATAAGATTAAAAAGTTATTTATATATAGACTGTTCATGTAGCTGTATTCTATATGAAGTTTGGTAAGCTTACAGCACCCAATTCACCACCGAAAAGATCACCACACTCAATTCACCGTCGGAAAGTTCACCACACTCAATTTATCGCCCGAAAGTTCACCACATTAGATTTACCGCATGGTAAGTTCTCGCGACTCTATTCACCGCATGGTAAATTCACCGCAAAACCATTTTTATTCAAATATATAACATTATTACAAACAAACTAATGATGAAAATATGTATCAGCAACTAAGTAGACATCAAATACGTGAAAAATACAGTCTTGTTTATGGTGTAGTTACACGCCCATTAAATATTTGAAAGTTTTATAAAGCTTAATTAAATATTTGTAAAGTTTTATAAAGCCTAATTAAATATTTTAATTTTCTACTCAAAGAAAATATATTGGGACAGAATATTGAATTACTACTACTCAATACATGCAATTATATAAAATAAGTAATGATTTAAATCATTACTGCAAGTGTAATGTACACAATTCATACAAAATGCATTCAATGTAATAACTTTGTTCCTATCAATCGTGGGTATATAAAATTTTGTTTTATTAAATTTATATGATAAAAGCTACGAACTGATAAAAAATCATATAATTAAAGCCACTAGTTTTCTAAATATCAAATGAATAGCGAATCCTTCGCTCACAGTATTTTATAGACCTAAATTTTGTCACCCTGATTCACATTAAACATATGTTTATGGAGACCTAAGTGAAACTATTATTTACAGTTAAACAACAATAAATTATTTTGTTTTTCAATTTATTTTAGAAGATTTACAAATCCTAATGTAACATACACATTAATCATGTATAGTAATGAATTGAAATTATGAGGAATGTTTAAGACGTATAACGTATAAAAATTTTAAATATCACTATCTATTATAAAATTTTCATACATATGTGGAATCTCTTCTTTACCTTGAGTCAAAGGAATATAAACACACATTACTTAAATTGAAATAATATTTACCACTCAGTGAATTTTCCAGGAGGTGAATTAAGTTACGATGAAGTGAATTGAGTGCTTTGAATTCTCCTGAGGTGAATTGAGGGCGTGAAACTTACCTGATATATATACAATGCTAGAAGTCTGTAGGAATGTAAACTATGTCTTCCTGAAATGTATGATTAGCAATTATATTTGGGTTTTCTTTTTTTATATCCAAACTGTATAATCACCTAGAGTGGCAGACTTATATGTGACTACCCATCTCTCCATTTTACAATCTGTAACTCAACTTTTGGTAAATGTGATGGTTCCCCCTGTGGGTTATCTCATCAACTGTGAAACCTTATAACGGTCCACGATATGGGTTACGTGTGATTAGAATCTTACTCTGTTTCTTATCTTTCAGATTCCTTTTTCTCAATATATCTCTTTCTACTAAATACTCATGGTCCCATGCCCTAGAACCACCTTGCCAATATGGTTCCGACCTCAGGCCTCTGGTCCACGCCTAACTGTATTTAGGATAATAACGAGTTTGCATGACATTTTAAAGAGATTATATTCTATTGTCAAGCAAATGTAAATGCACTGTTTCACTTCACTAAAACACTCACAAGTAATGGTCTCACTAACTAAGACTTGAGATAAGATGTGTATCTCATGCGAGCCAATTGGTAACTAACTTTGAATGTTACTTACACACAATCATATAGGTTCGTGATAGCAGTTATGCATACACAATTAATGTGTTTGCATCACCGCATAAATGTTTAACTTTAAGAAGATTAGATAGACTTAACTTTGGTGATTAATTACCATCACATTAGACAATAGATCCCTTCAATAATTTGTAGCATTTCACTCTTTTCTTAATTGTCATCAGAGATTATTGGTGACAGAACTTCATTTAACACTGAGATTAGATTCCTGTCTGGCCAAAGAAGATTAAGTGGAGAAAGAGACACAAATCTGGTGGGACTTTAGAATATTAAGTGGGAAAAGTGCTGCATGTTACAGCTAAGTCACAGAAAATTACCTGGAGAAAGATAGACATATTATGGTATATTTATATAGAAAATTAAGTTTTGTCTCATCCTACACAAAAAATATAGTTATGGTAGGACAATCGAAAGTAAAATACAGGCCTGTGTCATCTGGAAAAGTTGTGGTCAAGGCATAAAAGGATGAATTGGTTCATAATTATTAAATCCTTCATTGGCTTATCATATGAAAAAAATTAATGAATATAATTTTTTTAATAATATTTTCACTCACCGATGATGGTTAAGAATATCAAAGATATATCAATTCTTTCATTGAATTTATTCAAAATTATGCCCTCATTAAAACCAACTGTTTTATACAATACATAGTTGATAGAAAATGAAATAAAGTTTGATACAATTTCATTATTCCTTATAGAGATTTATAAAACAGTTAGTAAAATTTTTAGATCAGATATTCCTTTGAACTAATAAAGATTTGTAAATTTTGCTGGTTTAAACATCAGAAGATGATGGCATTTGTCTCTGTTAATTATTGTTATGTTAATTAAATAAACTTATATTAGAGGTCAAAAATTTGAAGTAGATAAATTTATGCGGCGTTCATTTCAATTAGAATTCGCTGTTTGAGTGTGCAAATTAATAATTTGAAGTGAAAATTAATTGATTGATTTTCTATGCAATTGGGTTGAATACATATATATAAATATACACATTTTGATAAAAAAAAAACAATGAAATTATAATCTAATTCAATTAAATATTATTCATCGTAATAATCAGTTCATTATAGCACTATTCCTAGTTGTTGTGCTCAAGTTTCACATCAAAGAGGTGATAAATAACCAACGTCTTAACGATGTAATTGACTTGCTACAAGAGTTTTTTTGAGTTAAAATTTGTCAGCGTCAGAACCATATGTTTGAAACTATATCCAAAAGTTTGAGAGTTACTTCATCAGTAAATCTGACTTCAGTTCATTAACAAGCCAGTTAAACATATCAATTTGGGTTGTTGTAGTATATAGAAGAAGCAAAGTTTTAGAAAACATTTTGGTCAACCAAGATACGAATATGCAATATGTATGAGTGGCCGTTTTTGTTTTGGTTGCGAGAAAAATATCATGCTTCAACAAATAATAAATTATTTAAATTCAGGATCAAAATAACTGTCTGAATAACAAAAATCCGAATGACAGAAAAATCAGTGTAGCATAAAATACAAAAAATATAAAATACAAATACAAATAAAATTACGGGGGACAAAATATCCGAATAACAAATAATTTCATAGAGAAAAATAATCCATGATTAAAGAAATCCCAGATTGAATAGAAAAATCCGAGATTATTAAATAATCCGGGATTATTAAATAATCCGAGATTATTAAATAATCCGAGATTATTAAATAATCCGAGATTATTGAATAATCCGAGATTATTGAATAATCCGAGATTATTAAATAATCCGAGATTATTAAATAATCCGAGATTATTAAATAATCCGAGATTATTAAATAATCCGAGATTATTAAATAATCCGAGATTATTAAATAATCCGAGATTATTAAATAATCCGAGATTATTAAATAATCCGAGATTATTAAATAATCCGAGATTGTTAAATAATCCGAGATTGTTAAATAATCCGAGATTATTAAATAATCCGAGATTATTAAATAATCCGAGATTATTAAATAATCCGTAATTAAAAAAATCCGTAATTTAAAAAATTCGGAATTGAAAAGAATCAAGGATTTCGGAGAAACTATAGTTTAGTAAATACTTTCTCTTATTTATATAAAGGATATGAATTAAAAAATGTATAAACAATATCTTCAATAAAATATAAGAAGTAGATAATACTGATTAAATTTAAGCTGGTACAAAAATAATTTTATACATTTAAATTCATGTGCAAATTTAAAAACAAACATATTTTTCACAGAATATAACATATTCAATTCTTAATTTGCTTGGATGTGAATGAAAAACATGAATGAGAGGTATAATCGTTCGCAAACATTTAGTTCTAAAATTAGTGAAAATCATGTTTGGGCGATGGAAGATTAAGAGAGGAAAATATTATTCACCGCGGAACTCTGCCTCCCAGTCTTGGTGCAACTAAGGACTCTGACTCCAGTACTCGCCGTTTATGACTTCTTATGACGTAAACTAAATTGCATTACGTGGAAACGGATAAATTTATCATCAATTTTAGTGTAACTTACAAGTCTTATGGTGGTTTCACATCTTCCATCATATAAGAAATTACGATATAAAACTGAAATAAAAATTTAATATATTTTTTTATTATATGATTAAATCCGTGAAATCGCCCGACAATCCGTAACTTACCCTAATGAGAGAATGAATGTGAAAAATTCAGTAATTTTATTTTTTTCAGAATTAAATCATAGTATATAATGGGTACCGTAATTCACCTGTCTTAACTTTTCAACTAAATCTAAAAGTTGGAAAATTAAAAGTTTGGTAATATTTCAGAGCATCAAAACTCTTCCTATGCAGGTCAAATATAGTAATAAAATATGAAATCAGAATAATTTTAAACTGGGTTAATGAAAATACATGACAAATAAAAATAATTTTGAATGCCTAAAAATAGATGTACCTACGTCTATTTATACTTAATGATGGTTTTTTCCCTTATGAAGATATATCAAAAACTTCATTTCCTTGAAGATCAAATTATTGATCGTCTATGTGATAAATAAATAAATTACATAAGATTATTAGAGCCCTGAGTTTTAGTACCTATAAAAAAGGTATTTTAGGACCTTAAGAAAGGCATTTAAGGACCTCAAAAAAGGCAATGTAGAACCTGAAAAAGGCTCTTTACGATCTGTAAAGGCATTTTAGAAAATATAAAAAAACATTTTAGGTCTTATACATACTCATTTAGGACTAATAAATAGGTATTTACAACGAATAGATTAGCATTTTAGAATATAAATTCAACAGTTTTCAGCCAGTTTAAATAAAAAAAATAGTGGAAACAAATAAACAATACATTCCTGAAAACATTCAATGAATCTAGTTTATAGTATATTTATTCAAAAAATTATACTGTGAAATAAATTGAAATTCTTGATATGAAACTAATTTCACTATCAAAATTGAAATTTGTATTTGCTGCAAACCCTCCTAGTAGACAAACCATATATTAGATAATTAGACCCATTAAGATATTCTGAAACTGTTGTACAGTATAAACCACTTTGAAGACAAAACAGAATTTATGTCACCTGACAGTTTTTCTAATGTAATTATTGCAAATATTACTTGGTTCTACATATATTTCTCTTTCAATAACTTATTATGTTGATTATTCGCTATTTTATCTTTCTATTCATGGCAGAGTCTTTGGTAAAAATGTTGATGTGAAGAATTACAGAAAACTAGATACAGTGTAGACTATTCCAATTCTTGAAGTGGTAGATTTTGACAGCTAGATTTTGATTGAATTATATCGTTCTATAAATTTGACAATATAACTCATCAACTTTACCGACTTACCAAATTATTAAATAGTATAAAAAGCCCAAAATAAAACTGTGCATCATTTTAGGAATTTATGGTATTTAAGGACTCTATTTTAATGCCATAAGTGTTATTTATGACACTTATGGCATTTTAAAGACTTTATAGCATTTATTGACCTCATGCCATTTTATGGCTTTTAATTATGGCCTTTTAGGACTTTATGGCGTATGTCCGTTCGGGTTCTAATAATTAGTCATTGATAGGAATATTAATTGTTTTGGAAATTTTGTCGTTAATAAGATTAAACTAAAAATTATCCCAAAAATTTAGTAAGAAAAGATAATTTTATCATCACGTTTTAAGCGACCTATTTCTTAGATATATTTAACAAATTAACATTCAAGATAAACCCTACTCAGGAGAATTTATTTAATTCACCGTGAATACATTACCAGTCTGTGACATTAATCCGATAAAATGTGTTTTGCCATCAATCGGTCATGCCCTGATCATCCATGTAAGAAATGAGTCCAAACTACACCTACTCTTTTAAGCTTACCTCTAATTGTTACCTTGGAAAAAGGGGTAGTGAAATATCGTTGCTAAGTAGTGGTTTGTGACAAGACTAATCTCTTAGTGGCAAAAACACACGTATTGAGGTGTCATTTTCTACCATTATATCGATCAGAATCTATATTCACTGACGTAGCTTTTTTAAAAGAGTTTCTGTAAATATTATGAATTGAAACTAAACAGGGTGATTATGTAAATCGGCGATTTGATGTTGCACTATTGTTCATTGTCACTAATATAAAAGTACTTGACTCTGAATACATATTACCATTATCTTCCATTTGCAACAATATAGTAAATAGTGACCCATATAGTTCTGAAAAAAATCACCTAAAAAAAGCTGGTTGCTTTTTTCAATCCTTAAGCTGCATCACAAGTATAAGTATGAAGGCATAAATCGCAGACCACTTGATACGTTATTTATAATTTGCAAGCATGAAATTGAGTAGACTGGTAATATGATAAGTTTCATCTTTAAATAATAATATGATGATAATTTCATCATATTAAATATAGAACCGAAATGTATCTATTCCTGAGCAATTATAAATATATTTATTATTTACCTTCACAGAATGCGCAAAGTAATATTTTCTGCTGTCTTTATTTATTTGCAATCTTGTAATCCGCATAACGCAAAAAGTATAACCTCAAATTTAACGATACGGTAGTCAATCTCAAGGAATCATCTAAATAGAATGTTGAGCGTGATCCAGCCAAAGATCAACGTCATTTATGACTCAATAACGATAATTATATTCAACATATTGCCTGTAATTTGTTTAGAAGATTGGTCAATATCCAAGAATCAGTTTATTAAATTTTGTGAATGAACGGGTCATAGGTTAAGGTCAAGGTCATTTGTAGCTCAAGGATTATTGGATGGTCATTTGAAAGTGGTGACGAAGATATTCGCTCTACCATTTTACTTATTTAACTCGTCACAATAATGTATAATATTATGATAGTATTCACTATTCAATCAATAATTTGATTGAGTGAAACTCATTCTTATTTATAAATGGTAGCCTAGATACATCAAAAAATAGGAAACTGAACTCATACATCACTCTAGAAATTCAAGATGGCACTAAATAATGACCTGGAGTAACTTCATTTTTTCTAAAGAGGATATTGATATTAGCAATATAAATCATGAACCACACCTGTCAAAGTATCGGGTCAATGGAGATGAGAACATACAGGGAGTCACGGAAGTAACTGAACCTTCTCAAATGGTATGTACAATTGTAGATATGATAAAAAATTATAAATGAAATTCTTTTACTTTGATTAGAATCAGTATAATTATGAAATGTTAACGCTTTTAGTGTTGTTTTATTACCAGGAAAAGGTTTATTTACTTTTGGGAAAGTCTGTATTCAGGTTGAATGAATAGGTTATAGTGCACCGTGGAAGAAGTCGTTTATCTAGTGAGTAGGTCATTATATATGACATTATACATATTGATCTTCCTTCATACCTTATAAATTACTGAACTAATCTAATTTGTACGGCTTATTTCACAGAAATTATCTTCATTATAATTTCAGTTACAACAATTTAAGATCAATTTTTACATGATTACTTCAACACAAATTTTACTCGTTTTTTTATTCAGTCTATTAAAGGAAAATAAACTCAACTTATTAATAGTTGATCACTAAACAGTTCACTAATTAAAGTTTAGTTTTTTCTTTATGCTATTGATTTATAATCGTTACGATTTTAAGTTGTTTGTCGAATGGCAAAATATACTATTTTTTCATTAAAATATGGTTCCATAATTTAGTCTCTTCAATTCTTTTAATATATATATTAATATCTTAATATTCATAGGTTACATTTCCACCATCTGTTCTAGTTGTAATATTCAATAACATGTTTAATGGCATTTAATGATCATATAAAACATTCCGCTCACTTAAGTAATATATAGATATGGTGATTTTTAATTTATAAGAACAACAATTACAATAATAGGCACATTATTCATTTAAATTTCATTGAATTAGATTTAGCTGCATTAATATAACTCAAAGTTAATGTAGCAATAATTTGCTTTTATTGCCCACTAACTTTATTTGGAAATTTGTATCTTCAATTTCATTCTATTTCTGTGCTGTTCTAGCTGCAAATTATTTAGCTTATAGAAAATTTTCATGACTCCTAATAATTTAAGGATAAATTTATTAAATTTATCTTTAAATGTTAGTGAAGTTTTAGTGACTTTGGTGAAACTGGAAAATTTGAATATCACTGAAGTACTTTTATCAGTCGTTGTATTCGCAATATTATTATTTGTAATTATTTTGTAATTTTTATATTGGATTAATTCAAATATTTTATATGAAATAAAAATATTCAAAAATGAGATTATTATCAACTAGACTATGAATGTCAATACCAAGATTCGGTGGAGGAAGGATCTAAGCAACATTTTAAAATTGTTCATGTAAAGCATCCATCTTTTATAGATACAATTTTTGACGTTTACTGAGATAGAACAGGTGATTAAAGTACTTTTACCTCTTTCCTCATAAAAAACTGGTGAAGTTATGAAAAATAATCAGAATTTTATTTCAGTTATTCATATATTTGATATAAACTATGGAATTAATCATAAGTCACGTAAAACTCCATAAAAGGAAGATATAGTGAGGCCCATTGAAGAATTATTATGTTCGGTGCCGTTATCTTCTTTGGAGGTCTCAACATTAAGTTATATCTGGGAATATATTCTAATATGTGTCACTCACCAAAATATAGCAAGTTAGAAACTATGTCTAACAAGATATGTCAGTTCATGAAGAACTTTCCATAACTGATGGAATGATTATTGTTCACTATCGATGAGTTGACTTTTGTTTCAACGTTATGAAAATAATTGCCATGCTATTAATTATCTAAATCACAGTTCTTGAAGATAATAAATAATTGCAATAGCTTTGTAATGTGATAATATTAAATCAGTAATTCTATCATTAGTATATTAGTTTGGAGTATTTTTTCATAACTTGGATATTGCATACAATAAATAGTTAAATACTCGATTCGAACAGATTATTTAATATAGTGTAAAATTAAAATTCCTTTAATTAAAGTAAACTGTCTTTTAGTAAGGAATACTGAAAATTAAGTTGTGGTCGACAGAGAGGATTCAAAATGTACCCATATGACTTGACCTAACACTTCTAGATTATAAATCATCTTTTATTGTTTTTTTTAATTCATGTTGAATTATGTTTGAATTTTAATCGTTTATATAGTTTTTTCCAATTTTGAATCGAATTTTCTTTCTCCAGTTATGGATGAACATTTTATTATATATTGTAATCAACAATCAAAATCTAATCATTGACAATTATTATTTTCCACTGGGAAAGAGGTTTTCTTTTACAAGTGTAAGTATCCAGATAGACCTCATTCTCTTGAGATTTAATTGTGAAAAGTTTCAAGGATATTTAATGATCTCCTTCCTCGTAACCCGAGTAAAAAATGAAAGAAAAATGGAAGTTAGTGCCATCGTAACTAAGCTCTATAAGTCTTCAAAGTTCTGTTCTACCATTTGATGTAATCGTTAATTTAATAGTTTTAGGATAAGAAAGGCATCGATTTAGCTCATAAAAAATTGATATATCAAGTTAATGTCACGTCACAGGTAACATTGAAATATTCCTGGAATATTCCCTCTTTATTAATTAATATAATTCCTCATTATCTGTATTTCTGGAATAGTTCAAATGGAAATATATGGAATATTTCTGGAATAGTTCAAATTTATCGAATTCTTTTACGATATTCAGGGAATATTCCAAGAATTTATGAAAATTAAGTGGATGCCCGTAAGATTTCGAGGGAGTCTCCCAAGAATTTGTGAAAATTAGTTGCTCCCCTTACGATTTGGATGGAACATTCTAAGAATACATTAGACTTGTTTGATCCCCTTAAGATTTCGAGGTAATATTCCAGAACTATGTTATAATTAGTTGATCTCTTAATGATTTCTTGGGAATATTCCTAGAATTATAGAAAATCAGTTGATATCCTTACCAAATATAAAAGAACTATATGGTATACATTAAAAAAAATATGCAAAATGAAAAAAATAATAATATATAAGATATAATTATCGATAATGACTCAAAAATGTACCCATGCTATCTGATTGCATAAGGTTCATTTGAAATCCTACTTTTACTGTGTCCAGGTTGGCTGAGAGATAGCGTCACCCACACAAGTCAACTGGAAACAACTAGTTGCGAGTTTACGTCCAGGAAATACCATCTCTTTTCTTTCCATTTAAATTGTATAATAAAACAATATGTATCATTAAATGATATTCACTGTATGTTAGGAAATAATAATTTCGGTATCCTGGGTCTATACATGAACATGAATTTTGGTCTTGGAAAATTCGGTCACGGAAAATTTGGTCTTGGAAAATTCGGTTTCAGATTATAATGGTGATATTAAAGAACAATAATAGAAAAAGTTACAATTATGAGAACTAAAATGTGTAGCGTATTTATTAAAATCGGATAACATCATTAACCATTTTAAAATGATACGTAACATTAGTAATTTTGACGTTTTTTGACATTTATTTAAAATTAGATTGCAGGGGAAAATTCGGTCTCGGAAAAATCGGTTTTTGGTATAAATAAAACTTATTTATTAACCCCACTGCCAGGTTATTAAATAGTCATGAAGTGTGCAGTACAACAAACTAGCGGTTACAGCAATCCTAATAACAGTCATTTATGTTGAGAGTTTATTTATAATTCTGATACCGAAATTTCAGAGTCCTAAATTTCAAGACCGAGAATATTCCGTGACCGAAATTATAGGCCATCCTGTATTTGATATTTAAGGAGGACTCCGGCAATACTTATGCTTGATTCTCTTTTGTTCCCATGGATATTCAGACTGTCCTATTTTATTTCCTTTTTAACGAGGGAATAGTAATTTCGGATTCTTCTTGAACATCTTAAAATGGAACCTTTTACCTATATTAGGTGTAAAACTATCGAAAATTGGTGGGGGACCTAAAGCACAAATTTACCCATAATTATTATACACATAATAGATACACAAATTCAATTTAACCAATAAATTATCAACTTAAAACAATAAAATCACCACAGAACCATATTTTAAACTAAAACCTATTCAAATATGGTAAGATGAATGGACCACAATAAAAGAAAATCCGATTATTTTCTTCAGAATGTTTAACTTTTTATACAAAATTGTACCATATATTTCGTTTTGCAACCCTGTTTTTAATAACTTTAGCATCGAAATGATTTTATTTTTAAATAATTATTAAGAATAACCGATTTTTTCTAGAATGATTTCTTGTTATTAGGTATTCTTCTTGCTAAGAACAATACATTATGAATGTTATAATAATATTAGTATATAATGTTTACTTGTTAGTTATTGCAATTATTTTACTTATAAAATTGAATCGTTGTTAGATGATTCAAATTGATTATCTATTATAACTATATATATGCAGTATGCACTTTAAATGCAATATATATATATTGGAGTAAACTTATTAAACTTAGGCCTATATCTTCAATTGTTTATAAGAATGTCATTATCTATTCCATATAGGTATGATATATTTAATATATTCTCACATGCCAAAAGTTTAATATAATGGATTTATAGTACTCATTCTGGAAGATAAATTGTAAATTTTGAATATTAAATACATAAATTCAACAAAAAATAACCTATATCAGGAAAAATAATTACCTATAAAAGGTTATAAATAGAAAACATGATATGCAATGGTAGTTTCGTATGCTTATATTTTATCTTAATAAATCATTTTATCTATAATCAAGCATCAGCACTTTGATAATAATGGAAATTATTTAAGAATATCTCTTGTAACTACGCTTCTCAGTCACATGTACCTACGTACCTACATGATCGATGTGTGAGTCTGATGAGAACTGTGTCAGTTCATTCAGTGAGAAGATACAGAAAAAACTGCATTCTGATAAAGCCTGATATCATCATTATCAGTGCATACAAATCACTCAATGATATCCGTGGTTAAATAAATTTTAGGTAACAATAGAGTTATTCATAAAACTGAATGAGCCAAACCATAGCTGAGTAGTGAGTAATATATGCCAGATAATAATACCTGACGAAGAACAATAGTGATTTATGTATCTTTCATATTAAGGCTATCTACCAATTAATTAATTGAAGCTACTTTTAATATTATTAGCTAAACAAACTGTCGATAAAGAAGTTGTATTTTTGTTTGATTTAATTTGTTGGATTATGATTCATGAGTAATATGGTGCTTCAATCTCTGGAGATATTTTCCAACATTATCGACAATAAACTCTGGAGATTTTCTATGCTCTGTTCTCCAGAGTTTTCGGCTGATAATAACGCGTCATACCTCCGCATATTATCTCGCCCTTATACTGCCGTGGCCTCCGTTGGTCGCGAAAACATTTGTGGAAAGCAGAGATTATCTGCTGAGCGCTGCTTAGAAATGCTGAGACTGCCATAAACTACAGTAACACGTCTGCTATACTACAACGAATTTTAATTGGGTATAATGATAAATTATTCAAGGATTTTCACAGTATTGACAATAGAACACGATATGATTTTTTTTTTAAATTTCCGACAGTAAAAGACGAAAGCCTTTAATTAGTAGTTGAAATGTCATTAAATAGTAGTAGAAATTTTTAATAGTATCACTTGATACCAACAGATGTGGGCCATTTAAATTATAAATGTTTTTTTACGAAGTTATGGTTGGAATAGAAAATAAATTTGGTCAGTTCTCAACCTATTGCGGAGAACCAAAATTGATGAATAAGTGATTTAACATCCAACACGGAACCAATGAAGATATCGCTGACAACTAATGAAAATTAATTACAAGGACTCTAAGAAGCAGTCAAAAAAGTAAAGTGAATCAAAAAACAACGCTCACTATGAATATAATTGGTATAGATGAATGTGGGCGTGTGTCTCAACGTGTCACGTATGTTAAGTGCTATGATTATTTTAATTGATCAATAAACCAAATGCAAATTGCACATTGGAAGACCCTCCGTGTCATAATTCATTCGACCAGTGAAACTATTTAGATGAATGGACCTTATTAAAAAAGTGTATAATGTGAATCAACTGAGATTAAATTAATGTTATTGAATATATAATAAGTATATCAAATAAACATTAATCTAACAAAAACGTATATTTGATTTTTTTTTAAAGTTAGAATAATTTATTGTTAAACATATAAGTTGTATATTGATAGCTCTATTTTATTCGTTAACATTTTTTTTTGTCTACAAATAAAACTCGTACCATGTACAACGTATGCGTTCTGCAAAACTTGTTGATTTACACAATCTCGAGAATGCGCTGCAGGTTTTGAGGATAGTTGAAAATGCACGTCGATATCGAAAGTATGAAAGGCAGGTAAATTGGTATGGAGCAGAAATAACATTAATGAAGTAGATAATCAATTATTTATGCATTTAATTGATTCATTTATATTATGACTTGGAAATATATTGGTAATTGAATCCTGATTAGTTTCTTGAAGAAAACTTGAACAAAACTGGGATTTCAATTGTTATATTTAAACATTCTACCAAACATTTGGAATTAACCTTATTTTTTTAATTTGATCTTAATGTAAATTTTTAGTCTTTCAAATTATAAAAAAAAATAAGAAAAGTTTCCATAAAATGTGCTACAATCAAGAGATTGTCGCACATTTGCAAGATCCTGAAAATACACAGTACATTCTCGAGGGTATGCAAAAATCGGCAAATTGCGCGGAACTTATTAACCTGAAAAGGAGGTCGCTATAAAGAATTCTTAAGCACCATATACGAGCTTATTATTATTTCAGTTAGGGAAATAACCATTGTAAGTTTTCCTTAACAGCAATTCACCTAGAGATTATAATGGAGGTAAACAATCTCAGACGCTTATTGAGTGAAAATTCTAATGAAAATTTTATAATAGTTATGATGTAAAAAATAATTATGTGTTATAGGGTTAGCTTAAAGTATTACAAAATATTTAAAAAGGAGATATTTTTAACTTATATAAATGTAAGAAATAATGAGGTAACTACAACGGTAGCATATAAAGTATTTTCAAAGAGAATACTAAAAATAGGTAATATATACTATAGAGATTATAGCATAATAAAATAAATCAATTCCTGTTATTATTTTTTTGCTTTGCTATAAATCATTGTAGTATATATTACTATACATGAATGAATGAAACATAATCGAATATCGAATAAACAAGATTTAATGAATCCATAGTGAGTTAAACTGAAAAACATTTAATCAGGTTATAATAAATCTCTCTCAAAAAATAAGTGCTATAAATGATGCTCTACGCACTATTTCCTTCCACGTGACCTCCATTTCTGTCAACACACAAGCGAGCCTCTGCTATAATTGCATTCATGACTCTTTTGATCAGCTGTGGATTTTCTTTGAGAAAATTGACTTCATGAATGATCGTTTCTCGCAACTCGTTTAGGTTTTCTGGTGAACTATAGTACACCTTATTCTTTAGATATCCCAATAAAAAATAGTCGTCAGGCATCAAATCTGGGGAACTTGCAGGTCACTCAATATCATGGATCAGGGCTACAATGCGATCGCCAAACCACTCTTTCAGCCTTTCTTTGACAACAAGTTGAGGATGAGGAGGGACACCGTCATGGAACCAACAAAGTCTGTTAAATCGATTGTTGAAAACGCCGAGTAGTTCTGGGGATATCTTTTCGTTGATCATAGTCAGGTAAAGATCCCCATTAAAGTTGCCGTCGTAAAAGAAGGGCCTAATGAGAGAGCCATTACCGCATAGTCAAATCTACAGGGAGACTTTTTCCCTACATATACTCTTATCGAAGTTGAATTCTGGTGTACTGTTTTTCAGTGCAGATTGTCTGACATTCTGACTGTTTAATTTACCATTCATGAAAAAGACTGCCTTGATTTTGTTTTATATAACCTTCCTTGGAAATTATTTTCTATCCTTGCGCAAGCCTGTTTTAGGTACCCTTCACTAAAAACGTTGCTGTATCCATACCGTACCATAGATTAAACTATTTTATTAAGGATCGATAGATAAATACTAAATAGTTGTTTCATAAAATGTTATTAACAAAACTGAATTGTACAATTGTCTCTGGCCCAAATATCCTTGGCCCAAATGTTGGGTCCCAATATTGTCAGTCAACAAAATGATATATGGATATGTTGCTAAAGCAAACCGTTAATTCTTAAAATTAAATTCTATCTTTACAACTGCACAAAAAATATATCTAAATTACATTTGAAACGATAAATTGTAAGCAATAGCTCCTAAATAATTAGAAAACCCTGTTCTCATTTACTGAGGCAATTATGCTTTGCTGATCGTATTTTCAAAGAGGTCTAGCATTTCCAGGTATGTTGTTGTTCAAACTATGAGTAGCTACCCAAAAACGTAATTTGAGAATTAATATGAATTTAAATAAAAGAAAAATATACATAATTGTAAAATAATAAATTAATGCAATTACCAAAATATTAAATATTTTATAATTATTGTATGATATACATGTAGAAATTTGATTACATTCTATTACTAAAAATTTAATCATTTAAAATAAACAAATAGCACAGATTCCTACAAACAAGTTACCCTAGTCCAGCGAAAAATAAAGTAAGGTCGTCCCAATTATTTGCAAAAACTTTATTTAAGTCTATCAATTTAATTTTATAACATTCCATGTGATGAATCTACCATGCGATGAAATTACCATGCAATGAATGTAGCAGGCGATAAATTTACTGCGATGAATTTGCCGGATACCCCAAATACCTAAGGACAAATTATTGTTGGTCAAAGAAGATTAAGAGAATGCACTTCAAATTCTTTGATGGCCTTACCTAATCTTCCAATCTGGAAACCAACGATTTAGTAGTTAATATTGAAGCCACTTCATTAAAATCAGGTGAATTTTAGAGTAAAAAGAAACTTATTAATGGGGGACTGAGTTCCAGTGAATGGGTATGCAAATTACCATCACTTATTGCTCAGAGAATGGCTCTCAAGGTGTTATTATTCATAGCAGGTTTTCTTTTTTTAATGCTAGATTAATTCTTTTGCGTTCATGAAAGGAGAGTTTTAAAGTATGTAATGGATAATGTTCTGCATAATGTGATGAATTGAGTTTCGTCTTTGAAAACCTTACTAAAATATTCTATCTGGGATCACCATACAATTTTTTATTCCTGATTGCAAAAAATATTTCCTAGGATTTTCATTTAGTTGTCATACTTTCGTTTCTTTGACATTTCAGACATCTTGTTTTCTATCTACATTTCAAACATCAGCACGAGGAAAATGTTCACAATATTTCAGTGACATGCGATGCCTCTTTGGCCACGATTAAATATATTGAATATTTCACAGAGGTCACTCCAGTGTTATGTACCTATCATTTATAATTATATACCAATCGAATTAAAATAAATAAGAAACATGAAGATATTCAGGAAGAAAATTAAAGAGGTACATAATATTTGGTTAATTTCATCAACCGATTTCGGTCAAATATTGATACTTAAGATTTGATCTATAAAAGAAATGAAGTACTTTAATTATGTATCTTGTTTAATTAATTGATTCCGATTTGGTTGTGTTTTGTGGCTTGAAATAGAAAAAGTCGTTTGTTGGTGAATTTATCATGAATTGCTTTAACAATTCTCTTTATATTATTCCTATGCAATTTTCCATATAATTTCACCATTAACTAAACGTAAATAATTGATCGCAATAATCGAAAGCTCACCGTATGCCAAAGTTGGTCGTTAACACATGTAAGGAAGCAGTCTGACCTTCGGAAAATTCTGATAAAACACTTTTTTTCCAAATAATTTGTACTCAATTTGTAAGAACACAACTGATTATAATTAATTAGATGGAAGTTTTAAAATCAGGAAATTGTTTAACGAGTTTCAGACTTTATAACTCTTACGCCAATAGGAATGAATGACTCAAATAATTGGTATAATAACAAAGGAATTAAGTTTCACTAAGTATGAAACGTTATTTTATTTGTAATAGAGTTCAGTTTTTGTACAAGAATTTTCTCGATGTCATCTAAATAATTAGATAAACATATATAATATTATATATAGTGAACTAGCTTGTGTGAAATAAAAGAAATTATGGATCAAAATTGTAAAATTTTATCAATTATCATCGAAAGTTTGTTCTAAATTGGTGAAATTATTTGTTTTATAATTGATTAAAAATTTGTATATTTGAAAATATCGAGTTTCATGTCTTAATGATCAACTTTTCATCATTTTTTTAATTTGTCTTAAAACTCCTACGAATTTCATCTCTAGTAGTGAAAATTTCGAAATGCTATAATTAAGGTTGAAAAAAGAGAATAAAGAATATAGGGTAATTTCGAATTGATGGATCCATATTTTCGATTATGTCGTGAAAATTTATTAACGAACAAATTATAAGGTAGATAAAATGATTTTATATTTTCTTCTTAAATAATCGAATACGTGGAAACGTCCGGTACACATACTTTCTCTGCCACTAAAGTTAGTTCCATGTAAGTATCATATTTGACTATATTATCCTAAATTATGTAAAAATTGTGGTGAAATTAATCCAAAAATTAAACTGTGTAGTTATTTTCATTACCAAATTAAATTCTAAGCAAGTTGTGAATATAATAAACAGTATCTCATAGGAAATCCTTAAACACTCAATCAATTTTACAAGACAAATCTTATCTGGTTCATTAAATTAGATCCGACAAGTCGTAACAATATTCCTGAGTAATCCCATTGGAATATTCTAGAAGGAAAATATAGTTTGCAACTTATAGAAATTGCTAAAAGGTGCTTCAGAATTTGTGGAATAATAATCCGAATATGAACTGGTTATGTATTCAAGTCTCAATAAAATCCAATTTCAAATGAGAGGACTTTTTGGAATATGGAATTTTAAGTAGAAATTTGGTAATATTGGAAATGGTCAATTGGTGAGGAAGGTGTCTATTGGTGAGAATGGTATGTATTGGTGAGAATGGTGTACCAAAGTAAACTAAATAATCATAACCTTAATCCTAAATGTGAATAGAATGTTTGTTAGAGCACTAGGAGATTATTTTAAAATAATTACCATTAAAATGATTAGATTTAAAGAATATAACCCTCGATATTTATTTTTGTAAATTTAATCAGTACAATATTATTGAATTTATAAGAATAAGTAAAAATAAAGATTATATAGAAGATTTGGAATACCACTACCTCTGACAGAGAAATGAGAGTTGATTTTCTCCAATTAACTCTCTTTTTCATGAAAGCCTTTGCAATTAAAAATAAAAGTAATTTACAAGGTTGAAGTTATATACATCCTCTTAAAAACATAATTGAAAATGATTCAAACCATGAAACTAACACTACCTTGATTTGAGGTATGAGAATAATTATTAGTAAGTTACTGGCATTTCTTATACATATATGTAAAGATGTTTTATTTAGAGAATAATAATTGAGTTGATTAAGTTAATTTCCTGTCAACAATAATGGGTTCTTAATAGTAATAGTATTGTTGACTTGGCAAACCACACATTGTCCGTACCTTTATAATTATTGAGTATTATATTTTTACTCTTAAGTTATAAAATTCTTATTCGTATTCTTTTGATTTACGAATCTGATTATCATAAATGACTTAAATTCAAAATTACCATTCAATTTTATATAAATAATTATTTAATTTCATATATCAAATCTGTCACAAAACATTTACATCTTATTTGTAAAGTTATAAAGGTTCTAATTCATGCGATTTTATTCACGAAAGAATCGTTTCTTATTTAAAAACATTGTCCTGAAATGAAATGTACAGAAATAAACTCCATACTATCATAACAATTGGCAATTTGATTGAAACAAAAAATAATTATGACTAATTTGACACAAAAACTAGATTTGGCTGATTTGAAACAATACTATATTTAATTTATTCATTTATTTTATTCATTTATTTTTACATTTGTCAATAGACTTTTTTTGCCTCCTCAATTTCTTCATTTAATAAGATAAAGGTAATACCAGATTTTATACACAGACTAATATGTAAATGCAATGGATAATATGGTTCTAGGAATATTACCCGGCAGAATTTCGCCTGTGTGGAAATTCACCAGCCGGATTTTTGCCAGGCGGAATTTTACCCGTGGATTATAAATTTCTAAGTTTAAATCAATTAATTGCAAATTAAAAGATTACAATGTGAGACTCATTTTACATAAATATATACATTTTTAATTGTAACTTTAAGGTATTGTACTATTAAAAGTTTTATTTCACCCATATTGAATAGTCACAAAATGGAAAATAAAATAAATTTGAATTTCCTTAAATATTTCAAATTAACAGTTATTTTAAATAGTGTTTATTATAGCTGCAGGTATCATTGATTCAATTAGAATAACTTGCTCTAAACAGGTGACAATTAAGGGTAAGAGACTATCGGTGGTTCTTCAAATTTGTTTGTTATACGACTTTAAAAAGTGAGATGTAGATTCATTCAATTATATATTTATTTATTTATTTATTCTTTATTGAGAAAAATCATTACAAATTTAAAACAATCATACCTATATAAAAAAGTTCAAAAGTACAAAAACACATAGGCAAAATTTAAAAATACAAGATTTCAAGCCCGTTTATAAGTTCAAAGAACGTTTCGGGCAATTCAAGTTAAAAGCACAAATGAATTAAGAGCATGACGTCACAAATTATTATAACATAGATTGAAGAGAAATAAAAACAAATCAATTTAAAGTATATATTGATCAAGCAAATATTTCTTGTAATCCTTCTTAAAATCATTAATGTTTCGATTAATAGTTGATCACTAAACAGTTAACTAATTAAAGTTTAGTTTTTTCTTTATACTATTGATTTATAATCGTTACGATTTTAAGTTGTTTGTCGAATGGCAAAATATACTATTTTTTCATGAAAATATGGTTCCATAATTTAGTCTCTTCAATTCTTTTAATATATATATGAATATCTTAATATTCATAGGTAACATTTCCACCATCTGTTCTAGTTGTAATATTCAACAACATGTTTAATGGCATTTAATGATAATATAAAACATTCCGCTCACTTAAATAATATATAGATATGGTGATTTTTAATTTATAAGAACAACCATTACAATAACAGGCACATTATTCATTTAAATTTCATTGTATTAGATTTAGCTGCATTAATATAACTCAAAGTTAATGTAGCAATAATTTGCTTTTATTGCCCACTAACTTTATTTGGAAATTTGTAGCTTCAATTTCATTCTATTTCTGTGCTGTTCTAGCTGCAAATTATTTAGCTTTTACAAAATTTTCATGACTCCTAAATTATTTAAGGATAAATTTATTAAATTTATCTTTAAATGTTAGTGAAGTTTTAGTGACTTTTGGTGAAACAGGAAAATTTGAATATCACTGAAGTACTTTTATCAATCGTTGTATTCGCAATATTATTATTTGTAATTATTTTGTAATTTTTATATTGGATTAATTCAAATATTTTATATGAAATAAAAATATTCAAAGCTGAGATTATTATCAACTAGACTATGAATGTCAATACCAAGATATGACACCTTCGGTGGAGGAAGGAAAGCATCCATCTTTTATAGATACAATTTTTGACGTTTACTGAGATAGAACAGGCGATTACAGTACTTTTACCTATTTCCTCATAAAAAACTGGTGAAGTTATGAAAAATAATCAGAATTTTATTTCAGTTAAAACGATAACTTTTCCAGAAAAAGCTCCATTATAATTCTTGTTTCTTTTCTTCTATCTAACGCGTCATATACAATTATAAATGTTATCATGGAGTCCTGAAAAGAATGTGGATGAACAATTCGTTCAATTAGAAAATATGCAAATGTTTTTTTCTTGTAATAAATCCTATCCAGAAAAAAATCTTTATGTACCAAAATTACGATCAAAGAAAAGAACTACAAAAGCTGCATGTATGCAGATTACATATGTACTTCAAACATCAAAAATATGTTAGAATATCGGAGAGGCCTTCAAAAGAATCATTCTAATAGCATTTTTATGTCAGTAAAATATTTCTGTGAACATAGTTTTCAGAATATAACTAAGTTCAAAATTCACATCTTGTGGGTTTATAATGAAACACATATTAATTTATTGTATTGTTCAGCGAATGATATACAGATAATATCTGTATATGAATTGTTTTAATATATTGACAATAGAAACTATATCTATTTTGTTAAATTTTAGCTTCAATCCATAGTGGAAGCTATGGTTGGTCAAAGTTGATCAAGTGATGTGTAAATAACCTTCTATTCTCAAATCATAATTTTTTTTCTAGTTATTCATATATTTGATATAAACTATGGAATTAATAATAAGTCACGTAAAACTCCATAAAAGGAAGATATAGTGAGGCCCATTGAAGAATTATTATGTTCGGTGCCGTTATATTCTTTGGAGGTCTCAACATTAATTTATATCTGGGAATATATTCTAATATGTGTCACTCACCAAAATATAGCAAGTTAGAAACTATGTCTAACAAGATATGTCAGTTCATGAAGAAGTTTCCATAACTGATGGAATGATTATTGTTCACTATCGATGAGTTGACTTTTGTTTCAACGTTATGAAAATAATTGCCATGCTAATAATTATCTAAATCACAGTTCTTGAAGATAATAAATACTTGCATTAGCTTTGTAATGTGATAATATTAAATCAGTAATTCTATCATTAGTATATTAGTTTGGAGTATTTTTTCATAACTCGGATATTGCATACAATAAATAGTTAAATACTCGATTCGAACAGATTATATAATATAGTGTAAAATTAAAATTCCTTTAATTAAAGTAAACTGTCTTTTAGTAAGGAATACTGAAAATTAAGTTGTGGTCGACAGAGAGGATTTAAAATGTACCCATATGACTTGACCTAACACTTCTAGATTAAAAATCATCTTTTATTGTTTTTTTTAATTCATGTTGAATTATGTTTGAATTTTAATCGTTTTTATAGTTTTTTCCAATTTTGAATTGAATTTTCTTTCTCCAGTTATGGATGAACATTTTATTATATATTGTAATCAACAATCAAAATCTAATCATTGACAATTATTATTTTTCACTGGGAAAGAGGTTTTCTTTTACAAGTGTAAGTATCCAGATAGACCTCATTCTCTTGAGATTTAATTGTGAAAAGTTTCAAGGATATTTAATGATCTCCTTCCTCGTAACCCGAGTAAAAAATGAAAGAAAAATGGAAGTTAGTGCCATCGTAACTAAGCTCTATAAGTCTTCAAAGTTCTGTTCTACCATTTGATGTAATCGTTAATTTAATAGTTTTAGGATAAGAAAGGCATCGATTTAGCTCATAAAAAATTGATATATCAAGTTAATGTCACGTCACAGGTAACATTGAAATATTCCTGGAATATTCCCTCTTTATTAATTAATATAATTCCTCATTATCTGTATTTCTGGAATAGTTCAAATGGAAATATATGGAATATTTCTGGAATAGTTCAAATTTATCGAATTCTTTTACGATATTCAGGGAATATTCCAAGAATTTATGAAAATTAAGTGGATGCCCGTAATATTTCGAGGGAGTCTCCCAAGAATTTGTGAAAATTAGTTGCTCCCCTTACGATTTGGATGGAACATTCTAAGAATAAATTAGACTTGTTTGATCCCCTTAAGATTTCGAGGTAATATTCCAGAACTATGTGATAATTAGTTGATCTCTTAATGATTTCTTGGGAATATTCCTAGAATTATAGAGAATCAGTTGATATCCTTACCAAATATAAAAGAACTTTATAGTATACATTAAAAAAAATATGCAAAATGAAAAAAATAATAATATATAAGATATAATTATCGATAATGACTCAAAAATGTACGCATGCTATCTTATTGCATAAGGTTCATTTGAAATCCTACTTTTACTATGTCCAGGTTGGCTGAGAGATAGCGTCACCCACACAAGTCAACTGGAAACAACTAGTTGCGAGTTTACGTCCAGGAAATACCATCTCTTTTCTTTCCATTTAAATTGTATAATAAAACAATATGTATCATTAAATGATATTCACTGTATGTTAGGAAATAATAATTTCGGTATCCTGGGTCTATACATGAACATGAATTTTGGTCTTGGAAAATTCGGTCACGGAAAATTTGGTCTTGGAAAATTCGGTTTCAGATTATAATGGTGATATTAAAGAACAATAATAGAAAAAGTCACAATTATGAGAACTAAAATGTGTAGTGTATTTATTAAAAACGGATAACATCATTAACCATTTTAAAATGATACGTAACATTAGTAATTTTGACGTTTTTTGACATTTATTTAAAATTAGATTGCAGGGGAAAATTCGGTCTCGGAAAAATCGGTTTTTGGTATAAATAAAACTTATTTATTAACCCCACTGCCAGGTTATTAAATAGTCATGAAGTGTGCAGTACAACAAACTAGCGGTTACAGCAATCCTAATAACAGTCATTTATGTTGAGAGTTTATTTATAATTCTGATACCGAAATTTCCGAGTCCTAAATTTCAAGACCGAGAATATTCCGTGACCGAAATTATAGGCCATCCTGTATTTGATATTTAAGGAGGACTCCGGCAATACTTATGCTTGATTCTCTTTTGTTCCCATGGATATTCAGACTGTCCTATTTTATTTCCTTTTTAACGAGGGAATAGTAATTTCAGATTCTTCTTAAACATCTTAAAATGGAACCTTTTACCTATATTAGGTGTCAAAATATCGAAAATTGGTGGGGGACCTAAAGCACAAATTTACCCTTAATTATTATACACATAATAGATACACAAATTCAATTTAACCAATAAATTATCAACTTAAAACAATAAAATCACCACAGAACCATATTTTAAACTAAAACCTATTCAAATATGGCAGGATGAATGGACCACAATAAAAGAAAATCCGATTACTTTCTTCAGAATGTTTAACTTTTTATACAAAATTGTACCATATATTTCGTTTTGCAACCCTGTTTTTAATAACTTTAGCATCGAAATGATTTTATTTTTAAATAATTATTAAGAATAACCGATTTTTTCTTGAATGATTTCTTGTTATTAGGTATTCTTCTTGCTAAGAACAATACATTATGAATGTTATAATAATATTAGTATATAATGTTTACTTGTTAGTTATTGCAATTATTTTACTTATAAAATTGAATCGTTGTTAGATGATTCAAATTGATTATCTATTATAACTATATATATGCAGTATGCACTTTAAATGCAATATATATATTGGAGTAAACTTATTAAACTTAGGCCTATATCTTCAATTGTTTATAAGAATGTCATTATCTATTCCATATAGGTATGATATATTTAATATATTCTCACATGCCAAAAGTTTAATATAATGGATTTATAGTACTCATTCTGGAAGATAAATTGTAAATTTTGAATATTGCATACATAAATTCAACAAAAAATAACCTATATCAGGAAAAATAATTACCTATAAAAGGTTATAAATAGAAAACATGATATGCAATGGTAGTTTCGTATGCTTATATTTTATCTTAATAAATCATTTTATCTATAATCAAGCATCAGCACCTTGATAATAATGGAAATTATTTAAGAATATCTCTTGTAACTACGCTTCTCAGTCACATGTACCTACGTACCTACATGATCGATGTGTGAGTCTGATGAGAACTGTGTCAGTTCATTCAGTGAGAAGATACAGAAAAAACTGCATTCTGATAAAGCCTGATATCATCATTATCAGTGCATACAAATCACTCAATGATATCCGTGGTTAAATAAATTTTAGGTAACAATAGAGTTATTCATAAAACTGAATGAGCCAAACCATAGCTGAGTAGTGAGTAATATATGCCAGATAATAATACCTGACGAAGAACAATAGTGATTTATGTATCTTTCATATTTAGGCTATTTACCAATTAATTAATTGAAGCTACTCTTAATATTATTAGCTAAACTGTCGATAAAGAAGTTGTATTTTTGTTTGATTTAATTTGTTTGATTATGATTCATGAGTAATATGGTGCTTCAATCTCTGGAGATATTTTCCAACATTATCGACAATAAACTCTGGAGATTTTCTATGCTCTGTTCTGCAGAGTTTTCGGCTGATAATAACACGTCATACCTCCGCATATTATCTCGCCCTTATACTGCCGTGGCCTCCGTTGGTCGCGAAAACATTTGTGGAAAGCAGAGATTATCTGCTGAGCGCTGCTTAGAAATGCTGAGACTGCCATAAACTACAGTAACACGTCTGCTATAATACAACGAATTTTAATTGGGTATAATGATAAATTATTCAAGGATTTTCACAGTATTGACAATAAAACACGATATGATTTTTTTTTAAATTTCCGACAGTAAAAGACGAAAGCCTTTAATTAGTAGTTGAAATGTCATTAAATAGTAGTAGAAATTTTTAATAGTATCACTTGATACCAACAGATGTGGGTCATTTAAATTATAAATGTTTTTTTACGAAGTTATGGTTGGAATAGAAAATAAATTTGGTCAGTTCTCAACCTATTGCGGAGAACCAAAATTGATGAATAAGTGATTTAACATCCAACACGGAACCAATGAAGATATCGCTGACAACTAATGAAAATTAATTACATGCAAGGACTCTAAGAAGCAGTCAAAAAAGTAAAGTGAATCAAAAAACAACGCTCACTATGAATATAATTGGTATAGATGAATGTGGGCGTGTGTCTCAGCGTGTCACGTATGTTAAGTGCTATGATTATTTTAATTGATCAATAAACCAAATGCAAATTGCACATTGGAAGACCCTCCGTGTCATAATTCATTCGACCAGTGAAACTATTTAGACGAATGGACCTTATTAAAGAAGTGTATAATGTGAATCAACTGAGATTAAATTAATGTTATTGAATATATAATAAGTATATCAAATTAATATTAATCTAACAAAAACGTATATTTGATTTTTTTTAAAGTTAGAATAATTTATTGTTAAACATATAAGTAGTATATTGATAGCTCTATTTTATTCGTTAACATTTTTTTTTGTCTACAAATAAAGCTCGTACCATGTACAACGTATGCGTTCTGCAAAACTTGTTGATTTACACAATCTCGAGAATGCGCTGCAGGTTTTTAGGATAGTTGAAAATGCACGTCGATATCGAAAGTATGCAAGGCAGGTAAATTGGTATGGAGCAGAAATAACATTAATGAAGTAGATAATCAATTATTTATGCATTTAATTGATTCATTTATATTATGACTTGGAAATATATTGGTAATTGAATCCTGATTAGTTTCTTGAAGAAAACTTGAACAAAACTGGGATTTCAATTGTTATATTTAAACATTCTACCAAACATTTGGAATTGACCTTATTTTTTTAATTTGATCTTAATGTAAATTTTTAGTCTTTTAAATTATAAAAAAAAATAAGAAAAGTTTCCATAAAATGTGCTACAATCAAGAGATTGTCGCACATTTGCAAGATCCTGAAAATACACAGTACATTCTCGAGGGTATGCAAAAATCGGCAAATTGCGCGGAACTTATTTAGCTGAAAAGGAGGTCGCTATAAAGATTTCTTAAGCACCATATACGAGCTTATTATTAGTTCAGTTAGGGAAATAACCATTGTAAGTTTTCCTTAACAGCAATTCACCTAGAGATTATAATGGAGGTAAACAATCTCAGACGCTTATTGAGTGAAAATTCTAATGAAAATTTTATAATAGTTATGATGTAAAAAATAATTATGTGTTATAGGGTTAGCTTAAAGTATTACAAAATATTTAAAAAGGAGATATTTTTAACTTATATAAATGTAAGAAATAATGAGGTAACTACAACGGTAGCATATAAAGTATTTTCAAAGAGAGTACTAAAAATAGGTAATATATACTATAGAGATTATAGCATAATATAAAAAATCAATTCCTGTTATTATTTTTTTGCTTTGCTATAAATCATTGTAGTATATATTACTATACATGAATGAATGAAACATAATCGAATATCGAATAAACAAGATTTAATGAATCCATAGTGAGTTAAACTGAAAAACATTTAATCAGGTTATAATAAATCTCTCTCAAAAAATAAGTGCCATAAATGATGCTCTACGCACTATTTCCTTCCACGTGACCTCCATTTCTGTCAACACACAAGCGAGCCTCTGCTATAATTGCATTCATGACTCTTTTGATCAGCTGTGGATTTTCTTTGAGAAAATTGACTTCATGAATGATCGTTTCTCGCAACTCGTTTAGGTTTTCTGGTGAACTATAGTACACCTTATTCTTTAGATATCCCAATAAAAAATAGTCGTCAGGCATCAAATCTGGGGAACTTGCAGGTCATTCAATATCATGGTTCAGTGCTACAATGCGATCGCCAAACCACTCTTTCAGCCTTTCTTTGACAACAAGTTGACGATGAGGAGGGACACCGTCATGGAACCAACAAAGTCTGTTAAATCGATTGTTGAAAACGCGGAGTAGTTCTGGGGATATCTTTTCGGTGATCATAGTCAGGTAAAGATCCCCATTAAAGTTGCCGTAGTAAAAGAAGGGCCTAATGAGAGAGCCATTACCGCATAGTCAAATCTACAGGGAGACTTTTTCCCTACATATACTCTTATCGAAGTTGAATTCTGGTGTACTGTTTTTCGGTGCAGATTGTTTGACATTCTGACTGTTTAATTTACCATTCATGAAAAAGACTGCCTTGATTTTGTTTTATATAACCTTCCTTGGAAATTATTTTCTATCCTTGCGCAAGCCTGTTTTAGGTACCCTTCACTAAAAACGTTGCTGTATCCATACCGCACCATAGATTAAACTATTTTATTAAGGATCGATAGATAAATACTAAATAGTTGTTTCATAAAATGTTATTAACAAAACTGAATTGTACAATTGTCTCTGGCCCAAATATCCTTGGCCCAATTGTTGGGTCCCAATATTGTCAGTCAACAAAATGATATATGGATATGTTGCTAAAGCAAACCGTTAATTCTTAAAATTAAATTCTATCTTTACAACTGCACAAAAAATATATCTAAATTACATTTGAAACGATAAATTGTAAGCAATAGCTCTTAAATAATTAGAAAACCCTGTTCTCATTTACTGAGGCAATTATGCTTTGCTGATCGTATTTTCAAAGAGGTCTAGCATTTCCAGGTATGTTGTTGTTCAAACTATGAGTAGCTACCCAAAAACGTAATTTGAGAATTAATATGAATTTAAATAAAAGAAAAATATACATAATTGTAAAATAATAAATTAATGCAATTACCAAAATATTAAATATTTTATAATTATCAATCATTTAAAATAAACAAATAGCACAGATTCCTACAAACAAGTTACCCTAGTCCAGCGAAAAATAAAGTAAGGTCGTCCCAATTATTTGCAAAAACTTTATTTAAGTTTATCAATTTAATTTTATAACATTCCATGTGATGAATCTACCATGCGATGAAATTACCATGCAATGAATGTAGCAGGCGATAAATTTACTGCGATGAATTTGCCGGATACCCCAAATACCTAAGGACAAATTATTGTTGGTCAAAGAAGATTAAGAGAATACACTTCAAATTCTTTGATGGCCTTACCTAATCTTCCAATCTGGAAACCAACGATTTAGTAGTTAATATTGAAGCCACTTCATCAAAATCAGGTGAATTTTAGAGTAAAAAGAAACTTATTAATGGGGGACTGAGTTCCAGTGAATGGGTATGCAAATTACCATCACTTATTGCTCAGAGAATGGCTCTCAAGGTGTTATTATTCATAGCAGGTTTTCTTTTTTTAATGCTAGATTAATTCTTTTGCGTTCATGAAAGGAGAGTTTTAAAGTATGTAATGGATAATGTTCTGCATAATGTGATGAATTGAGTTTCGTCTTTGAAAACCTTACTAAAATATTCTATCTGGGATCACCATACAATTTTTTATTCCTGATTGCAAAAAATATTTCCTAGGATTTTCATATAGTTGTCATACTTTCGTTTCTTTGACATTTCAGACATCTTGTTTTCTATCTACATTTCAAACATCAGCACGAGGAAAATGTTCACATTATTTCAGTGACATGCGATGCCTCTTTGGCCACGATTAAATATATTGAATATTTCACAGAGGTCACTCCAGTGTTATGTACCTATCATTTATAATTCTATACCAATCGAATTAAAATAAATAAGAAACATGAAGATATTCAGGAAGAAAATTAAAGAGGTACATAATATTTGGTTAATTTCATCAACCGATTTCGGTCAAATATTGATACTTAAGATTTGATCTATAAAAGAAATGAAGTACTTTAATTATGTATCCTGTTTAATTAATTGATTCCGATTTGGTTGTGTTTTGTGGCTTGAAATAGAAAAAGTCGTTTGTTGGTGAATTTATCATGAATTGCTTTAACAATTCTCTTTATATTATTCCTATGCAATTTTCCATATAATTTCACCATTAACTAAACGTAAAAAATTGATCGCAATAATCGAAAGCTCACCGTATGCCAAAGTTGGTCGTTAACACATGTAAGGAAGCAGTCTGACCTTCGGAAAATTCTGATAAAACACTTTTTTTCCAAATAATTTGTACTCAATTTGTAAGAACACAACTGATTATAATTAATTAGATGGAAGTTTTAAAATCAGGAAATTGTTTAACGAGTTTCAGACTTTATAACTCTTACGCCAATAGGAATGAATGACTCAAATAATTGGTATAATAACAAAGGAATTAAGTTTCACTAAGTATGAAACGTTATTTTATTTGTAATAGAGTTCAGTTTTTGTACAAGAATTTTCTCGATGTCATCTAAATAATTAGATAAACATATATATAGTGAACTAGCTTGTGTGAAATAAAAGAAATTATGGATCAAAATTGTAAAATTTTATCAATTATCATCGAAAGTTTGTTCTAAATTGGTAAAATTATTTGTTTTATAATTGATTAAAAATTTGTATATTTGAAAATATCGAGTTTCATGTCTTAATGATCAACTTTTCATCATTTTTTTAATTTGTCTTAAAACTCCTACAAATTTTATCTCTAGTACTGAAAATTTCGAAATGCTATAATTAAGGTTAAAAAAAAGAGAATAAAGAATATAGGGTAATTTCGAATTGATGGATCCATATTTTCGATTATGTCGTGAAAATTTATTAACGAACAAATTATAAGGTAGATAAAATGATTTTATATTTTCTTCTTAAATAATCGAATACGTGGAAACGTCCGGTACACATTCTTTCTCTGCCACTAAAGTTAGTTCCATGTAAGTATCATATTTGACTATATTATCCTAAATTATGTAAAAATTGTGGTGAAATTAATCCAAAAATTAAACTGTGTAGTTATTTTCATTACCAAATTAAATTCTAAGCAAGTTGTGAATATAATAAACAGTATCTCATAGGAAATCCTTAAACACTCAATCAATTTTACAAGACATTTCTTATCTGGTTCATTAAATTAGATCCGACAAGTCGTAACAATATTCCTGAGTAATCCCATTGGAATATTCTAGAAGGAAAATATAGTTTGCAACTTATAGAAATTGCTAAAAGGTGCTTCGAAATTTGTGGAATAATAATCCGAATATGAACTGGTTATGTATTCAAGTCTCAATAAAATCCAATTTCAAATGAGAGGACTTTTTGGAATATGGAATTTTAAGTAGAAATTTGGTAATATTGGAAATGGTCAATTGGTGAGGAAGGTGTCTATTGGTGAGAATGGTATGTATTGGTGAGAATGGTGTACCAAAGTAAACTAAATAATCATAACCTTAATCCTAAATGTGAATAGAATGTTTGTTAGGGCACTAGAAGATTATTTTAAAATAATTACCATTAAAATGATTAGATTTAAAGAATATAACCCTCGATATTTATTTTTGTAAATTTAATCAGTACAATATTATTGAATTTATAAGAATAAGTAAAAATAAAGATTATATAGAAGATTTGGAATACCACTACCTCTGACAGAGAAATGAGAGTTGATTTTCTCCAATTAACTCTTTTTTTCATGAAAGCCTTTGCAATTAAAAATAAAAGTAATTTACAAGGTTGAAGTTATATACATCCTCTTAAAAACATAATTGAAAATGATTCAAACCATGAAACTAACACTACCTTGATTTGAGGTATGAGAATAATTATTAGTAAGTTACTGGCATTTTTTATACATATATGTAAAGATGTTTTATTTAAAGAATAATAATTGAGTTGATTAAGTTAATATCCTGTCAACAATAGTGGGTTCTTAATAGTAATAGTATTGTTGACTTGGCAAACCACACATTGTCCGTACCTTTATAATTATTGAGTATTATATTTTTACTCTTAAGTTATAAAATTCTTATTCGTATTCTTTTGATTTACGAATCTGATTATCATAAATGACTTAAATTCAAAATTACCATTAAATTTTATATAAATAATTATTTAATTTCATATATCAAATATGTCACAAAACATTTACATCTTATTTAGTAAAGTTATAAAGGTTCTAATTCATGCAATTTTATTCATGAAAGAATCGTTTCTTATTTAAAAACATTTTCCTGAAATGAAATGTACAGAGATAAAAAACACCATACTATCATAACAATTGGCAATTTGATTGAAACAAAAAATAATTATGACTAATTTGACACAAAAACTAGATTTGGCTGATTTGAAACAATACTATACTTAATTCATTTATTTTTACATTTGTCAATAGACGTTTTTTGCCTCCTCAATTGCTTCATTTAATAAGATAAAGGTAATACCAGATTTTATACACAGACTAATATGTAAATGCAATGGATAATATGGTTCTAGGAATATTACCCGGCAGAATTTCGCCTGTGTGGAAATTCACCAGCCGGATTTTTGCCAGGCGGAATTTTACCCGTGGATTATAAATTTCTAAGTTTAAATTAATTAATTGCAAATTAAAAGATTACAATGTGAGACTCATTTTACATAAATATATACATTTTTATTGTAACTTTAAGGTATTGAACTATTAAAAGTTTTATTTTACCCACATTGAATAGTTACGAAATTGAAAATAAAATAAATTTGAATTTCCTTAAATATTTCAAATTAACAGTTATTTTAAATGGTATTTATTATAGCTGCAGGTATCATTCATGTCAATTAGAATAACTTGCTCTAAACAGGTGACAATTAAGGGTAAGAGACTATCGGTGGTTCTTCAAATTTGTTTGATATACGACTTTAAAAAGTGAGATGTAGATTCATTCAATTATATATTTATTTATTTATTTATTCTTTATTGAGAAAAATCATTACAAATTTAAAACAATCATACCTATATAAAAAAGTACAAAAGTACAAAAACACATAGGCAAAATATAAAAATACAAAATTTCAAGCCCTTTCATAAGTTCAAAGAACTTTTCGGGCAATTCAAGTTACCAGCACGAATGAATTAAGAGCATTATGTCACAAATTATTATAACATCGATTGAAGAGAAATACAAACAAATCAATTTAAAGTATATTGGTCAAGCAAATATTTCTTGTAATCCTTCTTAAAATCATTAATGTTTCGATTAATAGTTGATCACTAAACAGTTAACTAATTAAAGTTTAGTTTTGTCTTTATACTATTGACTTATAATCGTTACGATTTTAAGTTGTTTGTCGAATGGCAAAATATACTATTTTTTCATGAAAATATGGTTCCATAATTTAGTCTCTTCAATTCTTTTAATATATATATGAATATCTTCATATTCATAGGTAACATTTCCACCATCTGTTATGTTGTAATATTCAATAACATGTTTAATGGCATTTAATGATAATATAAAACATTCCGCTAACTTAAATAATATATAGATATGTTGATTTTCAATTTATAAGAACAACCATTAGAATAACAGGCACATTATTCATTTAAATTTCATTGAATTAGATTTAGCTGCATTAATATAACTCAAAGTTAATGTAGCAATAATTTGCTTTTATTGCCCACTAACTTTATTTGGAAATTTGTAGCTTCAATTTCATTCTATTTCTGTGCTGTTCTAGCTGCAAATTATTTAGCTTTTACAAAATTTTCATGACTCCTAAATTATTTAAGGATAAATTTATTAAATTTATCTTTAAATGTTAGTGAAGTTTTAGTGACTTTTGGTGAAACTGGAAAATTTGAATATCACTGAAGTACTTTTATCAATCGTTGTATTCGCAATATTATTATTTGTAATTATTTTGTAATTTTTATATTGGATTAATTCAAATATTTTATATGAAATAAAAATATTCAAAGCTGAGATTATTATCAACTAGACTATGAATGTCAATACCAAGATATGACACCTTCGGTGGAGGAAGGAAAGCATCCATCTTTTATAGATACAATTTTTGACGTTTACTGAGATAGAACAGGCGATTAAAGTACTTTTACCTATTTCCTCATAAAAAACTGGTGAAGTTATGAAAAATAATCAGAATTTTATTTCAGTTAAAACGATAAAATTTCCAGAAAAATCTCCATTATAATTTTTGTTATATTGCTTCCATCTAACGCGTCATATACAGTTATAAATGTTATCATGGAGTCCTGAAAAGAATGTGGATGAAAAATTCGTTCGATTAGAAATTATGCAAATGTTTTTTTCTTGTAATAAATCCTATCCGGAAAAAAATCTTTATGTACCAAAATTACGATCAAAGAAAAGAACTACAAAAGCTGCATGTATGCAGATTACATATATACTTCAAACATCAAAAATATGTTAGAATATCGGAGAGCCCTTCAAAAGAATCATTCTAATAGCATTTTTATGTCAGTAAAATATTTCTGTGTACATAGTTTTCAGAATATAACTAAGTTCAAAATTCACATCTTGTGGGTTTATAATGAAACACATATTAATTTATTGTATTGTTCAGCGAATAATATACAGATAATATCTGTATATGAATTGTTTTAATATATTGACAATAGAAACTATATCTATTTTGTTAAATTTTAGCTTCAATCCATAGTGGAAGCTATGGTTGGTCAAAGTTGATCAAGTGATGTGTAAATAACCTTCTATTCTCAAATCATAATTTTTTTTCTAGTTATTCATATATTTGATATAAACTATGGAATTAATAATAAGTCACGTAAAACTCCATAAAAGGAAGATATAGTGAGGCCCATTGAAGAATTATTATGTTCGGTGCCGTTATATTCTTTGGAGGTCTCAACATTAAGTTATATCTGGGAATATATTCTAATATGTGTCACTCACCAAAATATAGCAAGTTAGAAACTATGTCTAACAAGATATGTCAGTTCATGAAGAAGTTTCCATAACTGATGGAATGATTATTGTTCACTATCGATGAGTTGACTTTTGTTTCAACGTTATGAAAATAATTGCCATGCTATTAATTATCTAAATCACAGTTCTTGAAGATAATAAATACTTGCATTAGCTTTGTAATGTGATAATATTAAATCAGTAATTCTATCATTAGTATATTAGTTTGGAGTATTTTTTCATATCTCGGATATTGCATACAATAAATAGTTAAATAATCGATTCGAACAGATTATTTAATATAGTGTAAAATTAAAATTCCTTTAATTAAAGTAAACTGGCTTTTAGTAAGGAATACTGAAAATTAAGTTGTGGTCGACAGAGAGGATTTAAAATGTACCAATATGACTTGACCTAACACTTCTAGATTATAAATCATCTTTTATTGTTTTTTTAAATTCATGTTGAATTATGTTTGAATTGTAATCGTTTTTTATAGTTTTTTCCAATTTTGAATTGAATTTTCTTTCTCTAGTTATGAATCATTGGCGATTATTATTTTTCACTGGGAAAGAGGTTTTCTTTTACAAGTGTAAGTATCCAGATAGACCTCATTCTCTTGAGATTTAATTGTGAAAAGTTTCAAGGATATTTAATGATCTCCTTCCTCGTAACCCGAGTAAAAAATGAAAGAAAAATGGAAGTTAGTGCCATCGTAACTAAGCTCTATAAGTCTTCAAAGTTCTGTTCTACCATTTGATGTAATCGTTAATTTGATAGTTTTAGGAAAAGAAAGGCATCGATTTAGCTCATAAAAAATTGATATATCAAGTTAATGCACATGTTACATTGAGATATTCCTGGAATATCCCCTCTTTGTTATATTCCCTTATTATCTGTATTTCTGGAATATCCCCTCTTTGTTATATTCCCTTATTATCTGTATTTCTGGAATAGTTCAAATGGAAATATATGGAATATATCTGGAATAGTTCAAATGGAAATATATGGAATATATCTGGAATAGTTCAAATTTATGGAATTCTCTTACGATATTCATGGAAATATTCCAGGAATTGATGAAAATTAAGTGGATCCCCGTAAGATTTCGAGGGAATCTCCCAAGAATTAGTGGAAACTGTTTGTGAAAATTAGTTGCTCCCCTTACGATTTGGATGGAACATTTCTAAGAATAAATTAGAATTAGTTGATCCACTTAAGATTTCGAGGTAATATTCCAGATCTGTGTTAAAATTAGTTGATTCCCTTACCAAATATAAAAGAACTATAAAGTATATATTAAAAATGAAAATATGCAAAATAAAAATAAAATAATATATAAGATATAACTGTTGATAATGACTCAAAATGTTCGCATGTTATCATAGTGCATAAGGTTCATTTGAAATCCTACTTTTACTATGTCCAGGATGGCTGAGAGGTAGCGTCGCCCACAATAGTAAACTGGAGACAACAAGTTGTGAGTTTTCGTCCAGGAAACACCATCTCATTTTTTTTCATTTAAATTGTATAATAAATAAATACGTAAATGAATCCATGTAAAGCCAAACGTACATAATCTATATGCACTGTATGTTAGGTAATATTAATTTCGGTATCCTGGGTCTATACATGAACTATAGGGAATTTCGGTCTTGGAAAATTCGGTCTCGGAAAATTTGGTCATGGAAATTTCGGTCTCAGATCATAATGGTGATATTAAAGAACAATAATAGAAAAGTTACAATTATGAGAACTAAAATGTGTAGTGTATTCAATAAAATCGGATAACATCATCAAAATAATACGTAATATTAGTAATTCTACATGTTTAACATGTATTTAACATTAGATTGAGGGGAAAATTTCGTTCTCGGAAAATTCGGTCTTTGGTATAATAAAACTAATGGATTAACAAACTTGCCAGTTATTAAATAGTCATGAAGCGTGCAGTACAACAAACTAGCGGTTACAGCAATCTTAATAATAGTCATTCATTGTGAGAGGTTATTTATAATTCTGATACCGAAATTTCCGAGTCCTAAATTTGAAGACCGAATATATTCCGTGACCAAAATTATACGTCATCCCGCACTTGATATTTAGGGAGGACTCCGGCAATAGTTATGCTTGATTCTCTTTTGTTCCCATGGATATTCAGACTGTCCTATTTTATTTCATTTTTAACGATTTAATAGTTATTTCGGATTCTTCTTAAACATCTTAAAATTTCTTCTTTTACCTATATTAAGTGTCAAAATATCGAAAATCGGGGGGGGCCTAAAGCACTAATCTACCCCTAATTATTATACACATAATAGATACACAAATTCACAAATTGTTCCATATATTTCGTTCTGGAACCCTGTTTTTAATAACTTTAACATCGAAATGATTCAATTTTAAATAATTCTTAAGAATAACCGATTTTTTCTATAATGATTTTGTGTTATTAGGTATTCTTCTTGCTAAGAACAATACATTATGAATGTTATATTAATATTAGTATATAATGTTTAATGGTTTGTTATTGCAATTATTTTACTTATCATATTGAATCGTTGTTAGATAATTCAAATTAATTTTCTATTATAACTATATATATGCAGTATGAACTTTCAATGCAATATACAAACTGGAGTAAACTTACAAACTTAAGCCAATGTCAGCTTGTTCATAAGAATGTCATTATATAATCCATTTATGATATATTTAATATATTCTCACATGCCAAAAGTTTAATATACTGGGAAAATAGTACTCATTCTGAAAATAAATTATAATTTTGGAATATTAAATACATAAATTCGACGAATAATAACCTACATCAGGGTAAATAATTACCTATTATAAATAGAAAACATGATATGCAATGGTAGTTTCGTATGCTTATGATTTATCTTAATAAATCATATTATCTATAATCAAGCATCATCACTTTCACATTAATGGAAATTATTTAAGAATATCTCCTGTAACAACGCTTCTCAGTCACATGTACCTACGTACTTACATGATCGATGTATGAGTCTGATGAGAGCTGTGTTTTTTCATTGAGTGAGAAGATATAGAAAAAAACTGCATTCTGATAAAGCCTGATATCATTATTATCATTGCATACAAAATACTCAATGACATCCGTGGTTAATTAAATATTAGGTAACAATAGATTTATTTATAAAACTGAATGAGCCAAATCATAGCTGAGTAGTGAGTAATATATGCAGATACCTGACGAAGAACAATAGTGATCAATGTATCTTTCATATTAAGGCTATCTTTCAATTAATTAATTGAAGCTATTGTTATTATTATTAGCTAAACTGTCGATAAAGAAGTTGTATTTTTGTTTGAATTAATTTGTTGGATTATGATTCATGAGCATTATGTGGTGCTTCAACCTCTGGAGATAATGGCCAATATTATCGACTATAAACTCTGAAGATTTTCTATGCTCTGTTCTCCAGAGTTTTCGGCGGATAATAACGCGTCATACCTCCGCATATTATCTCGCCCTTATTCTGTCGTGGCCTCTGTTGGGCACGGTAAACATTTGTGGAACGCAGAGATTATCTGCTGAGCGATGCGTAGAAATGCTGAGACTGCCATAAACTATAGTAACACGTCTGCTTTAATGCACCGAATTTTAACTGGGTATAATGATAAATGATTCAAGGATATTCACCGTAATTGACAATAAAACACGATATGATGGTTTTTAAATTTCCGACTGTAAAACACGAAAGCGTTTAGATGTCGCTATCTAATAATTATGAGTTTAAAAATCATAGGCAATTAGTAGTTGAAATGTCATTAAATAGTAGTAGAAATTTTTAATAGTATCACTTGATACCAACAGATGTGGGCCATTTAAATCATAAATGTTTTTTCACGAAGTTATGGTTGGAAGAGAAAATAAAATTTGGTCAGTTACCAACCTATTTCGGAGAACCAAAATTGATGAATAAGTGATTTAACATCCAACACGGAACCAATGAAGATATCGCTGACAACTAATGAAAATTAATTACAAGGACTCTAAGAAGCAGTCAAAAAAGTAAAGTGAATCAAAAACCAACGCTCACTATGAATATAATTGGTATAGATGAATGTGGGCGTGTGTCTCAACGTGTCACGTATGTTAAGTGCTATGATTATTTTAATTGATCAATAAACCAAATGCAAATTGCACATTGGAAGACCCTCCGTGTCATAATTCATTCGAACAGTGAAACTATTTAGATGAATGGACCTTATTAAAGAAGTGTATAATGTGAATCAACCGAGATTAAATTAATGTTATTGAATATATAATAAGTATATTAAATAAATATTAATCTAACAAAAACGTATATTTGATTTTTATTTTAAGTTAGAATAATATATTGTTAAACATATAGGTTGTATATTGATAGCTCTATTTTATTTGTTAACATTTTTTTGTCTACAAATAAAGCTCGTACCATGTACAACATATGCGTTCCGCAAAACTTGTTGATTTACACAATCTCGAGAATGCGCTGCAGGTTTTTAGAATCATTGAAAATGCACGTCGATATCGAAAGTATGCAAGGCAGGTAAATAGGTATGGAGCAGAAATAATATTGATGAAGTAGATAATCAATTATTTATGCATTTGATTGATTCATTTATATTATGACTTGGAAATATTTTGGTAATTGAATCCTGATTAGTTTCTTGAAGAAAACTTGAACAAAACTGGGATTTCGATTATTATATTTAAACATTCTACCAAACGTTTGGAATTAACCTTATTTTTTTAATTTGATCTTAATGTAAATTTTCAGTCTTTTAAATTATAAAAGAAAATAAGAAAAGTTTCCCTAAAATGTGCTACAATCAAGAGATTGTCGCACATTTGCAAGATCCTGAAAATACACAGTACATTCTCGAGGGTATGCAAAAATCGGCAAATTGCGCGGAACTTATTTACCTGAAAAGGAGGTCGCTATAAGCATTTCTCAAGCACCATATACGAGCTTATTATTAGTTCAGTTAGGGAAATAACCATTGTAAGTTTTCCTTAACAGCAATTCACCTAGAGATTATAATGGAGGTAAACAATCTCAGACGCTTATTGAGTGAAAATTCTAATGCAAATTTTATAATAGTTATGATGTAAAAAATAATTATGTGTTATAGGGTTAGCTTAAAGTATTACAAAATATTTTAAAGGAGATATTTTTAACTTATATAAATGTAAGAAATAATGAGGTAACTACAACTGTAGCATATAAAGTATTTTCAAAGAGAATACTAAAAATAGGTAATATATACTATAGAGATTATAGCATAATAAAAAAAAATCAATTCCTGTTATTATTTTTTTGCTTTGCTATAAATCATTGTAGTATATATTACTATACATGAATGAATGAAACATAATCGAATATCGAATAAACAAGATTTAATGAATCCATAGTGAGTTAAACTGAAAATTATTTAATCAGGTTATAATAAATCTCTCTCAAAAAATATGTGCCATAAATGATGCTCTACGCACTATTTCCTTCCACGTGACCTCCATTTCTGTCAACACACAAGCGAGCCTCTGCTATAATTGCATTCATGACTCTTTTGATCAGCTGTGGATTTTCTTTGAGAAAATTGACTTCATGAATGATCGTATCTCGCAACTCGTACACCTTATTCTTTAGATATCCCAATAAAAAATAGTCGTCAGGCTTCAAATCTGGGGAACTTGCAGGTCACTCAATATCATGGTTCAAGGCTACAATGCGATCGCCAAACCACTCTTTCAGCCTTTCTTTGACAGTAAGTTGACGATTAGGAGGGACACCGTCATGGAACCAACAAAGTCTGTTAAATCGATTGTTGAAAACGCGGAGTAGTTCTGGGAATATCTTTTCGTTGATCATAGTCAGGTAAAGATCCCCATTAAAGTTGCCGTCGTAAAAGAAGGGCCTAATGGGAGAGCCATTACCGCATAGTCAAATCTACAGGGAGACTTTTTCCCTACATATACTCTTATCGAAGTTGAATTCTGGTGTACTGTTTTTCGGTGCAGATTGTCTGACATTCTGACTGTTTAATTTACCATTCATGAAAAAGTCTGCCTTGATTTTGTTTCATATAACCTTTCTTGGAAATTATTTTCTATCCTTGCGCAAGCATGTTTTAGGTACCCATCACTAAAAACGTTACTGTATCCATACCGTACCATAGATTAAACTATTTTATTAAGGATCGATAGATAAATACTAAATAGTTGCTTCATATAATGTTGTTAACAAAACTGAATTGTACATAATATAATAGCATTCGTGTAATATCTATTCAGGATACGAGTAACTTTTTTGTGGGTCACCCTGTATAATATGGAATAGTAATTATACCTCCTAATTTCTATCGAACTTTTCTAATGAAAGACTAAATGAAGAAAAAACTGAAAAACAATACTTTAAGTGTCACACTAAGAAACATTCAGTATTATGACTCACAGTTCAGAGCTCAAAAAGCGTTTATAGAATTTATCAAAAGGAGACCTGTTTGTTTAGTCAAAAGAATGAATGAGAATTGCATTGAGATTTCTAGGAGATAATTTGCTGCCTGAAAATGATATAATTGAAAAACTTTTCTGTCTTTATCATTCAAAGAGATCCAATAGAAAATATATGTTATAGGTATAAAAAATACAAAATGGTATACACAATGTATTGTAGCGAAGAGATGTGATTATATTACTTTGATATTTCATAGAGAGTTTTATCAAGAGGTTTGTTTAAATTCAGCTTGAGGTTATTCTAGGTTCCAAGTTTTAAAATAGAAAGCAGTCTGTTAATACATCGCCAGGAAAAAGCAGTGACAAAGTTTAAGGCTCTGATATAGAGTTTTTATTTACATCATTTTATGAAGTATATCTATAGTACAATATATTATAGAGACTTTTTCATGCCAAGGAATGACCATCAAAAATTAAGGAAGGCCTATGTTGATCTCAGGTTGAAATAATCTAAAATTTTAAAAGAGAAAATATTGTATGGAGCCAAGTTAATATTTTACCATCAACAACATTTACCTTCGTATAGCTTTATTAATAAATAGCATTATTTAATTGAGAGAAAATACATTCAGAAATATTATATATTATATATTTAGACTTGCCCATACCAATATATTTCAATTTAATTAATTTCTTTCAAAGCCCGTTCAACTATTTAATGCATTCACTCCAAGGTCTTCAGTTCAAATAAATCGTTCAAAGTCAGGAATTGATTACTATTCAACAGTTGGGAGGAAGCGGACTAATTCAGAAAAAAATGACAGGATTACATTTTATATCTATCTCTCTTGAACATCAGAATATTTAGTTAGTGGTATTAAAAGATTCTAAAATTGCTTTTTAATTATATCAATAGTTTCATCATTATATTGTATAATATCACATGTTATTCACGAATAAATCAATTGGAGCCAAGAAATCAGAAGGCATCGCAACTTTTTCTTCGTGAAGTAGACGCATATTCTATTACATGTCGACAACAAGTTCTATTTTATAAAAAAAAAATGTTTGTGATTCATGAAGATTTGAGATGAGTGAAATAAAACACCAAACTTATAATCCAATTACAAATTCGTATTTCTTACTTTTTCTATTTCCTATTTTCTTATTAAACAAACAACAATTAATTATTGTACAACTAATATCGTGAACTAACTTTGATCATAATGACGCTTTATAACTGAAACGTAATCTATTATATAAAGCTTTTTTATTACCATTACCGTATAAATTATCCCTAATCATTAGCGATAAGTTTTGTAACAATAACTGATATATTGTAAGTTTTTTGTTGAAAATGAAAGTAAGTATCAATAGTTAGTAGGTTGGACACTAAAGTTCTTGATTTAAATACATGGAGTTTAAAATGTACTGTTTACACTGCATGGTGCACTGTCACGCAAATACACCGATACATTAATATTATTGTGATTATGTTTATCATGAAAGTTTGAGGTTGCTGATACATTGTGTACACTGTACAGTTTTATGTAATGATGGGACCAAAGAAGATTCAGTGGAGATCCCTTTATATTTTTATGAATTACATTCTTTCATGAATTACATTCTTCCCCTTAGTTCTCTTTGATATTTCAAATTTACAACCAAATTAGCAATTTACAGTTAGAATTTTAAAATTATATTGTAAAACTAAGTTGAACAGTAATTAATCAATTGAATTGAAAATTATGAATGGTATGTGGTGATATAAATTCATACCAATGTTGGAGAAAATAATACAGGGCATATTTTAAGATATGTTGGCATCAAAACCTCTAGTGTCTTAGCTGCTCTTGTGAATATTATAGATCTCTTTTAGGACAAGAATTTTTAGCCCATGCAATATTTGTAGAGAAGATGACTCTCTTAAGTAGATTGAGTATGTTGTAACAAAAAGAAAATAGTCAACGTAAAAAAAATATATATATGAAATCGCGCGTATGCGAGAACAACGTCATAACTCAAAAAAGTGCATATTTGAGTTAATACATCCATGAATTTGCCCATCGCTTGCTGCATATTGTTGTAAAAACGACATATCTCTACCTGTAAAACCAACCACTAGAGGGCAGTAAATGTCACTATTGGACCGGCGCACATCCTAACAATGTTTGGTGTCAAGAGCGTCATATCTTAGTTACTGTTCAGCTGTGGCGAGAGAAAGTGCAGAATCTTGTCCGGAAGAACTTCATATTTTGTTTTGTGTCGTTGTTGGTGATAACGTAAGTATTATTTGATCTTCAACTCAAATGTGAAGTAATGTTTTAACTCAAGATAGTACGTTGTTCATGCAATTACCGAATGTTTACCCGTTTATTTAACATAAAATGTGACAGTTTTGGAGCAAAAGAGTGAGATGTTCAATGTTCTATCTCAAAATATGTCATTGTCTCAACAAACATTTAGAGAAATGTAACCAAGCTCATTTCATTTATTTCATAATATGTCGTTATTGCAGAAATGAACGTGTGAAACTGATTATAACTCTTATGTATAATTCAAATTGTGTCATTGTTTATAGAAAAAGTCCATTGCATCATGCCTGTATTATGACATCATGTTATGTTTCAAACATGTTTTTTTAAAATCTTTTCAGTGGAATGCATAGCAGGGGCAAGACATTGTTAAAAATGTCGTTAGACAAAATGAAAAATGGAAGGGAGAAAGTTTCTACGCAAGAAGAAATTAATTCAGGAAAAGGTTCGTCAATTCCAGTTTTTTTGCTTATTTTTCAATAACAAGCAATGTGTATTTATATAGCTACAAATATATTTGTATGAAATCACGCTGCGATATTTTCAATTTTACACTAATAATGAAGATCAATATGTATTTATTTATCGAAAGTCATCAATGACCAAATGTTGTCAATTACCCAATGTCATCAATTTATCAAATACCGAATTTTATCAAATACCTTATGTTACCAATTACCGAATGACATTAATCATCGAATGTTATTAGTTACCAAATGTTATCAGTTTAAGATTGTTCCCTATCAATTTTATTTTCCCTATTTACAATTTATACATTTTTCTAGATAGAAGAAGATGAATCTTTGGAGAACAGTGAATTGGACCATGAATTTCTTGTTTGTGAAGTCAATGATCATAACCGATCTACAATGTCACAAACTGAGCAAGATGCGGATGATTCATCTTCATCCAGTAGTTCTTCATCAAGTAGTTCCTCTTCTTATCACATTGAACTTGATTCGGATGATTCTGTAGCAGATAAAAATTATGTTCCGAACCATGATGAGGAGACAGACAGTGATGGTATTGAAGAACTGCCCAACAATAATATTACCGTTGGTGCAGAAGTTGAATCTACTACAAATGGTGGAGAATCTGCTACAGTAATGAATGAGCCTCTTGGTGCAATTGCAGATATTAACAATAACGGGACTGAGCAAATGTTGGTAAGTTCACCCAAAAAAGGATTCAAGAGAAAAGCATGTCCTTCGAATTGGAGAAGGAATGTACAAAAACGCCTCCGCAATCAATGGAAAGGTTATGAAATGAAGTCAAAGTTCAATAAGGAGCGTGAAGAGAGAAAAATGAAGCCGTCTTGTGATGAAAAGTGTCGATTAAAATGTTACGGTAAACTTACTGAAGAAGAGAGGAATGGCATTTTCACTGCCTACTGGAATTTGAGTAATATAACGAAGCAGCGCGAATTTATTCAACATTCTATTTCAGAAGTTAAGCCAAGCTACAGATATATTAGAGTTGGTGGTTCAAGTCAACAAAGAAGACTTAATAGTGCATTCCATTTCGTCAAAGATAATAATACACACTTGATATAAATGATCGACCTATACGTACAGTCTTATAAAAAATGAACAAAGTAGCCGATGCTGTCATGGAGGACGATCTAAGAGGAAAGCATAGTAATCACTGTACTGTCGATCAGCAGATTAGAGAGAAGATGAACAAGCATATTGAATCTATTCCGAAGATAGAGAGCCATTTTACTAGAGCAAAGTCATCAAGGAACTTCATCGATGGGAGCAAATCGATAGCTGACATTCACAGAGACTATGTGGCTAAATGCAAAGAAGAAGGTCTGCCGTTTGGGAATTACACTCTCTTCCATAGATTATACACACAGGAAAATAACATATCATTCTTTACTCCAAAAAAAGATCAGTGCGATACCTGCGCAACCTTCAATAATACTGATGATGGGATTGAAAAAGAACTTCTAAGAGAGAACTATGAAAGTCATCAAAAAGAGAAGGAACTGTCTCGGAAGGAAAAGGCTCACGATAAAACTTCATCAGATTCTGTAGTGGCAGTATATGACTTACAAGCGGTGATGCAACTTCCAAAAGGTGATGTCAGTGTGTTCTATTACAAATCAAAATTGAATGTACTGAATTTCACGATCTATGACATTAAAACAAAAGAATGCTACTGCTATGTGTGGGATGAGTCTAATGGTCATCGCGGAGTAAATGAGCTAGGAACTTGTGTATTAGAGTACATCCAACGTGTGACTGAATCAGGAAAGAAAGACATTATCTTCTATTCTGATAATTGTCCTGGGCAGCAGAAGAACAAATTCATGTTGGCCCTTTATTTGTATGCTGTGAAGGAAATGGGTGTAAATTCGATTACTCATAAATACTTAATTAAAGGCCACACCCAAAACGAAGGGGATTCAGCCCACTCCATGATCGAACGTCAGAACAAGAGACTTCTCAAAAGTGGGCCAATTTATATCCCTGAATCCTTTGTTACAACAATTCGGACAGCAAAGAAAAAAGGTGATCCTTACAATGTTATTGAACTAGGGTTTGAGGACTTTTACAACATAAAGTTAATAGCAAACGAAATTGGTCCCATGAATACAAAGGATCTTAAGATCAGTGACATAAAGGTGTTGAAAGTCAGCAAGGAGTCGCCGTCTACTGTCCTGTATAAACATTCGTATGCAGATGAATTCAAGGAATGTACTGTGCTCAAACAGTGTAAAAAAGCAAAGGAAATCAAATTGATCCCATGCTTCAAACAGAAACCAGGAATACCACAGAATAAGAAAGATGACCTCATGGAATTGTGCAAAAAAAATCACATTCCGAAGAGACACCATAAGTTCTATGAAGATCTTTAATCTGATACTTAAATCTCATAAACTGTATAATTTGTCGTGTTTCTCAGGAATGAGTTAGAAGGAAAGCTGAATTTTATCACTACTTCATTTTGTTTTATCTTGATACAAAGAAATATTATTTCAATTACGAAATTACATTTTAGTTTATTTCAGTCAGGCTTGAAATTTTTTTATATACATTATTTTCGTTAACTACTATTTTGTTTCACACTTTTTCCAACATTAATCGCGGAAAGGATTACTTCTACAGAGACCTAAGTTTTTTATTTGATATACGAAAGCTAGCATCTAATTTTATTTGGGATCTGGTTGTCTTGATATAACGGAATTATGATTTTATCTTGAAAGATTGAAATAACTCATTATATTTTTTCTAATGGTGTTTGCAATGAAAAATAATGCATTATTATCATGTTTCATTATTAAAATAAAATATTTGAAATAATTTTACTAACTATTACCCTTTTATCGTACCAATATCGTCATAATTCTACATAATACACGCGAGAGAGATTATATTTCGTGCAATAATGACATAAAACTGAATCCCCTCACAAAATTCCCTATACCACTGATACTGTACAATAAATTTTTCCCATCGTCAAGGGAAATTAAGATATGTGTTCAATATTCTATAATAACTATATAAAAAATCTTTAAAGCTATTCAAACTTTTTATATATTACTTTGAAAATTAAAATCCTTCACCCTGGAAAATTGCGTTTTTTGAGTTACGACGTTGTTCTCGCATACGCGCGAAATGTTGTTTGCGATTTTAGCTCTTGGAAAATTTTGATTTATCATAAAAAATAAAGTGGGTATCTACATTATTCTTTCATGGGAACCCCATAGTTTCCAATTCGGAAACTTGCCAACTTGTCAAAGTTAACTAGAAAATAAGGATGAAGGTAACTTCATCACAGTAAATTCGTCGCGGTAAATTCATCGCATGGTAAATTCATCGCAAAGTAAATTCATCGCATGGAAAATTCATCGCATTGTAAATTCATCGCAAGGTAATTTCATCACGGTAAATTCATCAAATGGTAAATTCATCGGATGGTAAATTCATCGGATGGTAAATTCATCGCAAGGTAAATTCATTGCATGGTAATTTCATCGCAGGTAAATTCATTGCATAGTAAATCCTCGGTGACATATAATAGGAAGGTATATAAACAAATAATAGAGGATATAAAAAAATAGACATTATAGCGTTATAAATAATATGGTGCACCGCCAATTGGGCCCCGACATTTGGGTCCACCGACAATTGGGCCCAAGACAATTGGGTCAGCCGACAATTGGGCCCAAGTCAATGGGACAAAGGAAAATTGGGCTCCAGGAAAATTGAGCCCCACGACAATTGGGCTCCAAAATAATTCAGCTCCAAAAAAAAATTGGACAGATGACTCAATAAAGAAGTGTTACTTTGTTATTACTTGGGTAGTGACAATATTATCTATGATTTATATTTTATATTCTTTAAAAATATGTTTATCTTTTTTCAATTCGATTGGTATACTTAATAAGGTATATATTAGCAAGCTCGTTAAATCACATTTGGATACTAATCTCATGTTTCGATGTAATGAAAATCTTTGGAGTATTTAAATAAGTCGTATTAACCTGAATCATGTCATGTGGTTGCAATGTGTAAAGTACATCATCTGACAAAGTTGTCATAGTAATATTTAGGTTTAAATTGGTAAATTTTAAAGATTTTTATTACATAGAACTAAGAGAAATTGAACAGTTGTTGGGATAAGATGAGATTACGGGAATACATTTTGTAATAATAATTTATACAAGTTTTCTATATTGAACACTGAAAAGGTTTCAACAAATTCACATTAACTTTAATTCGACTTGTATGTTTAAATAGTTTCAGAATGTCTCGGTGGGCCAGATATTTCTTTAAATACTCACAATGTTAAAACAACTATATTCTTATTTTCTATTTTTCTACATCCTAATTCATTCACTTTACAGGAGTTCACTGTATAGAGTACAGACTCATAAAGATATTGTAACTTGGAAATTGGTTGCTTACATGACCTATCTCAGAACTGAAAAATATAGTAGTTTTAAAGAATAATAGTATTTATTCATGAAATTAATATATTCTGATAAAAAAAGTGTATTTTTCATAACCAAAAATATTTTTTTCATATTAGGAATATTCTTTATTTCTATTATGCTCAAGACTATATTTTTATGTGAAACGCATATTGTCACATCCCTAGTTATTACGGTAGCAATGGTCTTTGATTAAGTTAATACAGTAGACTCTGAAAACATGGGCAAATGATATAATGGTCTTTGGGCCCAATTGTGTTGGGTCCAAATTGACCGGGATCCAATTGTCTTTGGCCCAAATATCCTGGGCCCAATTGTTGGGTCCAAATATTGACAGTCAACAAAATAATGAATGGATATGTTGCTGATGCAAACCGTTAGTATTTAAAATTAAATTCTATCTCTACAACTGCACAACAAATGTAACTAAATTACATTAGAAACGATAAATTATTGTAAGCAATAGCTCTTAAATAATTATAAACTCTGTTCTCATTTACTGAGGCAACCCACGTAGCAAAATTTATTGGGACAATATTGCCCCATTATTGTGTCCAATATTGAGGCAATATCAATCCCAATATTGCCCCAATACTCGGATTTGTAATCTTGGGGCAATATTGTGTATAGTGTTGCCCCAATATTAACCACAATATTGCCCCAATATTGGGGTGATATTGAGACAGTATTGCCCCAATATTGGGACAGTATTGTCCCAATATTGTATATAAGTACTACACAATATTGGGGCAATATTATGTACATTATTTCCCCAATATCGACTACAATATTGCTCCAACATCGGGACAGTATTGTATTTAATTACTACACAATATTGTGGTAACAATGGGTTTGTTATTACTCCAATATTACCATAACTTTGGAGCAATATTTAATACTGACCAGTATTGTAGTTAAGTACTACACAATATTAAAAGTAAGAGTCCCATCATCTGGTTTTTGATAATATGAAGAGCTGTAACAATGTTAAAATTAGATAAATAATGAAAAAAATGGTAGCTATTTAAATAATTCAAAAATTATAAACATGGATGGATTCAAGTAAGTAATTCATTTTGCAATACTTACACTTATCAAGTGAAATATATCTAGCGATGTGTGTTTTCATGAAGAAACTGCTTGTAGTTCAGTTAAGAGATGTACACAAATAACAACAGACAAGGTACCATGAATCTCAATAGGTTACATCATGAGCACCAAGGCTGGTAATCATTGAATGTACATCATCTTACATTTATCTCTCCTGCAGGAGGACTATCGATGTCATATCCAGGTGTCGAATAAGCTGTAGCTACATTCGCCATTCTATTTGCTGTTGAGTGGGGTGGGGTGGAGCAGGCATGCTGATGGGTGTTGAGAATACAGACTTCAAGGATCATAACTGAAATAATAAGGATAATTAACATTTAGATCTTCATTAAGGATTAAAAAAGAAATAAAGTAGTACAAGAAGCATTTCCACCAACACTTTACACATGAAAAATAATTTAAACTGTTATCACTATTCAATTAAATAAAAGTATTTAATAAAAACCAAATTAATTTCATCTGTATAAATAAGAATTATTACTAGAAACGTTAACAGGCACTGCAAGACGCACTCAGTCTTTTAGATTAGACATAGCCCAGACTATAATTCATTGAAAATTCCACCAACTGTGACTTGTAGGTGGAACTTTTTCCTTTAAGAGTAATATTCTAGCTAAGTCAGTGGAATTTTAGCTATGTTGATTGGGAAAGTAGTTATTAATTATAAATCAAAGGAGGATACGGACATCATAAAGCCATTGGATAAGTAATAAGAATAGCTAATTTAGATTTCCCCCAAATGGTTTTAAGTTTCCCCACTTTGGGGGAAACCTACCTTGCCAACCGTGTATAGCATATAAACACAATTTTGATTTCATAGATTTATACACATGAAAATACAATTATATTAATGACTAATATTATATAATGATAGCTACTTGAAATAATAAATTAATCAAAAGTTCACCAATAAGCAATAGCTAGGCATAAAAATCAGACAATTTGATTGAAAGATATTTGAACAGACCGATAGTAAATTAAATAACTTCCGATGTTGCGAAAAAGAACGGACTGATAGAAGTTAAATAGCTTACAATGTTGCAAAAAAAACGGACTGATAGTAAATTAATTAGAGATGCACCGATACCATATTAGTAACCGATACCGATACCAAGTCCGATACCAGTTACTTTGTAAAAGTATAATACAGTTAATTAATTAACTTCCAATGTTGCAAAAAGAACAGACTGATAGGTAATTAATTAACTTCCAATTTTGCAAAAAGGACGGACTGATAGTAAATTAATTAGAGATGCACCGATACCATATTAGTAACCGATACCGATACCATGTCCGATACCAGTTACTCTTCAAAAGTATAATACAGTTAATTAATTAACTTACAATGTTGCAAAAGGAACAGACTGATAGTAAATTAATTAACTTCCAATGTTGCGAAAAGAACAGACTGATAGTAAATTAATTAGAGATACACTGATACCATAATAGCAACCGATATCAGTACCAATTACAGTTACTTTAAAATTCTGGTGACCGATACCGCTACCAAGTCCGATACCAGTTACTTTTTAAAAGTATAATAGAGTTAATTAATTAACTTCCAATGTTGTAAAAAGAACGGACTGATAGTGAATTAATTAACTTCCAATGTTGCATAAAGAATGGACTGGTAGTACCCAAATTAAGTAACTTACAAATTACAATGTTGCGAAAAAAAGAACAAACTTGTTAAAAGAAAATTAACTGCAATAAAAGAATGAACTGAATGTAAATATATAATGGAAAACATCAAATTAATCAGTAAATATATGAATGATCAAAATAGAATATTTCTGAAGTTTAGGTCAAATTTTAAATCTTCACATTTGCAATTGTCAGTTGATATGATTATGATCATCAAATCATTCAAATGCACACTGGCTTCAGTTCCCAAAACTCCAGTCTGTATTTGGTGTACAAAATCTGAAAACCATGTTTAAAAGTGTGGCAGGAGAGTCGCCAGTTTAGTGAGAAAATGGATCCAGGTCGCCACATTTAAGATAGGCTACCTTAAAGAAGAACTTTGACTTCCTAGTGAAGATTTTACACTTGAAAATATCCTTGTGCTTCATGTCTGATGCAGTTGTATCTCTTGAGACTATTTTATGAGTGACTTACTAGTTATTAACTTATTCACTTGTTTTTCAACTTATTTCACCCCTCAAAAGTTGCCAATAAACTGACGACTTTGTCCATACTTTGACCAGATTGTATTTGGTGGTAAATTCCAATGATATCTCGGGAGATATTCAATTTTTCTAATAAAAAATTTCCTCCAAGTCCAATGTCGCCCGTCGGAGGATATTTAGCCTTTAATTTCTATATTACCATTAATTTTTGGAGGGGAAACTGGAAAAAAGTTGGAGGACTAGACAAATTGATTATAAATGTTGGCAGCTATTTCTAGATTTTTGAAAAAGTCAGAGGAGTTCAGTGCACCAAATACAAACTGGTACTTTGAATTGAAGTTTGAAACATGGTCTGAAAATCCCACTGACTTTTTCAAAATGGTGAAAAAATCCAATAATTTGGCTGATCTAACCCAGTCTGTATTTTAATTTAATGGTAAATTCCATCGACATGTCAGTGGAATTTAACCCCCTTTGAAAATAATATTCTGGCAAAGTCAGTGGATCTTTTACTATTTTTTCCCATATTACCATTAATTACGGTGGATAAATTGAGAAAATGTTGGTGGATCAGCTGAATTAGCTACTGGAAATTTATGGTGGATTTTTTCAGTTTTTTTAAGTCAGTGGGATTTTGTGTCAACCAACATTTTCTTTATTCATCCACCAAAAATTAATGGTAACATAGGAATATAATAATACTCAATATATAGCTAAAAATCCACCGACTAGGCTAGAATATTATTATCAGACACAGAGGGGAAAAAATTCCGAAAAATACAGTCTGGCCCAATTAATTCTGATACTTAATTAGCAGAGTTCAGATCGCCAAATACAGACCGAGTTTTCACCTATCAAATTTATTTCAGAGTTCAGATCGCCAAATACAGACCGAGTTTTCACCTATCAAATTTATTTCAGAGTTCAGATCGCCAAATACAGACCGAGTAATGGAAAACCCATGAATTTATTAGAATATGGAAGCAAGACACATAATCACTCATTTACACTGAATATCATGACTCCTTATCTGGTATATCAGAAAAATTTGAGGAACACCTCTCTGAAAGGTGTTCATTCAATGAGTGCACATCAACATTATTTTCAGTATTGTTTTCATAATATTTACTAAATTTACTCTCACTTTGTTCAATGACAGGGTTATTGTCTTGGAGAAGAGAGGAAGATGGAAGAGCATTGTAACTTAAAAGTTCACTTGCAAAGTCACTACAAGATTTTTTTATTTTATAATAGTTCTTCCTAAGAGACATAAATGCTTTTTAAATTATTTTTCAATGTTTTAACACAAGAAGTTTTGCAGTAGGTGAAATAATAAAGAGCGAAATGTTACACAGTGATCTCGGCTAAAAACTGAACGCTATTTTGAAAAGCGGGAAAACGGTTATAAAGCAGTGTTGCCATTCTACTGTTTATAGCATAAGAAATGTTGCAATCTACAGTTGAATAATAATTTTTTAATGACAGAGAGAACACAAAAGAATTTTATCTACGTATATTGAAAATAAAGATAGTTTATATTCATTTGGATTTATAATTATTATTTATTCTATCATGTTTCACACTACTTTTTTCCCAAAACTAACACTGACTGTAAATTGCGGAAAAACGGTTAGGTACCTAGCAGTGTTGCAGCTTCAACGTTTTTAAACAAAGAAATGACGCAATATCACTTTTTGAATAATTCTATAACAAAACAGGTACCTAAATAAATGAAAAAAATATGTATACGTTAATTATCTAGTTGTTATTCATTAACTATTATCTTTAAATAATATCTGATAATTTAGTTTCAGCTATTATATTTCAACGAATTTCGCCCAAATTTTGACCATTTTATTATAGTATATATCTCAAACTATTGAAACTAAGATATTCCAAATCACAATTTTACAATTTAAATTTGACTTACTTGTCAAATTGATATAATTCAATGCAAAAATTATATTATCATTCCGAATATTGGGGCAATGTTTCCCCAATAATGAACCCGATATTAATAATTAATATTAAATTGATCAAATAAAAAATTTAGAGCGATTAACGTATATGAAAGAAACCAATCAATATAAAAATAATGTATAATATCATCAACAAGCTAATATTGAAACCAACATTGCTTTAGTATTGGGGCAATATTCCGTGCAATGTGAGAAATAACACAATATTACCCCAATATTGGGGTAATATTTGTCCCAATATTCCAATATTGTCCCAAGATTATAATATTGAATCAATATTGCCCCAATATCTGCTGCTACCTGGGAATTATGCTTTGCTGATCGTATTTTCAAAGAGATGTAGCATTAACAGTTATGTTGTTGTTCAAACTACGAGTAGCTACCCAAAAACTTAATCTGAGAATTAATATGAATTTAAATTAAAAAAAAATATTCATAATTGTAAAATGATAAATTATTGCAATTATCAAAATATTAAATATTTTATAGTAATTCTATTACTAAAAATTAAAATATTTAAAATAAACAAATAGCACAAATTCCTACAAACAAGTTACCCTAGTCCAGCGAAAAATAAAGTAAGGTCGGCCCAATTACTTGCAAAGAGTATAATTAAGTTTATCAATTTAATTTTATAATATTCCATGTGATGAATCTACCATGCGATGAATTTACCATGCAATGAATTTACCATGCTATGAATTTAGCAGGCGATGAATTTAAGGCGATGACTTTACCGGCGATCCAAATACCTAGGCACAAATTATTGTCGGTCAAAGAAGATTGAGAGAATACACTTCATATTCTATGATGGCCTTACCTAATCTTCCAATCTGGAAACCAACGAATTAGTAGTTAATAATATTGAAGCCACTTCATTGAAATCAGGTGAATTTTAGAGTAAGAATAAACTTATTAATGGGGGAGAGAGTTCCAGTGAATGGGTATGCAAATTACCATATCTTATTGCTCAGAGAATGGTTCTCAAGGTGTTATTATTCATAGCAGGTTTCCTTTCTTTAATGCTAGATTAACTCTTTTGCGTTCATGAAAGGAGAGTTTTAAAGTATGTAATAGATAATGTTCTGCATAATGTGATGAATGGAGTTTCGTCTTTGAAAACCTTACTAAAATATTCTATCTGGGATCACCATACAATTTTTTACTACTGATTGCAAAAAGTATTTCCTAGGATTCTCATATAGTTGTCAAACTTTCGTTTCTTTGACATTTCAGACATCTTATTTTCAATCTACATTTCAAATATCAGCACGAGGGAAATGTTCACATTATATAAGTGACCTGCGATGCCTCTTTGGCCAGAGTTTTCATGGAGTGAATTGAAGTGGAGATGAGCCACTCTTGTGTAATATATTATTGCACTTTTTGATAATGTTTTCAGAGTCTGTAAATCTTTTCTAAGGAAATGGTTATCTAGACTTTCCTAAAAAGATGTTAAGATAATATAACTGAGAAAAAGAGAAAGAAATACCAAGAATCGAAAACATATGTGCAACACTTCCAACAAACCTCTAAAGTTTGTTTCATACAGGTAATATGCCCACAGGGTTACATGTCCACAAGTAAAATTGCCCACAAGGAAACATGCCCACAGGTATAAAAGCCTTCGAGGAAAAAAAAAGCTTTGGAAAGAAAACAAGAAAAAAACTTTGCATTTCCTAATGAACAGGTACACATATTTTCAAGTTAATGAAATTATTATAATAAATTTTATCATTGGGAACGAATAATTTCACCACTTTAAACGTTCCTAGATTAGTCACCTAACTAAAGATACGTATTCATAACATCATGAATGAATATGGCTTGCATTGAATCGACATCTAGAGCAATAGAAATTTTTTTGGAAGGGTCTTCGAAGATAAGGGTTGAGCCTTTGATTAGTATTGTTGGGCATGCAATGAACATAGTAGGGCCTTCGAAGACAGAATGCATTCTCGAAAATTCATGTGGGACCCAACATGATATTTCCTCATGAAGAAACTTCTAACCCTTACATATTTTAATGCAAAAGAACACTTCAATCAAACAGAAAAATATGGAGCCTCAAGTATACTTATTTTCCACATTAACCTTCATCCAAGGATGATGGCTAAATACAGTTACGAAATCGGTTGACGATGAAATGGAGAATGCTGGATTGATCGATGATGAAATACAATTACCGCTACACACAGTGTCCAATAATGGGCGTTAGCATAAGGAACTAACCAACATAATGACCAATGACCAATCATACCATAAATCAATACCCACTTTATGATAACTAAAAACCTGCAGTTGAGTCACTTATAATTCTAATATTTTGAATAAATTTACAAACATTTGATATATTATATAAACATGTAATAATTGCAACATGCAATAATTTTTTTTTATAATATCATTATATTAATGAATATATCGGCTACAATAATACTTTCTTCAAATTATATCCAAGATACAGACTATATATATACTGTAACTCTAAAACTATCTAGTGTTTCTTATGTGGTTCTTAAAGGTCATAGTCTCCACCAAGTAGTGAGCCAATGACCAAAATAATTATATTGCGTCTTGCAGGACGGTTAATTGATAATTTTTGGTTCACATGACGGGCAATCTGGCGTCAGTTCCATGTAGTAATGATATAACTGAAACAAAATAAGGTTTCACACCGTCATTCTCACCGTCCTGCAATCGCTGAAAGACTTTCTATCTCTAGTGTATATCATGACTCCAGTATATGGCGTACACATCCACAGACGCAGCATTTGGGTTCCGTTCTCTCCATTTGTTTCTGCATGTTACTTGCTCGAGTTGGTGAGGAGACGTAGTAACTTTGTATCCCTGCCTGAGTGTGAGAGAAGGTTCCCACTACTCTTGGCACCTTCTCATATTCGCCTTGCGTGCTGCCAACCAGCGGATGCACGGCCCGTAGCCACAAGTGTAATACTATATTACTATTATAGCAGTTTTGGCCAAGGGCCGCGTATCCGTAGTTACGCATCGTAATAGGCAAATAGGAGCAGGTGACCAGAGCAGTTCTGAGCAGTTACACTGGAGTAAAATTAGCCCCCAAATTGTCAGTTTGGCTCCCACGCTGCACTCTCACTGCTCCCTGGCTGCCGTGGTGACTACCTCGATCAGCTTAACTGCTGCCTTGAACTTGCTCCTATTTTCGATCGGGTGGTATCAATAAATACTTTTGTTGTCAGATTGTATTCAAGAGGCTTGATGAAATTAGTTTAGCTGTTTACAATCACAATTCTCGTAATAGAAGTTACTATCTTTTAGCACGATTAAATATATTAAACATTTCACAGAGGTCACTCCAGTGTTATGTACCTATCATTTATAATTCTATACCAATCGAATTGAAACAAATAAGAAACATGAAAATACTCAGGAAGAAAATTAAAAAGATACATAATATTTGGTTAAGATTCCATCAGCCAATTTCGGTCAAATATTGATACTTAAGATTTGATCTACAAAATGAAGTACTTTAATTATGTATCTTGTTTAATTAATTGATTCCAATTTGGTTGTGTTTTGAGGTTTGAAATAGAAAAAGGCGTTTGTTGGTGAATTTATCATGAATTGCTTTAACAATTTTCTTTTATATTTCTTTGCAATTTTCCATGTAATTTCACTATTAACTAAACGTAAAAAATCGATCGCAATAATCGAAAGCTCACCTTATGCCAAAGTTGGGCGTTAAACATAGGTAAGGAAGCAGTCTGACCATTGGAATATTCTGATAAAACATTTTTTTCCAAATAATTTGTACTCAATTTGTAAGAACAAAGCAGATTATAATTAATTAGATGGAAGTTTTGAAATCAAGATATTGTTTAACGAGTTTCAAACTTTTAAACTCTTACGCCAATATGAATGAATGACTCAAATAATTGGCATAATAACAAAAAATTTAAGTTTCACTAAGTATGAAATGTTATTTCATTTGTAAAAAAGTTCAGTTTTTTGTACAAGAATTTTCTCGGTGGCATCTAAATACTTAGGTAAACATATATAATATTATATATAGTGAACTAGTTTGTGTGAAATAATTGAAATTATGGATCAAAATTGTAAAAGTTTTATCAATTATCATCGAAAGTTTGTTCTAAATTGGTAAAATTATTTGTTTCATAATTGATTAAAACTTTGTATAATTTGAAGATATCAAATTTTATGTCGTAATGATCAACCTATCATCATTTTTTTAATTTGTCTTAAAACTCCTACAAATTTCATCCCAAGTGTATATTCCACCCTAGGTATATTCCACCTCACTTTACGGGTTAGGTTTGTTTAGTTTCCGAGAACTTAGAACATAACATACTTAGGTGACCGGTATATTCCACCCCGGTAAATTCCACCACGGTTTATTCCACCCCGGTATATTCCACCCTAGGTATATTCCACCCGGTAAATTCCACCCAACTTTACGGGTGAGGTTTGTTTAGTTATTAATATTAGTCATTTATAAATATTACATGTAATACTAGGTAACTTGCATTTTCACTGTATCAAATTATACATTTTGCTGGCTAATCACTTGCTTAAAATTTTTCACTACATACATGATAGAACAGCAGAAAGAAAGGTTGTGTGAACGCATTTATCAGTTGAGGTATTTAGATTTTCAATCTCAATCTGATTTTCTTCCCTATCGCAAACACAACAGCGATATTAATTGTAAGAAGATGTCATATATTATTTATTGTTATATTTATTTCATTTTGAATTTGTTTTTTTAACTTCTTGTAAAACTGGTGGTTTTGACCGAACGCATTTTTTACTTGTTTTTTTAACCAGGAAGTTTCTGATTGGGAGGGGGAATTATTTTTAGTACTGAGAGATTATTGCCTTTTTTACATTGAGAGATTTTGATCAAGGGGAATTTGGTTCTAGAATCCAAAACAGCAACTTATAAGCAAATTAGAGCGAAAACATTGAATGGGTTGTCTCTGCCAGTCGCTCTTTCCACACCTCACCCAACCATTAATGTAGGAGCACATGTGCAGTTTCCTGTTAAAAAGGTTTTAATATTAACATTTTCAACACGTAAACTTTGAAATAAACTACAATATTAAGAATATTTGTAATTTTATTAGGATAAAATTTCAATTGACTTGAGCTAGCTCTAAATATTGTCCAAATGTCCCAGGATATTGTCTGAGTTATTTTTTCATCAATACGAATCATTTAACAAATGGCCATCTAAAAATAAAATCTTTGAATTTTTATTGTCACCCAAATGAGCATTGTCACAGAGGGGAAATTTATTAGGGTGGAATATACCTGGGGTGGAATATACTGGGGTGGAATTTACCGGGGTGGAATATACCGGGGTAGAATATACCTAGAACCCTTACTTAACATACTTTCTCTGCCACCAACGTTAGTTCCATGTAAGTATCATATTTGACTATATTATCCTTAATTATGTAAAAAATGTGGTGAAATTAATCCAAAGATTAAACTGTGTAGTTTGTTTCATTACCAAATTAAATTCTAAGCAAGTTGTGAATATAGTAAACAGCATCTCATTGGAACTGCTTGAACTCTCAATCATATTATTTGCAAGACATTTCTTATCTGGTTCATTGAATTAGATCCGACAAGTAGCAACAATATTCCTGAGTAATTCCATTGGAATATTCTAGAAGGGAAATATAGTTTGCAACTTATAGAAATTGCTAAAAGGTGCTTCAGAATTTGTTTAATAATAATCCGAATATGAACTGGTTATGTATTCAAGTCTCAATAAAATCCAATTTCAAATGATAGGACTTCTTGGAATCTGGAATTTTAAGTAAAAATTTGGTACTACAGGAAATGGTCAATTGGTGAGAATGGTGTGTATTGGTAAAAAAAAAAATATAAAATTCTTTTTTATTCTACACTTATAGACAACTTGGATAGGAAAAATAGGGAATTTTACCTATTTTGAAAGTTTTAATTGAGTTATAATAAGGCGGTACTAAAAAAGACCTACTTCATCTCCTTCTGCCGCGCCATAACTTCCTTTCAGATGCATTCTCATGAGGCAATGCATTTTTAACACAACCTTCATCTGAAATGCAGAAACACAAAAATAAAACAAGTTTCGGTTGCCTCAGTTTCACCGCTACAATGTATTCTTGATGACATACTTGGCGTCCAACCTAAGAAAATAAAGAAAAACAGTGAAAAGCAAAGTGTAACTGATACAGTTATAACTGTTACAGTTATAACTTTTACAGTTGTAATTAAGTAACTGTAACAGTTGTAACTGTTACAGTTTTAACTGTTACAGTTGTAACTGTTACAGTTGTAACTGTTACAGTTGTAACTGTTACAGTTGTAACTGTTACAGTTGTAACTGTTACAGTTGTAACTGTTACAGTTGTAAATGTTACAGTTGTAACTGTTACATATGTAACTGTTACAGTTGTAACTGTTACAGTTGTAACTGTTACAGTTGTAACTGTTACAGTTGTAACTGTTACAGTTGTAACTGTTACAGTTCTAACTGTTACAGCTGTAACTGTTACAGTTGTAACTGTTACAGTTGTAACTGTTACAGTTGTAACTGTTACAGTTGTAACTGTTACAGTTGTAACTGTTACAGTTGTAACTGTTACAGTTGTAACTGTTACAGTTGTAACTGTTACAGTTGTAGCTTGTACAGTTGCAACTAGTAAAGTTGAAGCTGGTACAGTTGTAATTTGTACAGTTGTAACTGTTACAGTTGTAGCTTGTACAGTTGTAGCTGGTTCAGTTGTAACTGGTTCTTTGTTGCTGGTTCAGTTGTAAGTGTTACAGCTTTAACTGGTTCTTTGTAACTGGTTCTTTGTAACTGGTACGGTTGTAACTGGTACAGCTGTAACTGGTACAGTTGTAACTACTACAGTTGTAACTGGTACAGTTGTAACTGGTACAGTTGTAACTGGTACAGTTGTAACTGGTACAGTTGTAACTGGTACAGTTGTAACTGGTACAGTTGTAACTGGTACAGTTGTAACTGGTACAGTTGTAACTGGTACATTTGCAACTGGTACAGTGTAACTGTCACAGTTGTAACCGTCACAGTCGTAATTGATAATTTCTTTTCAATAATTTCATTAAAATATTATGTTTAAATTAGCATGGCTCGACATTTTTTGTTTCTCTTTGGTATTGCGATATTTATTGAAAATTTTTCACCCATGATTGTTTATTTATACTAATATTTTGCAACATTTCTTCTTCTGATTTAAAATTTTATAACTGAAAATATATCTGTTGAAAGATAAATATAATGAATTGGAAGGAATTCGTAGGCCTTCATTTCGAATCGAAGGAATTCATTTTTCCGGTTTTTATTGTGCCTTTTAATTTTAACTAATTTAACTCAATAATTACATCCCGTGCAACTCTGAAATCCAAGCACTGAACATAAATTGCATGCAATATACTCTCATATAAATACTCGCATCTACAATTAATGTCCCACTGGAATTATGTTCTCAATATACTTTGGTTTCTTTCTAATTAGGACTAATGTTCCAGTCAGCAGTTGAGTGTCATTGGGAAGAAAAATAGAGAAGTAAATGAGTCTTTAAATTAAACTACTTACGACTAGTGGCAAAAAGTATCACATATCTGAAAAAGAAACTATGAGCTTCATTATATAAAATGGTCTCTTTTAAATGTAATACATATATTTTCTATATGAATTAATGTAGATCTCAGTTAGTACTACAATTTACCCACGCAGATAGAATGTTTGTTAGGGCACTAGAAGATTATTTTAAAATAATTACCATTAAAATGATTAAATTTAGAGAATATTACCCTCGATATTCATTTTTGTAAATAAAATCAGTACAATATTATTGAATTTATAAAAATAAGTAGAAATAAAAATTATATTGAAGATTTGGAATATCACACCTTCTGACAAAGAAATCAGAGTGGTTTTCTAATATTCTTCAACAAACTTCATCTCTGTTAAATTATGTACCCATTTAGAAGCCAATTAACTCTTGTTTTCATGAAAGCCTTTGCAATTAAAATAAAAGTAATTTACAAGGTTGAAGTTAAAAACATCCCCTTAAAATCATAAATGAAAATGATTCAAACCATGAAACTAACACTACCTTGATTTGAGGTGTGAGAATAATTATTGGTAAGTTACTGGCATTTCGTATATATGTCAAGATGTTTAAATTAGAGAATAATAATTGAGTAGAATAAGTTACTTTCCTGTCAAAAATAGTGGGTTCTTAATAGTAATAATATTGCTAACTTGGCAAACCACACATGATCCGTACCTTTATAATTATTGAGTATTATATTTTTACAGTTAAGTTTTAAAATTCCTATTCGTATTCTTTTGATTTACGAATCTAAATATCATAAATGACTTAATTTCAATATTACCATTAAATTTCATATAAATAATTATTTAATTTCATATATCAAATCTGACACAAAACATTTACATCTTATTTAGCAAAGTTATAAAGTTTCTCTAATTCACGCGACTTTATTCATGAAGAATCGTTTCTTATTTAATGACATTTTCCTGAAATGAAATGTACAGAAATAAACTTCTTACTAATATAACAATTAGCAGTTTGATTGAAACAAAAACTAATTATGACTAATTTGAAACAAAAACTAGATTTGTCTGATTTGAAACAATACTATATTTAATTTATTCATTTTTGCATTTGTCAATAGCCGTTTTTCGCCTCTTCAATTTCTTCATTTAATAAGATAAATGTAATGCCAGATTTTATACACAGACTAATCTGTGTATGCAATGGATAATTTGGTTCTAGGAATATTACCCGGCAGAATTTCGCCTGTGTTGAAATTTTCCCCGTGGTTTATAAATTTCTAAGTTTAAATTAATTAATTGTAAATTAAAAGATTACAATGTGAGACTCTATTTACGAAAATATATACATTTTTAATTGTAACTTTAAGGTATTGTACTATAAAAAGTTTTATTTAACCCATATTGAATAGTCACAAAATGGAAAATAAAATAAATTTGAATTTCCTTAAATATTTCAAATTAACAGTTATTTTAAATAGTATTTATTATAGCTGCAGGTATCATTGATTCAATTAGAATAACTTGCTCTAAACAGGTGACAATTAAGGGTAAGAGACTATCGGTGGTTCTTCAAATTTGTTTGTTATACGACTTTAAAAAGTGAGTTGTAGATTCATTCAATTATATATTTATTTATTTATTTATTCTTTATTGAAAAAAAAATCATTACAAATTAAAAACAATCATACCTATATAAAAAAGTACAAAAGTACAAAAACACATAGGCAAAATTTAAAAATACAAGATTTCAAGCCCGTTTATAAGTTCAAAGAACTTTTCGGGCAATTCAAGTTAACAGCACAAATGAATTAAGAGCATGACGTCACAAATTATTATAACATAGATTGAAGAGAAATAAAAACAAATCAATTTACAGTATATATTGATCAAGCAAATATTTCTTGTAATCCTTCTTAAAAACATTAATGTTTCGACTGTCACGAATATGGGTTGGATTCAAATTCCACATCCTAGGACCATTAGATTCGATGGATCTCATGCACTGACTTAGCCTCTGGAAAGCTGGAAGTGCGTCTCTGGAATGTCTCGTATCATATGAGTGGCAGGGCAAAGGCCCAAGACCAGATGACATCCTTCCTTACATAAAAATACCCATCTGAAATTGAAACAAATAATTGAATGCTAGTATTCCAGTTTTCATAAAGTGTGATTTAGTAGAATCAAAATAGTGCGAAAATGTAATAATTCTAATAATCCTTTTCTGAATTATAATGAGAGGGTGTAGGTGGACATTAGCTGCATCACCAAACATAATAAGTCCGTATAGAAGATAAGGATAAACTAGAGCATAGTAAAGTTTTAACAAAATATTCCCATGTAAATATCGACTAGCACGGAGCAATAAACCTGAAGTCTTAGATAATTTAGAACGCACAAGATTTACATGATTATAAAAGTTGAGTTTATAGTCTAAATAGATACCAAGAAACTTAAATGAATCACAGAAGAAGACAGGGTCATTATTACAAGATAGCAGCTGTCTTACTAGCATTGAGATAAAGCCCATTATTGCACGTCCATTCACATAAGTTATTCAAACCAGTATTAGCATTCAACAATAATTGTGAATAGTCGAGATGTGAACGGTAAAAGTGGTATCATCGGCAAATAGGGTAAAATTAGCATTGGCACCTATATTGAGTAAATCATTGATATACATTATGAAATGAATTGGGTCTAATACACTGCCTTGTGGTACACCATTTTTAATGACTAAAGAACCCGATAATGATGACCCCACCCTGACATACTGAGTTCGGTTTAATAGGTAGCTACGTAACCAAGACAGAGGAATGCCCCGAATACCATATTTATCAAGTTTTCTCAACAAAATATCACCTTTCACCATATCAAAGGCCTTTCTAAAGTCAATAGAAACTCCTAAAACATGCTTTCTATTGTTCAGATCTTTGTAAATTTCCTCAACAAAATTAAATACAGCATCAACAGTACTTTTTTTCTTCAAAAATCCTAACTGATTAATACTTATCAAATTAAGCTTATTAAGAAACATTAGAAATCTTGTTGAAAAACACTTCTCAAAAACCTTACTTAACATAGGGAGTACAGATATTGGCATATAATTACCTACATCACTCTTTGGGCTACCCTTATGAATAGGAACAACAGAGGTATGCTTTAAACAATTAGGAAATACACCAGCTAAAAATGAGTCATTAATAACATTACACAAAGCATGACAAAAGTAGTCCATACCTAATTTAAAATACCTAACAGGGATATGATTAAGACCATAGGATGAGTTCTTTAAGTTACTAACAACTTTTACAACTTCCAAAGGAGAGACAGGTAATAGAAACATACTATCAGTATTCATCCTAATTAAGTTAACAGGGTCATCAGTAGGAGGCGGAATATCGGACTGAAGTGAATCAGCAATCGTACCAAAATATTTATTAAAACTTTCAGCTATTATAGACTTACAAGTGACTTCAGTACCTTCGACAATTAAAGAATTGATAGAACCATACCGTCTCTTACCAATAACAAAATCATTTACCAACTTCCACGTAGCCTTCATATATCTATTACAGCTAGAGAAAGCGGAGCGAAAATAATTTCTTTTAGCACATCTGATAGTATTAGTGAGACAATTCTGAAATCTTTTATAAAAGTACTCGTGTAATAGACCAAGTTTAATTTTTTTAAATAGTTGGACTTCATTTTAATTGACTTTAATATACCAGTCGTCAACTATGGTTTCATGAATCTTTTAGAAGAGACATATTTAGATTTTGAAGGGAAACTACTACGATACAATGGGAGGGGTCAATTACGTGTAAAATAATTAAGAGTAAACTAAAATGGCAACGATTAATTAATAATAATATAAATAGAAAACAGTATAAAATGTAATAATATGATTAGAAAACTCCCAATTACGGGAAATATAATTAAGAAACACATAATTAAGAATCTCATAAAATGTAAAAAAAATAATTACTTGTAAATTAATTTGAGGTAAAATAATAGTCAACCAAATAATTAGGAAAACTATAATTTCAAAACTTATAATTTTTAGTAAAATAATTGTAATAATTGTAATATAATAATATAATTAACGGTAAAATAGATAAAAACATTCAAAATGAGGAAAAATAATGACAAAACCTATAATTACCAATGATTTAATTACGAAACAACTAATTTGAAAACGCATAATGATAGATAAAATAGTTAGCACAAGTGTATTTAGCGCAAGTGTATTCAGCGCAAGTGTAATTAGCGCAAGTATAATTAGCGCAAGTGTAACTAGCGCAAGTGTAATTTCGCGCAAAAATGATCTGAGAAGCTCCACCCATTTCTTTTAGATCCAATGGCAACGCTGGATACTTTCGATGTCATGAATCTTTTTTACTTAACTTCATCAATGAGTAGAACCAATCACGGAATATGACTTTCAAACGTAATGTTTAGTGTGTAATTAACACAAATTTAGTTAGAGCAAAATAATTAGCGCAAATATAATTAGTGCATAATAATTAGCGCAATATAATTAACGCAAATATAGTTTGAGCAAAATAATTTGCGCAAATTTAATTAAAGCAAAATAATTAGCGCAAATTTAATTAGAGCAAAACAATTAGAGCAATATAAGTAACGCAAATTTAATTAGAGCAAAATAATTAGCGCAAAAATACTCTGTTTACTGCCTAAGTAATCTTTACATATATACACTTAAAATGTCATATTTTTGTGTCAGTAGTATTTAAGAACTCTCATTATATAATTAAACAAATTCAAATAATACAAACTAAACTTTCTTAGCCGAGCTGCCTACTGCTGACGTCATTAATTCATGTTCAACTTACGATTATTTTAGCATACTGCTAATATACATTCTCTAAATTTGTATATGATTTAAATTTCTATAATAACACACTGCGAAGTATATAATAGATACAAAAAAAATCGTAATTTGAACATGAAGAAATGACGTCAGTAGTATGCAGCTCGGTTAAGAAAGATTAGTTTATAAACTGAATTTGTTAAGTTATATAATGAATAATGAAAATTCTCAAATAAAACTGACACAAAAATATGACATTTAAAGTATATATAATATGTAAAAAAAAGTACACATGCAGTTAAAAGAATATTTTTTGCGCTAATTATATTTCTCTAATTAAATTTGAGCTAAATATTCTGCTCTAATTATATTTGCGCTAATTATATTGTGCTTATTTTTTTGCTCTAATTATAATTGCGCTAATTATTTTGCTCTATTTAAATTTGCGTTAATTGTATTTGCGCTAATTATTTTGCTCTAATTAAGTTTTGCGCTAATTATTTAAAGTGCCCACATGCAAACATTTACCCTATTACCTATATTTCTCGCAATGATAAAGTAATGACGTCACTGTGGGCGGACGCTGTCGAGACAGGTGGGCGGAGCGTATTTTTTGTGCTAATTATTTTGCTCTAATTATACTTGCGCTAATTATATTGCTCTAATTATACTTGCGCCTATTTTTTTTTTGCGCAAATTAATTTATTTTTAATTAATTTATTGGAAATTGTGAGTTTTCTAATTAATTTATTCGTAGATATTTTATCACAAATTGTGCGTTTTCTTTTTATTTTACTGGATTTATTTCCTAATTAACATTTTTGAAATTATATTACTCCATTTTATGTGTTTTGTAAATATTTTACGGCATTTTATTTTTTTCTAATTAATGTGTTTTCTAGTTATTTTATTGCATAATATTTGTTTTTAATTATTTCATTTCAAATTATTTTACTAAATTTAAGAATGTTTTGAATTATTAGTTTTGTAATTATTTTATCAGAATTTATTATATTGCATTTTATTTTTTTCTATTTAATGAGTTTCTAAATTTAAGGTTTTCATATTGGTTTACCTGATTTTATTTTATCACAAATTGATGTCACCCCGATACAATCCATTAACAACTTCATAAAACCTTTTAACATTACCATCAACATCATTCAAAGGAAAAGACCAAACAATTTCAGAACATTTACGAAGGAATTTTGCTGATTACTAACAGAGTGATCCCGAAACTGAATATTACACAATTTATACATATTATTCTAGTAACCTCAGAATTGGACAAAAGTTGGCTTGTGATCAGTTGTGTCATCCAATGGAATTCCAGCCTCCCTAGCACGATATTTGTTGTACCAGATATGATCCAAGAGAGCTGGTTGATCCATCTGATTTCTAGTAGGGAATCTAGTAGGCTTGGTTATAAGAGGAAGAAAATTACATGAAAAAAGGACTTATATAAAATTTTTAGTAGAATTAGGAGAACTTTCAAAAGATATCAAATTAACAATAAAATTACCCGCCAACACCAATTCAGAACCATTAACAGCAGGATCGTTAAGAATTTTAATTAAAGTGGTGTAAAAATGATCAATCGAGCCATCAGGTGGTCTATAAATAGCAATAACGAAAAGATCACTAGAACTATGTTTAACTTTCACAGCACAAAATTCGATATTCTCATTGACAAATGATAGATGATTAATTTTGTCAGCCAATAGCTCAACACCACAATACACAGAGACTCCGCCTCCCCTACCATCAGGCCTCCCACTGTGACAACCCACAAAACCGGGGATAATTTCGCCCTGTGATGCTGGAAATCTAGTTTCAGTAAGAACTATCAAATTAAACTTAACATCTAAACTATCCATGAATGACAAAAATATATCACCATTAGCAGCAAAACAACGGACATTGTAATTACATAAAAATAAGCCATAATTATCTTTAAATTTCCGATGAAACTGAACAATAGAAAAATAGCTAGACTGATTACTAACATCAAGAGAATCATAAAAATTATCAATCCAATTACAATCAGGGTCAATGTCAGCGAATTGAATATTATTCATCATTGTTAAATTTGGTGATTAAACAGCCACAAAAAGATCTGGAGCGGGCCATTCACGGTCAGTCAGTCCTTAAGGAATTCCTTCAGGCGCTGAATGAGGACGTCCACTAACGATCAGTCTTTCCTTCAGTGCATGCAGGTCACTGCAGGATAGACTAACGCGGTGTTCAAGATGGGGTATGGTCATGATGATAAAACATAGGTTAAATGAACAGTGGTTATTACAAGATAAAAAGTATAATTTTATTGTAACAGGAAACAATTAGGGATTCAACATGAGTCATAGCTAGAACCAGGAAATGTTATCATAAGACAATTCTGCTGAGTAGGTAAAATACATTAGCTAAGTACAACATATGCAAAATATAAACAAATAACAAAGTGTGATTATATTAATACAACCATCTCCTTCTCACACGAGTTATACATTTATCATTCCAATCAACTTAACTAGTTTGTTAAATCTATCAGCAGGTAGTGACTTGGTAAACACATCAGCCAACATTTCCTCACTAGCACAATATTTAAGTTCAATTTCATTTGAGGACACTAAGTCTCGAACATAATGATACTTAATATCAATGTGTTTCGTACGAGGATGATTTTTAAGATTTTTAGTAAGACATATAGCAGACTGATTATCCTCAAACAAAACTACTGAAGAATTATTATTAGATAACATAAGATCTAACAATAACTTATTTAGAAATACCGCTTCTTGAGCAGCACCAGAAAGAGATACTTATTCAGCTTCTGCTGTTGAAAGGGCTACACAAGTCTGTTTGACAGACCGCCATGAGATTATAGAATCATTTAACAAAAAACAGTATCCTGATGTACCCTTTCTAGCATTTCTGTCACCAGCCCTGTCGGCGTCAGAATAACCTATTAATTCTGACTCATCATTTCCATACATAATACCAAGATTCTGAGTACCTTTCAAATATCGGAAAATTCGTGTAACAGCTGTCCAGTGTTTACTATTTGGTTTGGAACAAAATTTAGAAACATTACTAACAGCATATGTAATGTCAGGTCTAGTCTTGGTAGATAAGTATAGTAATGAGCCTACTGAAGATTGGTACCAATTTGCATCAACCAATTCGCATTCATCTGAAATTTGTTCAAGATAAGAACTAACATCAGCTGGTGTGGACACTGGCTTACAATTATTGAAATCAAATCTATTCAATAGTGATTTGACAAAAGCAGATTTATTTAAGGCAATTTTACCATTAGTTTGTACAAAATTTACACCTAAGAAATAGGATAACTGTCCTAAATCTTTCATCTCAAATTTAGAACTCAAATCATGCTATAATTATATCAACTACATATACTGACACAATACATGGGATATCATTAATCATCTTAACATATTTACAGGTGTCACATTTAGATTGAACAAAGTCTAAGGTTTTAAGATAAGCATCAAAAGAATCATTCAAACATTTCGGTGACTGTTTAAGTCCATACATTGATTTATTTAATTCTCATACAAGGTGCTCCTTTCCTTTTTTAACATAGCCAGTAGGTTGTCGCATAAAGACATTCTCTTCGAGTTCTCCATACAAAAATGCAGAATCATGATCCATGTGGTGAACTATTAAATTATGTTTAGCTGCCAACGATAACAAAGTTCGCACATATTCAAATCTAACTACAGGTGCGAAAGTTTCGTCATAATCTATTCCAAATCTCTGTGAGAACCCTTGTGCTACTAATCTAGCCTTATAAGAACTTATTTTACCATCGTGTCCCAATTTACGTTTAAACACCCATCTAGAGTTAATAACATTCATTTTCGAGTTAGGCTCGACTAGTTCAAAAACTTTATGTTTATCAAAAGCATCTAATTCACACTCCATGGCTAGCTGCCATTCAGAAGATTCAAGACTTCACCTAGCTTCCTTTACAGTATTGGGTTCAGTCATCATTTTACTATCGAAACCTCCTTCTTCAGAAAAATCCCAATCACCATACCAGTCAGGTGCCCGACGCACTCGTGTAGACTGTCTGAGCACAGGTTGCACCTCTGGTTGTTCATCAGCTGGTTGAACCACCTGTAATTCAACAGGTGGTTGAATTATGGGAAGTTCATCAGCAAGGTTATCTTCGTCTGAATCTCCTGAAGACGCCGCCAATGGAGTGGATAGTAATTTTGAATCAATGAGCCTCTTAGGTGTCTTTGATTCATCAAAGATCACATCTCTGGAATAGAAAATTCTTTTAGTTTCAATATCATACAGTCTATATCCCTTAGTAACTGATCCATATCCTAGTAAGCAGCAAACTTTTGCTTTTGGATCTATCTTCTTTCTCTCATCATGTGGGATATGTACATAAGAAGTACATCCGAATACTCTGAGATGTTTTACATTAGGTTTCATATCGTGTAGTGCTTCATATGGAGTTTTACTTAAAAAAGAGTTTATACATCTGTTTCTAATAAAAGTAGCAGTAGCCAGATCTTCAGCCTAAAACTCCTTTTCAAGATCTGAATCTGAGATCATACATCTTACTACTTCAATTATAGTTCTATTATATCTTTCTGCTACTCCATTTTTGCTGTGGAGTTTTCGGAATCGATTTCTCATGAGTGATACCTTCTTTCGTTAAAAATGATTCAAACTTATTTGAGGTATATTCTCCTCCATTATCTGAACGCAATGTCTTAATTTTTCGTTCATAATGTTTCTCTACCATTACTTTCCATTCAACAAATTTCTCAAATACGTCATTTTAATTTGCTATTACATATACCCATGTGTAACGCGTTGCATGGTCAATAAAAGTTACAAAGTATGAGCAATTACCTATTGATGATGGAGTAATTTTACCACATACATCTGAATGAATCAAATCAAGAGGTTTAAGATTATTCCTCCCTCCTATCGGAAACGAGCACTTATGATTTTTCCCATTACAGCAGTGTTTACAAACACCTTCTATCGCATTTAGTTTAATATTCAAACCTGTTACTTGATCCTTTCGGATCATTTTACACATATTATTCCTCCCTAAATGACCGAACCTTTTATGCCATAACATATAATTCAATATATTTGAATCAACAGATATCACAGCTGTATGAACTATAACATTTAATACATATAGTTCACCAACACAGTTGGCAACAGCAATTACTTCTTCTTTATCATGAATTTCACAATAATTATTATCAAACGTAACCGATTTATTATTACTGGTAATTCTAAAAACTGATAGCAAATTAAAAGCTAACAGAGGCACATGCCAAACATTGGTCAGTGTGCATGTTCTACTTTTATCCCCTGGTATTTTAAGATTAACATCAATATTACCCACAGCCGTAGCTTGTAAACAAGACCCGTTTCCTACTTTTACTGTTATAGGTTTTTCTAGTTGTACAAAGTTTGAACAGAGTGAGTCATCCCCACTCATATGAGCCGTAGCTCCAGAATCTATAATCCAAGAATTATCCCCAATATCTTTGCTACAGAGAGCACTAGCATAAAGAGATCTGTCCTCTTTAAGGTTACCTACTTCCACTATATTAGCCTGAGACTTGAACTGTTTCGCTTGCATGTAATTCTTGTGCTTAAAACAGTCCTTCTTCATGTAACCTACTTTATTGCAAAAGTAACAAATAATACTCTGCTTGCTTTTCACTGAATCTGAAACAGCAGCTCTGTTCGATTCTACATGCACTTAATGCCCTGTTCACATTATTTGAATCTAGTGTACTTAACTTTATTGCTTCACGTTTGAGATTTTCAGCGACTGCATTCCAAGATGGTACAGTTGCTTGTAATCCAATGCTGTGACAATCACATCGAACTGAGTAGGTAGTGAGGAGAGTAAACAGATGACTTGATCTTCATTACTCACTGCTTCATCCAAAACAGCAAGTTCTTGAAAGATTTCTGTGAATTCCTTCAAATGAGCTTGAAGGTTGTCTTCTGATGTGAGCTTGAGGTTGAAAAGCCTCTTCTTCAGTCGCAATTTATTGGACCATGTATTTGCCTGAAATTCATTTTGTAGAGAATTCCAATCAGTCACTGGATTATCAGGTTCATCAACTATAAATAATTGGTGGGTTGATATAGATAACACAAGACAAGCTAACGCCTTATTTTGCCTTGTGTTAAATGCCTCCCGGATAGCCTGAGTTGCTGAATCAGCAGGAGCCGTCTCGGTCCCACTATGCTTTAACATCTTGGAATTATATACACAAATTGGCTAAGCATACATCTATCTACTGATATATTTGTAGCAGATTTTTGTAAATTATTCTTGCATTCATGAAGAATAAAATACAACTTGAGTTGAAATGCTATGTTGATCCAATATAAAATAAAGCCTGTTTATCATAGCAAGCCAATCAAAAATAATCACTTAAGAAAATTCACTGTATATTCTCAACAATGCTATTTTTAATCTTTACACTTTCATAAATAAACATTTTAAGTTTTTCTCTACTTAACAGGTTATTTCACTTTGTAAAAACGTTTCTCTGAGTCCATAACCAGTGATAAAACATAGGTTAAATGAACAGTGGTTATTGCAAGTTAAAAAGTATAAGTTTATTATAAGTGATTAATATAGGTGATCGCTCTGCGATGCACTGCAGACAACTGACTCGAGAGAGATTTACACATCCTTTTATATAATGATAAACAGGAAACAATTAGGGATACAATATGAGTCATAGCTAGAACCAGGAAATGTTATCATAAGACAATTCTGCTGGGTAGGTAAAATACATAAGCTAAGTACAACATATGCAAAATATAAACAAATAACAATGTGTGACTACATTAATACGTACAACACATGAGCTCCCGGACACAAACCCCTCTTTTTTAATCTTTATATAATATGAATAAATTAAAATTGCTTTGAATCTCTCAGAAAAAATGGTAATGCACACTTCGTGATTATTTCACGAACAGAAGGAGAGGCTCCTGTCCTACATCTGTTCAGGCCATAGAAATAGCATCCTCTATTTGTAATAATTAATTGTGGTTAATTGGATTAGGGTTTGTTACGGCGCATTCTTCTCCAAAGAATCTCAGAACGACTAAATCAAATTCTTCCAATACCAAATCAGTGTCAGCCCGCGACAATACTGATCACTGACCTGATCGCTCACCATTCACGGTCAGTTTTCCCTTCAGAACACTTAAACCCCGCCTCAAAAATCAAGCATCACCTGATTTCATCCGGCCAACTGACAATACCAATTCATGAAGTGTCTTATAATAATCTTGATACAGTAGTAACTAATAATAATACCAATACTGTCGTAGTTTATATTAATTTTGCCCGTGTTGTAAGTTATACTAATACTGACACTCTTTTATAACTTTATCAAACCAACTATCTGTTTTAAGTATTTCCTATTCTTTCTTTCTCAAAAAGAAAATGCTGTTCGATGGCTTAATTCTCCGTGTATGTAAAACTGCCTACAAGAGCCCCATCAATATCAATAAACTGGTGGACCGCATTGATAACAAATTAGGAAGATAACATTTATGCTCAATGAATAAAAATAGATTTTGGGACTAATATTATTTCTATTTGTAGAACGCACGTCAAGATGGTATTGTATAGTGAACTAAGACTGAATTAGGTTTAGATAAACTACATGTTAGGCATAATATATATTGATGACCTTTGTAAGCAATATCAATTTTACTAATTCATGAAAAAAAATTTAGTTGGTTCGATTTACTCTATTTCTGAGGTATTGGAGGATGAGTTCTGAATTATTGAACAGATTCGCTTTTTCGATCATATAATATACTATTTATAATTTATCTTTTTAATGTAATTTTATTCCAGTATAATCAAAATGCGGACTTGTCCGATAGCTCGTGTCCTACCCATACATTAATGAAAGTATAGATATTATATATTTATCAATGGTTGGGCTTCCTAAGTTGGAGAAAAGGATCCACTTAAACTTCTATGGCAGCTCTCTGTAACTTCTTCTTTGAGATAAATTTCATATAAAATGAATTCTTTCTCTGAAAAGATTATACTCATCATGTTTTTAACTGGAAACTATTGTCTAATTAACCCATTACTGCCAATAGTTCATAAATTAATGAGTAAACATTCATACATTAAATCTACTGAGCCTGACATATGTTTTCTAATTACATCCTTTTTAAATTACTTTATATCTCTCGTGTCATAGTTATACATTTATCGGCTTTTCTTGACTTTGTTCCTAAATTAATATCAAATATATTTTTATGTTTGTCATGGAGAACACATATCGTAGCGTAAACGCGTGAGAAAAACACCCTCTCTTCCAACTAATCACAGCTCTGCTCTCTCAGTTGCCAATGTGTTCAATATTTTTACTTGAAATTTGGTACACATTAATTTAATATATATACATACAAACAAATTTTAAAAGATACAGTAGAGTAATGTAGGTTTATAAATAAAACATGCTTTTTAAACACATAGTCAAGCCTTCCGATAGGTTCTGAAAGTCAAATGAATATTTTGGCCAAGGAAGAAATAGTGATACTTATAATAGATGATTGTTATGTAAACTAACAAATAAAATCGTAAACACAACATTACAAAATGGTTTGGATATTGCATAAACAAGATATACAAGACTGAAAAGGTAGTGAAACCAGATTAGTAATTTAAACTTTATCTCTAAATAGCTTTCATTGAATATCCTCCTGATGAGGCTCTTCTAAATATCGATCATCTCCTAAAGAGTCTTGTTCTAGTTTATACTTCAGACTTTTTTATGATGGCGATTCCCAAAGTTTACCCGCAATGTCGTACTCCATTATGATCTCCTTCATAGTCTCCAGTGGCAACTTTTCCACACAGAGATGGAACTGATAAAGATAAATTTGAGAAAGAATAAGGAGAGATAATTGTACGTAAGTGTACATATGTTGTGGTGTCAATTTTTTTTTTTGATATGATCATCTGTTGATTTTGATTCTGGTAGATATTGATTGGGATTTTTTTGTTCTACTTGGGCAATATCATATTATGAATCTATCGTAATGTTTCAATTATCAGAAAATCTACTTTTTGATCATTTGAGAAAATAGCATATACTAATTATTATTCAATTTTTATTAAAATTGAAATAATTAACCATTATTACATACAGTTTAACTCCTCTATGATGAACTTTCCTGTATTAGGGTGGATCGATTTTTTTTTTCGAAATTAATTAGTTATTAATTTGCATCTTACAGTTAAATTACCACTAAAAATATATTTTGTGTTAAAGTGATTTTTATATATTCCTCTTGTCCATTGATAATAGAGATATTTCTCGGATCATTTTTTTAATGAGAATAAAACAGGCTGGGAACACTGGGAAATGTGTTCGCAGCCTCAAGCTTTCGAACATAAATTTCCAAGCTTCCGATTATATACCCTTGTTTAATATCAGCAGACACAAGTGAAAGAGCCTCGTATGACGATGCAGTTTTCTGATAATGAAGTAGAATAATTTATACTACATATATGCAAATTCTCGTCACTTAAAAGCAGTAGAAAGGTATATCAAACTGATCACCAATGCTTCACTGACAGTATGTGGTCCAGAGAATAGAGATGGACTCATAAGAAGTAGAATCAATTCGAGAAAAAATAATTCTTCATTTAATAGCAAGAAAAACTTCACTATAAGAATTAAGGAAATATGAAATATATTACCCTTGTAAAATGAAAGATGATAATTCACAAAATATTAAAATTTCTTTGATTTTTGTTTCCAAATTAACAAAATCAGATTAAGATTAAAAGAGGATAAAAGCTATACAGCTAAAAGGAAATGTTATTTTATTATGATTTCATAATATGATGGAAGCAATATTGTTGTCTTAGTCAATAATTAGAATATTATTTATATTTCATAATTTCAACAATAAAAGATGTATTTATGAAAAAATTACTTTCATTGTGAAATCTTAAAATAGTATTCAGTCGTCATGAAAATAATCAAAAGTATTATACGTTCCTATAGTTTATAACTATCAATAAAATAAAATTGACAAATAACTTGTTCGTTGAAGAAAAAATATATCGTTCTGTTCAAATTTTGTTAAATTTTTCAAATTTTGAATTCCTTGGAGAACCTCAAAAATCTAATTAGGTACTAACAGTAACATTTAAAAAATTATAATGTCGAAGTACTTTTCGAAAAAAATTACCAAAACATCCATTTTCGATCCACCCTACTGTATAGTGAGCTACCACGTATAATGAACAAGAAAATGTTGTATTCAGTATGCCATAAATTATCCATTATAGTTGTTTTATGTATTTTTCTAAGAAGTAAGCTCTACGTAGTGAACTAGTTTTCAGTTTGAGCAATGAAGGAGTTCTACTGTATTTTTAAACAGTCGGATAAATCGAAAATTTACCCATAAACCACGTGTGTTAAAAAAGTTTCAATACAATTTCTCATATGTTAGTATTATGATTAGAAATGCAAACATCAATTATACCGTTTAGTAAAAGATGTTTAAATTTAAAATAAATTAATAACAATAAATGATGATTTGATATTTTTAAATGATTGAATATTCAAAATTCTACAAAATCTAATGCTGTAATACAATGTAAAAACATCGTGGAAATATTCAAACCTAGATTGAACAATCATGCCCGGGTCCTAGAGTATTGGGAGAGGTTCACTCTTCCACATCAAATTGTCTGTAGGTGTAAATACTGTACAGTAACATCTTCCCAAATTAAATTAAATTCCATTAATAGACATAAATAAAGTTTATTTCAAATATCACCCGAGCAGCAAAAAAGTAGTTTGAAAACACACACCCGAGCAGAAGGTTTGATTTTTTTTTTCGATTCTCAAACTGGCTGTAAAATGTTCCTTCTCATTTTCTCTGAAATCACAAATTGCTGGGATTTGGTTAGGAATTTAGAATGAATGGGAATGGCAATCTTAGAGAGATGAAAAAGTTGATGAACTGTTACGCTGAGAAAAATTAACAATTACAACTGATGCAACCATATGTTTCAAGTTCACCCAATGGCTTTGTCTCTAAAGCGAGACACTTTAGTGCATCAAACAATAGTTTGGACGCACTAAAGTGCATCAGTTCGATGCACTTTAAAGTCTTAACTATAAGTTTTTGAAATGATGAGGAAATTATTCTTTCCTCAGTTATTTTCTCATCATTTTAACACACTTATATCTACGACACTAAAGTGCATCGAACTGATGCATTTTGGCGCATCCAAATTACAGTTTGATGCACTAAAGTGTCTTGTTTTAGAGACAAAGCCATATTGTGAACTCGAAACTCCTAGGTACATTGCAATTTTTCTTAGTGTACGCAATGTATTTTGCTTAAATTTATTTTATTTCATAGAATATTATATAAATAATAATCGTATTCATTAAAAATAGCATAATGAGTCATATAAATCAAGAGTATATATCATTCACCGTTTTATGCGATTAGAAGAACCATATTTATGTATTATTATGATTTACGATATTCATAATAAACATTTTTTCTCAAATCAAGGATATTACAGTAGTTTATAAACAAAATGCACTTTTAAAGCAATTAAAAAATCATGTCTAACAAAGTCTCCTCTCGTTGCAACTCCACGTAAAAATTGTATAGAGAGGATCAATTGAATGAAAAAAAGGAGTCTACAACACTATTTTATGAATTATTGAACTGTGTGCTACTTTACTATAATGTCTATGATATTAACACACGCTTATTTATTTTTCAATATTCTCCATATTGTTAACATGTGTGCACTGTGTACTCATTACCTTCGTAGATACGGAAGGTACTGTTTTAGTCGGTATTTATTTATTTATTTATCATCTTGTTATACGCTTAACTCAAAAAGTATTCAACCAAATGGCCTGAAATTTAGATGAACAATTGGTCAAACCCTCGAACGATCTGGTCAAATTCCAGGAACGATCTGGTTTAAGTTTGGGAGGATCTGGTGAAAGATCAAGGTCAATGTTATTTTTAACTCAGTAATTCAAAAAGTATTCAAATATATTGCCTAAAATATTGTCGGACGATTAGTCAATATTCAAAAATCAGTTTATTAAATTTTGGGATCAAACGGGTCAAAGGCCATTCATAACTTAAGGATTACTTGATGGCCAATGTCATTAATAAGCGGCGGCGAATGCATGCACTGTACCGAGTGCCTGTTCTAGTTTTAGTATAAATTTCATGAAACTCATACGTGTGTATTTATGTTACGATTATATACACGTTAATCAATAAGACATTTGGATTATTTCAATCTATCCGATATAACCATGTTCCAAGAGGAGAATTTTTTCCAATATTGGCAATATTGTAATATTATTGAGACAATTTAAGAAACATTGTTGCTCTGAAATAGTTTTAATTAGCTTCATGTTAAGATTCAGAAACTGCCTTATTATCTATGTATTACTATTATATTTCAATATATCCGACTACTAACTACTGTATATGTAATAGGTAACAACCTTTAGTTTCAAAGTATTTACAGCTCACTTTGATGAATTGAATATTGTCACCTCTGAGTTGATTATCTTAACTATTTTGTTATAATTTTCGACGATGACAATACAGTATACAAAGAATGAATCAGTTTGATTAGCCGCCATGCACTTTATCATCGAAATAACAACACAGTCGAGTGTATTATATTAATGGATTGTATCTTCATTATTTATTATATTACTGGGTAATATTTCCGCCTCCTCTTTGAATTGAATAAGCAAAATATACTATGAAAATAAATTTATATTTTTATAATGAAATTAAATACAGATTTCATAGAATGAAATTAAATATTTATTTTATCTATCTATCTTTAACACTGAAGTGAAATTAGCACTTTGTTGTTAAATATATAATAAAATACCCACTGTTTTAGTAAATAAGAACTGTTATTTGATGTTGTATGGGCCTTAATATTTATTTAATATTATCCTGAGTTGGTTTTCAAGAATTCATTTCTGTAAGATTGCCTCCTCGTCTCAAAGGAATGAAGAATTACAAGGAAGAAAATATTATGAGTGAAGAAAATTTAATTTTTAAATGAAAAGAACTGAATTAAAAACATATATCACCCTTGTTATGAAATATAGCAGAGGTTTATTGAACATATCATTTGCACTGGATATTAATTGTATTAAAATTGCAAATTTTATATATTAAAAGGATGAGTATTCCGTCTTTAAGTGCTTTTCATACATGATCTGTTAATATGTGATTTTAATAGATTAATAATATTGATAGAATATGGGGTAAATTACGTGTCACCGTGCAACACCTATTTTGTGAAATATGATAAACCAAAGACTATCTAGTGTAGTTTTCTGGAAACAATTTTGTTTATCTATTCAACACACTAATGATATTACAAACAGTTACCATAATACAATTTCAAATTTCCTCTAGACATTAAATCATTCACAAAATAAAAATAAAACATTTCGCTTCAATTTGCATCAAAAAGAGAAATTATTTGTGATCAAACCACTATGATCATTTAAAGATCAAACATCTCGCTAGGAACAGATTTCGATATATGATCATTATCTTCATTTTGCTTTCATTTCGATATCTTGGAATGGTTAATTACAACATGAATTAGTTATTTCCAGAATTTCTAATTAATTTTCAGGTAAAATATTAGGAGTGATTTTACAGTATTATTTTATAATAAGAAATGTATTTATTGAATATAAATGACAGAAAATTGAACAATAACAGGTGGAATAGATTATTTACATTTAATTCACTATTTCTTCCAGTTAAGAATCCTATGAATTTTTTCAAAGTTAGTAAAAAGGACGTTAAATAGGTTCATAATCATAACGAAATCATAAAAAATGGATTGTTTATAATTCAAATTAATAATTCATCGATAATTATAAAACCAAATTGCATAACAATTGAAAAATATAATCATTTAAAAAAGTAAAGTTGATCTTTTTTCTTTCTTATTCTATAAACAGAATAATAAACGTAAATATATTCATTTAATATGATATTTAGGGGGTGAGTTCTAAGTTTTAGGACGATCTCCGATTTATTCTCATTTATTTTTATTATTTTAATGTACAATAACGAGTTAAATTCTATATATTATTTATTTTTGTTCTTATGATCGAAAATTTGAAACCAACCGATTACTCGGAACTTCTCTCATAAGGTCACAATAAATATATTTTTCATCTTGAGAATGAAGATCAATTTACATTACATCAAAAAATCAAATGATTTTTCTCTTCAAAATTTAGACAGTATTATTTAAAATGTTAATAAATAATGAAAAAATAAACATTTATAAAATGGATCTGTTTTATCTCTCTGGTGAACAGTTTGTCGATGTTTGAATTATTGAACATCAACTGAAAACAAACAGGGGAAAAAAAAAGAAGCAGCCCCAAACTTCCAAGCGATGATTCTTGAATGATATGTTAAGTTTTCCTCTTGAAAGTAAGCGATAAGTTTAGCCTATCGGAGTATACCAGTAGGGATAAAGTTATGGTTTAAAAACTAATTTCATATAATATTCATCAATGAGAGTAAAAACTGTGGATTTAGCTTAAATTGGTCTGTGAAGCCAGTCTTGGTGAGCCATAGAATATTAAGAGATATATCTATTCTTCTATATCTCCACCACAATTATTTCTAATTGTTGTTATCATCTGATTTTTTTATGCTAATATGAATAAATGTATACAAATATGTATACCGAAAGTCAAAATCTATAAAACATAAATTAGAGTTATAAATAAGAAAAGAAAACTGCAAATTTAGCTTCAAATTGGTCACCATTTAAAGCACTGCAAAATAAACTTCAAAACCACTTCAATAGATTGAGAGAAAGAGTAAATACTCAATGTTCCATTTCTATCCATTTACTTTATTGTATTTCCAATTTACTTCGTAACAACAAATTGAATGAAATGAAAGATTGAGAAGATGGGTGAATGAATGTATGATTTGGAAAATGAATCATTGAACAAGTGAACGAAAAATCCATTGAAATTAATGGTTGGAATGAATAAAACATCAAATATCCCCTTTACCATATAGTGAATGAGATAAAGAGTTTCAACAAAAATAACGATTTGGTTTATGGTCCCAAACATACATTTCTCTATGGTTACTCCAGGAATATAAGTCCTGATCGGGATGGAAAATTATTGCAAATAATGAGATTCTCATTAATTTAATATTATGAAATGATGCTAGAATTAAAAATAAATGACAAATATATATAATTGACAATGAAATATAGAAACACTAAATGGTACTCAATAAATTGTTTTACATAATATTGAAAAGGCTTTGAAAAAGATCAAATATCTTAGAATTGATGAAATAAACCTATTTGAAAATATTAATTACGTAAATATTTTCGATGAAACTCGGCTTGTCAGGAGTCAGTTTTTCCAAATTCATTAAATTAAATTCAAATTGAATGAACAGAATGCTAGAATATGCCTCATCACATTTCAAAACTAAATGGGATAATTTTTGAAACCTTATGTCAAAATAAAGATCAGAAATAATAAAAATTAAGTAATTAAAAAATACATAACAATGCAATAAATGTATAAAAATCTATACAAATTCCCTTTTATTGTAATATTAATGAACGTATTAATCCAATATATAAGAGGTCAATATAAGTCCCTGTTTTGACATTTCAATCTACTCATAATGTTCTTCCAAAATGTCATTAGGAAAATGTCAAAATCAAATATTGGATCAGAAGATTGAACTCGATTCTCTGGTATGAATTTATTTTATGGAAATTGGTATTATTCATTTAGTTTAAATGCTGTTGGTGATGTTTGAGAAGGAAATTATTCACACTATTCCATTAATTTATGTAAATATGATTCGTAGCATTATTTTCAATATTATTTACCTATTTTATTAATTTATTGAAGATTAATAAATATTCTATGAATGTTATTCACTGTTAGACTTATTCCTTGGTGGAATATCATTCTTATTTAATGTAAATAGAAATTGTATGAATGTTTTTCATCATGAGAATTCATTCTAGTTGAATATTATTTGTATAGACTGTAAATAGATACATATTATATAAATGCTGTTCACCATAAGAGTTCATTCCTACACAGTTAAAATTCGGTGCAGGATAGGGGCAACGGACAAGGCGAGCGGGGCTTGCATCACATCAGGCATAGAGCCTAACTGGGGCCACGACAGAGCATTTTTTGTCCGCTTTTGGGAACCTCATTCTACGTCCCCCCGCTGTGCTGAACTACACTGGGGCGCTACCCTAAAATGCTGACACGTGTATCCTACTTGATAATGCGCGACCGCGAAGCGTCCGTGGCCACAAGTGAATCACTGAAGAAAAATACCCTCATTGCATATATTGACTACTCGAATACTGCGCTGAATGTGAACGCACGCATTTGTACTATAGAATATGATGCCCAATTGCATATATACTTAATATTATTATGAATGTGACGTTTTTCGGCATCAACATTCCAGGCAATATCTACCATGAGGGTAATAAAATAATCATAAAGTTTAAATACCTAGTTGAATTAATAAGGTTGACGTTACAAGTTGGATCATTATAATTGATTAATTAATTTAGAAAGGGCTTTATGTCTTCTTTGGAACGGAAAGGCTTGATCAATTACAACAAAAGGAAATTAAATAGAAGGGGACGGAAGAAGCAGTCAAAAAGAAAAGTGGCTCTATAAACAAAAATCACCTACCTTCAGCCAGTGGCAATGCTCATGAAAAAAAACTTCTTCGTGAATGCTATTGTATTATTTCTCCTCTTTCTCATATACCTAAGTAATCACCAAATAAAATTTATATTCTTCAAAATATTTCAGGAATGTAGTAGTTTCAATTTTCCAAACATTTTGTTTATTTACATATTTAGCGACTTATATTTTACATATCATTAATCTTGAAAACTATTTCAACTTATATTTTACTATCCTAAAATCCTTGTAATAAAAAATTTGGCCAGAAACGCCATATAAATTAGAGTTAATTAAATAGAAAGAAGCAAGTTGGTATATATTTTGGTGCATCACTCATCAAGCCGGCACGCATCGAATTATTCTTCAATCTTTGTTTCCATTATTTCTGTTGACCAAAGTCTGCAATGAACGCTAATATCATTACTGTACTATATTGAACGATTTTCGAATTGAACTTCTAATTATCGTTTGAGAGGACCGATACTTTGATGATTTTCCGTATCGTTGATGTAATCAATTATTTAAGTGAAGAAGATTTTTTTTATTGATGTAAAACTATTTATTCGATGAAAAGTTGAACAAAACAATATTTTTTTTTCAAAAATGGTGGAAAATTGACTCACTTATTACAAAATTTTGTTAAAACAATATTTTTTTTCTAAATTTTACATCTATTTATTTTCGAATTCAATTATTTTTACATTGTTCATTTGCTTTCTTGTTAGCTAGCATGCTGAAGAAATATAAACCATCATTTAATTTTGGGAGGAAATAGACCCTTATTGAAAATAGAAGAAAATAATTTCAGTATAGTAAAAAATAATATATTACGATATAGCCTTTTTTTTAAATAACATATACTCACATGATCAATTTCCATGCATACATCCACTAATCACGGAAAAACATGTTTTTTTACGAAAAATGGATAATTTTCGATGTTGTTTCAAATGGTGCACCGACATTTGGGCCCAACGACAATTTGGCCCCAAGACCAGTGAACCCCAAGACAGTTGAGACCACGACAATCGGGCCCCAAAACAATTGAGCCCAAAAGAATTTGGACAGAAGACAAAACAAAGAAGTGTAACTTTGATATCACTAGGGTAGTGATAATATTATCTTTGAAATATGCTAAATATACACTATTTTTTTTTTTAATTCGATTGATATACTTCATCAGGTATATATTAGCGTGCCCTTTAAATCACATTCAGATACTAATCTCATGTTTCGGTGTTATGAAAAACTTTGAAGTATGTAACCCTATACTTCATGCTACTTTCAGATACAGTAGATTCACGGTTGGACGGCTGCCCACTTTCATTGATTCTCTTATATTTTGAAAAAGATTCAATAAATTCGCTTACAAATCGCTAGAGGCATAGCCTAATACATTAAGACAATGTGTAAGACAATGCTAGGAGATACATCAAATCAATTTTTGATGATAGACGATTATGTATAGAGTATTGTGATTACATTCAAATGAGCAATGAACGCACACTCAGCCAGTTGGCTGACGGCACTTCCCCTCTCCCACAGTTAGCGCGCTAAGAAACATGCACGCGCACACTTCAGAGATATGTACTATTGTGAACGTACAACTATTGTATTCAAGGCATGCATGTGTATTGTGTAGTATTGTGTACTGATACAGAGTCTGGACAAGATGGACGATGGTATCCTGATGAAATAGTTATTATTCACTGGCACATAGTATTGGTAATTGTTCTATTGATGTGTAATTTGAAGTAGATTATTTACCTAACAGTGATCTATAGGAAAGTATTACTGGCAATTGAAAGGGAATATGAATAAATGCGTCATATTCTCATTTGGTATAATATTTAATTGATCAAACTCACATTACGGTAAGAATCGATAGGCACTGCAGTGCAAGCCACTGCAACATATACGGTTGGCTGTCTGGCTGTCAGCGCCAAGCAAGAAAATCGTTGTGAATTTGAAAATGAATTTTACATTTTGTGTTATTATTCACAATTGAAATTTCACAGAAAAATGATTCCATATCCAATAGAGAGAAGACACTGAGTTGAAAGTTATATAAATGAAAAAATAATCGAATGCTCATGAAAGGAGATATGTACATAGAATTTAAAGTGGGCAGCTATGTATCTGTCCAACTATATACTTAGGGGTTAGATAAATCGTATTAACGTGAATTATGTTATGTGGATCCAATGTGTAGTGTAAATCGTCCGACAGAGTTGTCACAGTAATATTTAGCTGAAACAATGGGTTAAATTTTTAAGATTTTCGTTACATTGAACTAAGAAAACTTGAGCAGTTGTAAAAATAAAATGAAATTATGAGAATACATTTTGTTATAATTTGTTATAAAAACTCTCCTGTATTGAACAGTGAACAGGTTTCAACAAATTCAAATTAACTTAAGTTCTACATGTATGTTCCAATAATTTCACTATTAGCATGTCTTAATGTGCCACGTCCTTCTTTAGATACCTACATTCATATTTTCTATTGTTTCTTCATGTAAAATAGCTACATTCTTATTTTCTATTGTTTCTTCATGTAAAATAGCTGCATTCTTAATTTTTATTGGCTACATTTTAACTCATTCACTTCACAAGAGTTCACTATATAGACTCATAGAGGTATTGTTACTAGAAAATTTGTTGTTTATATGACCAGTCTCAAAACAGAAAAGTATAGTAGTTCAAAAGAATAATAGTATTTATTCATGAAAAGAATATTCTGTATAAAAAAAAAATATTTTTCATAAGTAGAATATTTTTTTCATAGTAGGAATAAATATTCTTTATTTTAATTATGGTCAATACTATATTTTATGCAAAATGCATATCATCACATCACTAGTTATTACACTAGCCATGTTCTTTAACTAAGTTATTACAGTAGACTCTGGAAAAATGTGCAAGTAATATAATTTTCTTTGGGCCCCATTGTCGTGGGCCCAATTTTCCAGGGCCCAATGCTCTAGGGGCAAAATTCTCCTTGGCCCAATTGTCGGCAGGTCCAATGGTCGAGGCCCAATTGTTTTGGGCCCAAATGTCGGTCCACGGTTTCAAATACATTCATATCATTCATTTCAAATGTGAATCAACAGTTCCAGTTCAATATTATCAATTATTGTATTCATCAATCACCTGCATTTATCAATCTTATAGATGATTAATAACTCATTGACAGGTCTATAGTTATTCTGTCAATTTAATAATATTTGATCAAAGAGATGCAGATATATTAACAGATATCTAAAGCTGTCATTCGAGGATATAATGCACGAATTTAATTCAGATTAAACTTATTCGTACTTAACTTGTGGTTCATAAATCTACTAAAAATTGTTTACACACTTAAATCAATTTTCTTATATCATTAATGTCTTGAAACAAACTGAATTTACAACCAATGTTCTGAATGACCAAGTATCTTTGTGAATTTTAGAATTCAATATACTTGTGTAATTTGTATTGGAATTATATATGTAGAAAGAAACTTATGCTTTCAAGTTAAAAGCACATGAATGTCATAAAATATATATTAAATCTTTTAATAAACGAAATGTATATTTTATATGCTAGTTAAACAATCATACATCCAAGTACGTGAATTTACTGTGATTATTGATATTCAGCATCCAAATATATTATATTATACAATAACGGTGGATTTTGGAAAATTTGCAGTTTTTAATCTCACACAATAAAAATTAATTAATTTGTGGTGAAAGTAATAATAATAGCTGAAGAGATCTTACTTTTTAGCCAAGGATATTGCATTAACATGTGAAGAGATATGAATAAAGCTAACCAGTGAAAAAATAAGATAGAGCCGTGGAAGATAATGTGAAGTTGTCTCATAATCTTTTATGGTCCCACCATTACTTACACCTGTGAAAAGATATATATTTTTTATTCTTCATTATATACTCCTATACCTTATGTAATACCTTTTGAAATTAATTCAATCTGTCTTTGCCGGATAAAATTAATAGTTTAAAAATAAAAATTTATCAACATTATCATGAATTCCCAATCAGGTCACTCCAGAATTGTCAATAAACTTAGTTTATATTGTATCCAATGTCATTTTATTATCAAAATATCTTTCAATAACTGTTCAATATATTTCATTTCGGCCACAGTGTGAATATTTTCAAAGTATTTTCAATCTATAGAGAATTCAATCGATTTTGGGCATAAAATACAACTCGGTGCACAGAATTCGGAGATACTTTCATTTTAAACCATCATAAAGAAAACTTATTTATTGAAACAAACTTCAAAAATATTTCATTCTGATGCATTGTTGACTTTTACTGACCGTTTACATATCAGAAATGTAAATTCTGAATGTTAAAATATAGAGTTTTCTCGTTTGTAACAATAGAATTCAATACCATTCAGTTTCGTTTGAAATAATTACTTTAGTTAAAACCATACAAATTCTTAATACAAGACTGAATATTTCTATGACAAGTTTCAATATTTATGTAAGTATTAAACATTCAAAAAGTGTTCTGTCTATTATTTTATAGAACGGCTTCCCCAATAGAATGTTTCGCTAAGTATTACGTAAAATTTTCTACAGTCGGAATATTTTTCTGCAAAACGTGAGCATCGCTGCTTAGAAAATTAGAAGGAAGACAGCATGTATTTTGTAATAAAATGTACAAGAGGCAAAGGGAGAAAAATGAGCAAAGTTTAGAAACAAAATGTAAGGTATATGTGAGATAAAGTAATATTGGATGTAACTTTTATATATTGTGCTCCTCGGACTCCCGAAACTTATTATACTTATTGTATTCCCGAAACTTATTTTCACATAATACAATATTTTTTAGATAGATAATTCTGTTACTATAATATATCGAGATTTACAGATTGAATGAATATATCAAATTATAGAAGTTACTAGATAATTGATGAGTATGATTATTTGGAGCAAATTTTTATTCACAGATGTTTAATTTTACTTTTTGAAATTATTTTGATTAATAAATAATATTATGCAATGGATAGATAGAGATTAAAATTCAATTGTTAAAGTACACCACGATTGTTTTAATTCCAATTTAAGGAGATATATTTATATAACTCTTTTATATTGTATTTATATGACTTATAACAACTTAATATGATTAAGATATAGAAAATGTTTATGAAAGACTTAGAATCTTGTAAGTGAATTGAAAATAAATATTCATTCTAATGAGTAAATATTTCAAACATAGTAAACACGTGTTAGAAGCATTCTCTTGAGCAGGACTGAGCAGAAGCAACAGCAAATGCCATATTTTTCCCCAAGATGACCCGCTGGCCACCCAGTATTTCTGCGATGTACACAAGTCTACAAATGAAGATTGATGGAACTACATTCAGATGTAATTGTTAAAGTAAGAATTGTTATTCTGTAATTGAATATTTTCAGATTTTTCATGAATCTATTTCAATATTTTTTATTGGATATTTAAAAAAATTCAGTACAATATAATTTAATTAATTATAAATACCTTTATATATTTTCATTTTACGTCAGTTAATATAGAAAAAGAAGAGATTTTATATGACCATCAGAAAGTTTTATTTGACAAACAAAAAATGTATATATGACCGTCCATTTTTCACAAATATATTATTCCATTTATCAGTAGTATACTTAGAGCCTTGTTCGTGGAAACATGCTCAAACTAAAAATGTATAATCAACTTTATTTTTCTCTTCATGACGAATATAATTTTTCATAATTATACGTGTTTAGACAAACGAAAAGGTGATAACACATATTGTGTGTACTTATCCAAATATATTAGGTGTTAGTCAGAGCCAAAAAGTAGAGCCAACAAATCAGAACCAAAAGGAAGAGCAATATATCAGTAATGGTTCTAGCTATATTGCACCCCGGTATATTTCACTTCGGTATATTCCACCCCGGAATCTTTCACCCCGTTTATTACACCCGGTTAAATTCCACCCTGGTATATTCCAGCCTAGGTATATTTCAACCCGGTTAATTGCACCCCTGTGAAAATGCTCAATAGGGTGATAATCAAAAAAACAAAGATTATACTTTCAGTTGTCCATTAAATAGTGCATAGACATGAAAAAATTACTCAGATGAAAATTTGAGACATTTGGACAATATTCAAAGGTAGCTCAAGTCATTTTTTGAAATATTCATAATAGTTTAGTTTACTTCAAAGTTTACATGTTTGGCAAGTTAATATCAATTATTTTTAAACATGAAACTGCAGTATATGCTCTTACAACAATTGTGGAAGAGGTGTGGAGGGGATCGACGGACAGAGACATTTAACTCTTCGATGTTTTCGCTTTATGCTTATAAGTTGCTGTTTTGATTCTAGGACGAAAGCTCCCTTGGTAAAAATCTTTCCATTTAAGAAATGCAATAATCTCCCAGTCATAAAACACTGTGCAAAAATCATCCCCATCCCCATCAAAAACCTCATGGTCGAAAAGAAAATCATTTAAAATACTCCGAAGAAAAGCCTTCGGACAAATACAATTTTACACCAGTATTACTCGAAGTCAAAATACTGAATTAAAAATAAAGTAAAAATAATAATAAGTACTAAAATTATGACATCATATTACAGTTAATACCGCTGTTGCGTTGGCGATACTGAAAAAAATCAGCTTGTGATTGAAAATATAAATACCTCAATTGATAAGAAGCGTTCTCACAATCATTTTTTTCTGCCGTTCTATCACATGTATAGTGAGAAATAAACTGCTTTTGATTGGCCAACAAAAAGTTTAATTTGCTACAATTAAAATGAATATTTATTAGTATTATAAAAATATTAATATATGATTAATATCAATAACTAACAAACCTAAGACATAAAGTGAGGATGAACTTGCCGGGGTAGAAAATACCTATAGTGGAATATACCGGGGTGGTATTTACTGAGGTGGAATATACCGGTCACCAACATTAATACATATGTAACATTTGTTTATTTTTCAAATTTATTTATATTTCACTCGTATGTTTTTGTCAATGGCTGTGTCAAATCGGATGAATGCTTTTATGAAAAATCATTGAAAAGTCGATTCGTTAAGACTTTATAAGAGTTTTTAGAAAGAGCTGGTTCGCACGAACCAGTGACTAGGTTAGTGAGTGACCTTTAGAGGGCTAGATTATTATAAAGTGTTAAATAATCGAAGCAAACATTCTGTCAATTTAATTACAAACATCACATGCATAAATATCATCCTTCATGTTCATTAAGCAAATTTCATCTCCTATTTTATCAGTAACTTAATGAAACATCAATAATCTCAACGACAAAATAAGAATGTAAATTCAACTTAAAATAGGAAAACGATATTCTTTTATAAGAGATTAAACGATTAATAAATATAATGAAGTGCATATCGTGATGCATCATATATTATATATTTATAACAGATATTCGAGAATGTTTGCATTAATTTAGTTCATGATTGTTTCCAAGAGGAAAACAACGATTGGCTCATTTAACATTAAGAGGGATTTTCCACTAAATCTTCTTGAACCCTTAAAATTTTTTACAAGTTATCAAATGGTTCTGCATTTTTGATCATTAAAAGTAGATAATATATATGTATCAGTGAATAACATATAACTTTTATAATATTCTGTTTTTTATTATGATTTTTAATGCAGATCCATCCAATAACTCTGAACTTCCAAAGTTACTGCTATATGTATTTTAAAATATTTGAAACAATAATCTGATAAGGATATTTAGTATCATGAATAATGAATTGTGATAATTTACATAAAACAAATTTGTTTCATGTACAAAAATAATAGATTTAAAAATAGTAACACATTTTGTCAAATTTAAGGAAAAAATTGTTTTTTTGCCAAGTTAGAAGCCAATATAATTAGGTAATGGTATAACAAATAAATCAGTAAAGTTTGTAGAATTAAACAGTGAAATTTGATTGTTTAAAATTCAATTCTAATCTGATAATGTTTTTGGTAATACGATTAATTCACCGCCGCTCAATATAAGCACGAGTGATTAATACTTTTATTGATTTATAATTTGCTGAACGTATAAATAATATCAAGAATATATAAGAATTTGAAATTTTATTTGTACACATGATGTAAAATTGTGTAATAGTACTTCCATAAGGAATATACATGTATATAACATTATGTATATATGTTTGATGTTTGAAATGAATATTATATACTGTGTGTGATGTGAAATTTGTATATAATTGTTTTTTCATCAATATTTAGCATTAATTCAATTTATAGTGTATTAACCCCTACCCTGGCACAAACGAGTACACACGTTTTCAAAAAATATTATTTTTCAGTCATCGACGACTATACTCGTCCAAGACTTTACCTTCAAAAACAATTTACATACATTTATACTCATCGATTTTAAGCCTTCACTTCTTTTTGTTCATTAACAATTGTGAAAAAAATCATATCACTTTACATTTGAAAATAAAATTTTGAGATCAATTAAGAAAATATGGTAAAATTTATGGTTAATAGTTGATTCGTTTAAATAAAAAGTTAACGAGAACAATTGGAGGAAAAAATAATCAGAGAGTATTTTCATAACTGGCATCAAAAATATTATATAGTGAAAAAATAGTTTGAAAAAGAAATGATTTTAACAATAACAATTGTTGGGGACGGGGTTAAACAATAAATATATATATTTCAAAAATTATTTAGCTGATGAAAAATTGGTAGAAATTAATAAAATGACCATTGACCAATCACTCAAGCAATATTTTGATGACTTTCATTTATTATATTAATAATTCTAAGATCAAATATCAATAATATAAGTGTTACTTAAAAACAAATAATTAAACATATTTTTCTAATAATCGTCTTAAAATTTGTCAGTTATATTGTTTCCTCAATTATTTAAAACAATAAATTGACGCTAAGCAAAGTCAACATTCTACTCATTGACGTAATAACTTTGTAAACTAGGTCTTATTTGAATTCAGAATTATTTTATTAATCCATCCAAACTCTGCTTTCATCAATCACTACGTTGTAATCCTGACATACAAGTACCGACACTAGAACCAAAGGAAAGATTTACATCACCTGGAAGTTTCAACAAATAACATATTAAATGCCTTGTATTCATTTAAGTAAAAAATTCAATATCTTAACATTTCTTTTTCTTCATTTCTTCTACTTCAATTTTGTAAAAATCAATTGTAATATAAATAGCAGCAAAGTTTAATATAAATAATGATTATTCACGGATTAAGTGAAATTAAAAACTGTAACTTTTCGATCCTCTAGCTCAGGCTCAACCAATTCTATTTTAATAGAAATGATTATTAAACAAAGTAGCACGTATTTTAAATAGGCTAAATAAATGAAAAAAATTATAGAAACTTCATATCTTTATATAATCCTCATCTAGGATATTCTTATCTAGGATATACTCATATAGGATATTCTTCCTATGATACACTTCTTTGATATTTATATTTACACTTTTCGTATCTAGGATATTCATGTAAAATATAAGTTTATTTAGTATAGGGGAGAATCGGGAGCATTCGGACAGAGGGAAGGTTTGGACAACTCGTTTAAACATGTTCATAATTGTTAGAACCACCGCTTATTGCAACTGAATGTGTGCGACGTGTTAATCGTCAGCTATTTAAAAGATCCAGTGCGGAGATGTAGTATTTCACACCGAGGCGTAATTTACTGTTTTCTTCAATATTGATGTAATTTTTAGTGATTCAATTAGATCGTGTGTGAACTATATGAATACGAAACAGATTCAAAATCTCAAAAGTATGAATTATATCAATATTTTATGTTATGTTTATTGTGTTAAAAAAATAATACAAATGAAATTAGAAAAATAGTGATGTTTTTAATTTTGAAGTGTCATTTGGGATGAATCGGACACTTCTGATTAGATTGTTTCGGACGGTGTCCAAATTACCTTCTCTCTGTATCCGATTCGGTCCAACATTACAATTTATTGAAGTAATTCTTATCAAAAATGACATTCTGAACTTAATGTTAATTATTTAAATTGGTATAGCATTCGATTATATGATTAGTTGCAGTTGCAACTTTTAATATTAGTGTCTTTATTTGACAGTTTGGCGATCGTATTCATGCCTTTTCATTATAAAAGGAAAACTAATAAAATCCGTAATAAAGAAGGTATTCAAAAAACATTTGATGAATTCCAAAAAGGTTTGTCTGTCAGAAAAGCTGCTGAAATTGGAGGTGTAACACTTATAGATTATACTTTAAACATTCGATGAAATATTTAAGATGTAATTTACTAATTTTGGTGAATTCCACGAAAAAGGAAATAGTTATACCCAAAGTATAAAAGGATATAGTTATACCATTTTTTTTTGTTATTTAGCTATTAAATATAAGGATAATTTCACAGTGATTAATCATGGGCTGTCTATATAATTTGATGGGGAAAATATTCAATCATTACAATATTATTATGATATAATTTCAAATACGATGAATTATTACTGTGAACAACAAGTCATTATGATTTATTTCAAATAAATAAGTAGATCCGAATTCAATTTTATCATTTAATTACCCAAATTTCCAATGTTTTAACCATTTTTATGGTGTCCGAATCATCCTCACAGCTTGTCCGAAGTCTCCCTCTAGGAAGGAGCATTCGGACAATTGAATATCTCTTACATTTCGTCTTATAGCTTTCAAAGGAAGGTTTAAACTGTAAAACAGTTTTAATACAAATTGAAGTGTTTTGATATATCTACATAAAAAAATCTTTATATAGTTGAATTCGAATTAGTTTACGAATTATTCATTTTTCCCCAAAAGTGTCTGAATGCTCCTGGTTTTCCCTATTCTTATCTAGAATATATTTATCTAGGGTATTATTATCTAGGATATCTTATCTAGGATATTCATAACTAGGATATTCTAATCCAGGAAATTTTTATCCATCATATTCTTATTTAATAAATTTATAGCTATAATATTCTTACTGTGAATAAGTATATTTTTTTATCTAATATATTATTACAGAGTATTCTTTTCTAGGATGTTCTTATCTATGATTTCAGCATGTAAAATATTCCTATATTTTATATTACTATTTAGGATATTTCTACCCTTGTAAGATTTTAGTATCTAATATAATATTATCAAAAGTAATTGCTTCGTTGGATATTATTATTAAGTAAGATAATAAATTTAGGATTAACTTTCTGAACAAAGTAGAAGTCTTTAAAATATCATCTTTCATTAGCCATAAACTAAGCTGTGACAATAGTAAAGATGTTTTTATTGGATTTAGAAATATATCCATGACTTTTAATGTGAATAGACGCGTGCTTTGAATATTAATTGGGAATTTATTATTTAATTTGTACACATGGATATCGCTTTGACTGTTCATATGAGTATCAAGAAGTTATACTCTCATGGAGAGAAATTGACAATAAATTCATTATATTTATAGATCAACTTTTATTATCATGAACAGAATTGAAAAAAAAAAATCATTTCAACCATAAGTTTCTATTTCATTATAGGAACCCAGTTAAGAATATTTTTTTATAAAGTGAGGGAATATTTCATTAATAAATTTTTCTTGACTTCTGTATTTGTTAAAAAATACAATAAGTAACATCACACAGAGTGATGTGTAAATTCGTCAGCGTCACACTCGGATAGTGGGGATTAACATATACATATATTAAACAGAAATTACTCACAATCAGACATGTTACCTATGCTAACACCAACTTTGAGTACTGCAATATTCCTCTTTATCTTAATACAACATTGTTCGATTGAGATAAAGATCATATAAAATAATAATTATATTTGATTATTAATATTGGATGAAGAAGGAAGGCAGGCGTTAGCTCCGTCTGTTTGCTTCACATAATTCCAATTTGCCAAAATTAGAGTTTTGTTTCACTTCTTTGAATTATAACAGAGGTTGATATACACTGATAAAGACAATCTAACTACCTCAAAAATAGTACAATTGGAACATCCGAATTTGCGAGAAAAGAAACAGTCATAACGGAACTACGTGGATACGATATATTGCAGCGGAACACACAAGACTACACTATAGATATTACTTATAATATTAATTTACGAACATATTAGTGTATAGTTTAATAATCTAACTGTTTCATACAATTATAATTTTGTCTTGATGAAATAAACTTGAAGCAGCAGGAACAAGTCGCTGTTGTATAATAGGATAAAAAATATTTACTAACTTGATGTTAGTAGAAGCAATTTATTTTCATACAAGTGGACAAAAAATTTATTCTTGTTCAGTCAGATATTAAATTCTGACCAAACCAAATTTCCAATGAACCAACCAAAGCATTTCTAAAAAAATATTACCAAAATCTAACAACATTTGGGGTAAATAATTAAACTAATAATTTTTGTATTAGGAATAATTATAAGTATTTGACACTAAAAGTACAGTGTATGTTAATTTTAACAAAGACCATATGCGAGAAATTTCTATTGATCCATCGTTATCTATCTTAACAACCACATTACAAGTATGTATTCCTGAATAAGTGTCCAAGTACTGAAACACTCAGCATATTAATCATCAAATGTTAGGGAAATGAAATTTTATCGAAAATTCTGATACAATTTCACTCTTAAATCTTACAATCTCAATACAGAAAGATTAGAGAGGTCTGTCCATTGTCCATGTTGTACTGTTACAAAGCAATTGGTGTCGTTATTCCATTTGTTATTTCATTATTTTCATTCCTTCGAGAGATTGCAGCCACCACAGAGCAGATATCCTTCCCAACATCCGGAGAAGGTATTTCCACGCCACTGAACAACAAAAGCTGGTGACATAATATTACTTTACTGTCAGAATATTCTATACAAAGAGCATTATCGAACGATTCGTTCATATATTCTAAAGATAAAAAGAAATTGATGGTGGAATATTAATAATTCAGAGACAAGATTTAATCTTCTATGGCTTAACCTTGAACATAATAATTCCCTTCTGGTAAGTTTGAATTAGTTTTTATGTCAAAGTTGAGTACTCATTAAACAGAAATAAGGCTATCGGCGATCGTCGCCAATTTGTAATTATTATCGATGATAAAACGATCATTTACTTGCAAATATAAATGATAGGAAAAAATCTGATTGTAATTAATATCAATTCAAAACACTTATAATTTATCCTCTCTCTTCGGACATTCTTGACAAAGATCCTGACAATTATATCAAAAACTATGAAAGCTTACGATAATACACGGGCATTTTCCATTGTAATGGACAATAATACATTTACCTATCATAAATTTCTCGATTCTTTATAGTACGATGACAAGTATATCCCGTGAATATATTTTCCAATGGGCAGAAGTTGTGTAACTTCAAATTGGTTCCTAAGTTGGGACACTCAGAATAAATATCCGAAATCAGACAAAAGCCTCGTGAATTTCCTGTTCTAACTTGAGGCCTTCATTCTCCTTCTTCTTTTGATCGACAAGATAGCTCTGCAGCAAAAGAAAGACATTTAACTTATATCCTATTTGAAAACTTCTGAAGGCTTCTGTATCAGTGAAACTTAGGGGGTTAACTGCAGTCAAAAAACACGCTGAAAAAAGCTAGCTTTGTTTATGCAATGCGCATTATTATCACATCGTATCTATTTAATTACATATGAAATTGCACGTAATGACATACATTAGATTTTTTTTATCAGATATCATTTTGTATGTATTTTTTATGGAATTTTGTTCGTTAGAATCAAAACAAATATCATGTGCAGAATGGCAACAATAATTCTTCTTCCATGTGTTAATGTCTTGCGCTTTTGGCCAATCTACGATATCGGTCGTTAAATGGTTATGGGTCAATAGTTGGTGCAGAGTGAGATCGATCGATTTCGCAGATCGGTCATAAGTGCAAAATTTATCAATATTTAGCCATGAATAAAACAGGTTGTAGACTATCAAATTTTCAATCAACTCAAAGAAAAATAGCATTAATAATATTAGAAAAAAATGTTTGATCCCAACAATATGAATTAATTATTTGAGTTTAAAAACATTTCTTCTGTCATCAAAGAGTTTTGTTAAAATTTCACTGAATTATATTTTATTCATTTTGAAAGATCATACATATATCGAATATATTTATTTATAATTTTACATTTTATTGTGAATGATGGAATCTATTCCATTCTTATCTTCTGAATATGAAATTTACTATAAAAAAATATATTTTCATGAATAATACTCTTTAGAGAAAGATATAGTGGGACTAAAAAAGAATAAAAAGTACCCCGCAGAAAAAAAACTGTGGGTCCTCAAAATCATCCTTCTTGGGGACTCCTATGTTTTACCTATATTTAGTTTTTTCTAACATATGTCAATAAGTCATAATATCACAACCTTAGCTTCCGTTTTATATCTGTACAGGAAACGGACACTCAATCTACTTGAAAAGGGTTTGTGAACAAAAGTCATAAACAAATCTGAGCTTAGAAAAAATGTAATCAAATTTTCAACACTTTTTTTATTTTTTAGCTCCCACTTTCCGAAAGCTGTAGACCAACTAGAGTGTCAGAGTACTCCTAGTTCCTGTTCTCTTCCACTCAATATTTACGTTTCTTATTCGATTTACCACCATCATCACTCTGAGGTTACCGTACAAATTTATAGTCTATTTTCATCGCTCACAATGACTATAATTTTCTACTAGATTGCAGGTTAATAGACTATAATGTGTCAAAGAATCCGGTATTAGCCATTATGGAACCTTCTGAAGAAACATCAATTAATTTTCTATTCGAGCTTATAGTGCTCAGTTTTATTCTCTTCAATTATTTACAATTATTCAAATATGTTATAAAGATATTGTGGAGCCATAGAAAATTGAGAGAGGGCCACACTTATATTTTATGGCTCCGTCATAACTTGTGTTGACGAGTGAGCAATATTTTCCAAGTAATGTAAGAAACTTTTAAATATGTATATTTTCTAGTGTTTTCATTGATATAAACCTATATAAAGTTTTTTTTTATAAAAAAAATTCACAATATCTAAATTATTATGCTTATATATTGATCCAGATGCATATATCTTTCAAATAACAATAGGTTTCTCATTTTTCTAATTTACATACATTTATTCCTATACAATACATTTCCATATTGCAGCGCATGAAAAAATAGAGCTTTCTCACTTCTAAAAATATGTTCCAAACCCCCTGAAAAAATCCACAGTGTACGCTGATGCGGAACTAAACTGACATTCTCAATCTTGTTTTATTGGTTGAAAGATCTGGCATCGTGGTGCGATTTGGATTCGAACCAATCATGAATACGAACCCTGCTCTTATTTTGGTGGATTTTTTCAACAGCAAGCAGTATAAAAGTCCCAAATTTATTTTGGCATGTGCCGGAACTAACTGAAATATTCTTCTTTTTATAATTTTAGACTTTGAAAATCTACTGTATTTATTGGGATATTAGTGTTAGAATTGTGCCATACATGTTCCTAATATATTGCGTAGCTTATGGAACCAATAGATTCAACGAGAATTGTGTACGAGATGCTTGAAATAATATATTTTGTGATTTAAAATTATGATTTAAATAAATTCGTTATTTGAAAAGATTACTATTTGAAAAAAAAATACTTACACGAAAGCTACAAAGTTATAAATCATATATTATTTATTCTAATTTTTCTAATTTTGAGATTTCTTATAAATAAATTTTAATAATACGAATTTCATAAGTATATATCAATTAAATTAGACAACCTAAATTGTCACTGATGCATTCATTCCTAATTATATATATCGGCACTAAACAAATTACCAGAATAAAAAAGAAATGCGTTATTTAAAAATATACTAATTGTATACCTTCAGTTCGCTGAAATTTTAAGTAATTTGCATCTAAATAATGTTCTTTGCCATTCTATTTCATGAATAAAATGAAACCTAAAGTCATTGACTTGAACTAATTCTCATATTTAATATCAAATTAAATGTACAAATGAAACCGTGACCTTTTAGATTTTCTATCTTGTTCATATTGTCAGTAGATGAACAAAATCAATAGTTTAAAGAAGTGTATATAACAATTTATTATATTTTAAAATTAAATTAAGTTATCCCACAAGAACACAAATTCGTACTAATAATATGGATATGCTGAAATTTGCATATAACATTTCACAGTGGGTGTATACTGTATAGTGAATACGATAAGCATTTTAATACTTAGCTTATCAACGAAACCAATTTTTTGATGAATTCAGTACAGTACCTGTTATTGAATCTAAATTATATTCGAATGAAATTCTGATTAAACAAAAAAATCTCAAAAGTCAAAATGTAATTTTTTTTAAATAATTAGTGTCAATAATTATTATTGTAGCCTGAAGTCATGATACTGCCACAAATGATTTGTTTTTCTTTTCAATATGTGTTTCTTAATAAAAAGTGTGAAACACGGACGGACGGACGGACAGACGGACGCGGCTCTTATTATAGTATAGAATCATTGATTATGGGGGCTAATTCTACTCCAGTGTAACTACGCAGAACTATTCTGGGCACCTGCTCGTATTTTCCAAGCGCGCTGTTTAACTACAGATGCACGGCCCGTAGCCACTACTGTAATATTATATTACTATTATAGCAGGTTTAGCTAAGAGCCGCGCTACCGCAGTTAGGCAGCGCGCTAGGCAAATAGGAGCAGGTGCCCAGAGTAGTAGAAGTAGACCCCAAAGCGGTCAGTTTGGCTGCCACGCTACACTCTACTCCGATCGGCTTAACCGCTGCCTCTAACCTGCTCTTATTTTCAATTGGGTACAAATTCATGAAGTAAACACAAATGAATATGTAATGAATAATGAATTTGATGGTTTAGCAATACTATTCTTATTAAACTATATAATTAAATGATATTTCACAAAATAATGTTGTTGAAAAATAAACGTACAAAATAGAAGGAACACAGTTAGTCCAAGTCCGAAGAATATACCAGCTGACATATCGTCTAAAATTTCAGTTTTTATTCTACTGATACTTGGAGAGTATTTTAAATATAAATATTATAATATCAGGATTATTGATGGAAATGAACAAATAAGGGTATAGGCTGATTTTCCGAAAACGAATTGCCTGAAACCAAATTTGCTGAAACCTAATTCACCGAAACAAATTCTCCGAATATGTGTTTGCCGAATACCAAATTTGCTGGAAAAGGATTTTCCAAAATACGGTTTTGCCGAAGGACAAATTTACCCAAAACGAATTTGTTATAAATAAAGTTTTTTGTATTTAATAAGAACATTCTGTGGGACTTTGTGGTTCTCATCATTATATTATGATAAATTAATTGAACTTTTCATTACTATTGCTATATAAATATGAATTCCGCTAATTCTGTATCATTTTGCTAAATTCATACATCTAATTGTATATATATATAACAAATATATGTATATGGCATAACTAATAAGGGGTTGATAGAAATCGATGTTTTTAACTGAAACAAATTTATTTATGCAAGTTACATTGAAGTTTCATATAAACCAGAGGTTTATCGGGAAGATATAAACACAAGTAATAGTTATGTTATTAATTACTAACAATTTTATATTTTAAACGTAATAAATTGAATAAATATTCACTTTAGGATTTTAGACGGTATGAACTAATTACCATGTCCATCATCAGACTCTTTTCATCCCAATGTTTGACGGCAATACTATTGAAAACTGAATGAATATAAGAATCCAGTGCGTGCTTTATGTGACAAATCATTCAAATATTTTAGTTTAGTAATTACACAAAGTTGTTTACATGTGGTGTATTTTCCTCATCGTGTTTTGTTAAATTTAATTTTAGTAGGGATTAAACGTACTGCCTCAACCCTATCATTGACTATATTGATGACGTCAAAAAAAATACAAGTAACTGGAGGAAGCAGTCAGACAGGGAAGTGGCTCCATGAAAAGATTCACATACCACAGTCTTTGACAATGCTTAAGGATGCAGAAAAAATACTCCATTTATGCAATCACTTACCAAGGAATGTGACTAAAAGGGAAACAAGCCCCGGATAGAAGAAGAAAATTAAGAGGTGATACACTTCAGTGAATCATTTTTCGGTAAATTTGGGTTTCGTCAACTTCGTATTCCGAGAATCTAGTTCGACCAATTAGGGTTCGACAAATTAGTTTTTGGATAATTTTGTTTCGGTGAATTTCTTTCCGACCAATCTGCAGGATACCACAAATGATATGATTTACGAACTCATGATTGATATTAATTTGATATTCTTAGCCAAACTATATATTTTATTCATCGATTATAATCCGTAATATTACTTTTCCTACTGAAATTCTACCATTTGTTCACAGCCTTAACTTACCCTCTGGGAATTTTACAGCTAGAATATCTTGCATTCACTTAAAGATTTTAAACGGTATAAACTAATTACCATGTCCATCATCAGACTCTTTCTACCCCAATGTTTGACTGCAATGCTTCACCATTGTCTGATGCCAAGCTTTACCTCCAGCTCATTAGCCCGTCAATTAGCACCACAAAAATAGTGACTGATTAGAGTATGACAAACATGGACACACTGTGAAAATTATGTAAGAGCATGATAATCATGAACACACTGTGACATTTCTATCATAGCATGACAAACATAGACATACTGTGGCATTTCTATCAGAGTATGATAAACATGGACACACTGTAACATTTCTATTAGAGTATGACAAACATGGATACACTGTGGCATTCCGAATCAGAGTATGTTAAACATGGTTACACTGTGACATTTCTATAAGAGTATGAAAAACGTGGAAACACTGTGACATTTATATCAGAGTATGACAAACATGGACACACTGTGACATTCATTTCAGAGTATGACAAATATGGACACACTGTGGCATTTTTATCAGAGTATGGCAAACATGAAAAAAACTATGACAATTCTATCATAGTATGAGAAACGTAGACACACTGTGACATTCTATCAGTGTTTGACAAACATGGAGACAATGTGATATTATCAATTGAGCATTTTTTTTATAAAACATTTAATAAAAATGTGAGTTTCATTTTTAAAAACAATGTTTTTCTATTCATTCATTTTTCTCCTTTTGAAAAGAATCTTAGTTCGAACAATCTTATTTCTTCAAATTAATATTTAATAAACGATTATTGAAGGTAAGAGATTTTTCCTTGTATGTAATTGAAGGGCAAAAATGTGTAGTGGTCTATTTGAAGAAAAGTGAAAAACACTAGTGGTGAAAACTATTTGGTCTATGTAGATATATCAGTTCCAATTTCACCCTCCTGTGATAAAAAGCTTAGGGGATCATGTGCTCCAATATTATAGACCACTAAGTTTTCACGAGTTAAGATACGCACTCAGTGATCTATGGTGCCACTCGGCTCTATTATTTGTAACGCTGCCTGTGATTGGTCGACTGGATATTTTCTATGCGGAAGAAAATATTTCATTTTTTTAGCCGAGACTGAAGTATTTTTATAATAATTAATTAATTAGCACATAGGGTGCAGATAAATTTATTTAGTGATTACTCATTCAGAGAACAAATTGTTTGTAATAAAATATTTAACTAGTATGATATCTTACATACTTTTACTAAATTATTAGGCAATAGTGTTTACTAGGTATTTAATTAAAAATAGGTATGTACAACCTAGCTGTTATGTTTTGACAAAAAATTCTATGTGTCCATTCATTACTCAGGAATATTTATATTATAAATAGGTAGTGGGTACCTATATTTTAATAGGTGTATAATTTATCTTATCTTCCTAATAAATGCAATAATTTTGTCTAGTTACACTTTTATTTTAGGTATTAAATTGAGTAATTAGTGTGAATTATAGTACCCACCATAACTACATTGTAGCCTAATTAATTTTATAAATTGGGTAGTAGCTACCAAATAATTTAAATACAATGAGAATGGTATTGAAAGAATTTGAAAACCTCTTGAAAAAATTAACTGTACATAAGTTTTTATGGCAATGAAATATAAAACACTATTTATTACATATACACCATTTGTTTAGTAACTAAAGCTAATTTATGAAAAGTATAGGGTATGTTCCGAATTATCGGTCGGTTTCACATCTTCGGTCATATAAGAAAAATTGTATGATTATTTTTTTTCTTATAATTGGTATCCGTGATACCGGCAGGTTTCTTGGATACCAATTTAAATAAATATCAAATTATCATTATTATACAGTTTTTCTTATATGAATGAAGATGTGAAACCGAACGATAATTCGGAACTTACCCTTTGTAGAAATACCTACCTACCTCCATACTGGTATATGATAATTTTTAACCTTGTTTTGTATAAGGTTTCTTAATTAGCTAGGTACTGATAAAATTATTTCTCTATCAAAGAACCAAAAATTTTAGTTTCAATATTATAAATTTAAATAACTACCTAGCTTGGTCTACCCAAATGCAAATATACTGCTCATGTACCTGAAAAATTTGAAATTTTTAATAACCAGGTTCATAAATATGATTATTACCTAATACATATATCTACCAACTAACTATAGTTAATAGTATCAAAAGAATGGTTAAAATTCTCATTAGTTAAAACTTAAAATATAGGCTTTTATTTTTCTGAGGAAGTAAACCTTTAGCCAATCTTTAACTCCCTTTTGAAAAATCGATAAAGGAACATAAATAATAAATCAAATTTGATGTCACCGTTAGGTAGGTAGTTATGATTTCTTTCTAGCATTTGTAACTACAATTACCTATCTAGTTTATGTAGGTACATCTCTTATTGAGTGAATAAGTTATTATCTCTATTGGTAGATAGTGCCCGTCGGTAGAAAATTGCAAACCTAAAAACAATGGGTGAATTAATAACTACATTGTAGCCTAATTAATTCTAGATGGTAAGTATTAGCTACCAAATTATAATATAATGAGATTGGCATTGAAAGAATTTGCATATACGAGAAGTTCTTACATAAAATTAAACTGTTCATAACCTTTTGGGATAAATATTAAACACTATTTATTATAAATAATTTCATTACATCTCGAACAGTGTTGACCAGAAGATAATGCATCTCACGTATTTCGATTGATATTCATATAATTAATAAGTTAGCTTACTATTAGTTGATTAATAATGTTGTTACTTTACAAGAAGACATGTATTTTATTATATTGAAATTGGATGTAATTGGTGAAAAATAATGTTGGTATTTTATTTCAATATGGCAAAATATAAAAATTAATGTGAATCACTGAAACATTCCAGTAATTAATGCGCAAAAAACTAACACATTTCCATATTTCAAAATTATGGGATATTATTGTTCATTAATTAAAAACTAGTAATTGTATCTTGTATTAACATTGATACCATAAGGCATAGGTTATAAATAAATCTCTGTTAGTATCAAGAAAAACATTGACCAATAAAATCTACGAAATTTAGATACAAACAATGTATTTGATATCTTGTTTCTATCTGTATTTTAGGGAAGTGTTCTACCACAGGTACATAGTAATCACACGATAGGTTATTCTACTTTATACATCAACATTAACTTTGAACACCTGTGTGCTAAGAAAGCACTAGGTGTTAAGGTACCTAGTTTAAATGACGCAGAATTAAAATTACACTAGCTAGGATGAAGAAAATTGGAACACACTTTACTATATTTAAGCATACATTGACAATAATGGTTAGTTAGCCAATGTAAGTGATTTAATTATCAATATCTAATGATTCTTCATTTTTTAATACAGTTTGAAATGAACATTAGTTGGAAAGACAATAGTCATCTTAACCATCGCGATTAACCTCCTAACTGATTTCTACAAGATTCAACACTTTCATTAATTTCACTAGAACCTTCCTTTCCACTACCAACCAGTGTTACTAATACTTATAAAATATTATTCATTAAATATAAGATTAACTATATAATATTGTTTCTGAATCTTGTGAGTAATTCTAATCAAAATAAGAGTTAGGCACCTGGTGCAATATAATAAAGCCAATATCTTTAAAAACTATTTAATACTTTCAAAAACATAACACACCATTTGAAAAATATTGCATTGTATTAATTTAGTAGAGGTTTAACGTCTGCTTCGGAGCAAACGCAATGTGACTGCAGTCAAAAGGAAACTAAATACAAGGGACTGGAAGGTGCAGTCAGAAAGAAAAGTGGCTCCATGAACAAAACACTCATGGATGCAGAAAAGCTACTCCTTGAATGCAGTCACTTACCAAGGAATGCGACGAATCGGAACAAAAGAACCAGTGACTGCATTCATGGATGGAAGAGGAAAATGAAGAGGAGATAATAAATGAAGTTCCTAATGAAAACCTCGTAGTTAGTTGAAGAGCATAACCCTAGCGCTATCCTCTATAACTTCATGTAGCGTTAAAAAAAAGGATAAGTGTGAAAAAAACAACTCGTAATCCAAATTACAACAGTCCGGGGACCACGGGACGCCAGGTGTGGGTCTTCAGCCCCCCCCCCCCCCCCCCCCCCATCCCCCCCATTCGGTCAGAGAGAGCCACACTGTCTTGTGGCTATTTGTACATGTACAGACTACGGATACTGTTCCTAACATATAACCGTAATACAACTGTTTATCTACATTGAATATTACTAATTATTCCACTCAATGAATTGCATATACTACATTTAAAAGCTTAGGTTAGCATAAGGAACCAACCTTTTTCCTATTGTTTTTATGTGAGAAAGTGATTTACATGTCTCTACCTAGCTAGGTAGCGTATTCTATTTCTTATCAGACATTATCGGAACTGATCCGAAAACTTTCATGTGATAATAATTCATTGAACACATTGTACATAATAAAAGGTCGCTTATTCAATATGTCACATATATAATCTTTTGATGAAGTTTGAGGTAGAGCTTATATTAATGAATAATGATTTATTTATTTAACGATTTAATATTAAAGCGTATTTATTTTTCTAGCCGATATTTAGTTCGCCAATCATATATATACATATAGCTATTACGGACTTTATTATGAATGAAAAATCTGTATGAATATGAAAACCTTCATCTAAAATGTGTATGCAATTCAATTATGTCTTTTTAATATCGAATCCTCTGACATGTACCAGTTTGCCAACTTATATGCAGTCTTTTTTCGCTGCCATTTAGTTTGTTATACCTAGTTTTAATCTTATCTGTTTACGTTGTTGGTATAATATTTAGTTCATCTAAATTCTAAAGTAATAGTTATGCCTAATCCCATCATAGTTAAACACAATATAATGAACCAACGTCAATATTTTCCATTCATCACAGTTTTTTAATCCGCAAGATTCAATTTTACCTCGATTAGTATAATTCGTAACATGTAGGTTTTAAATAGAATAGCCAAAGCCTCTAGCTGTAATAATGTTAAGCAGGTAGGTAGTTACGAATCGTTTTCTATACTCTAAAATCTACATTAAAATGTACCTAGTAGTCTGATCAGTGAACATGCTTGCTCACTTATAGTTTGTATTAGTCTTTAGATAATAGGTATTTATTAAATATAGTTAATCATATTTAATATGTAGATAATAAATAATTTAGCACTGTAGTTACAGTCCATCTAAAGCTCCGTCCAGACGGTCAAATTTTTTTAGAGAAGTGACAAACTTAATGACAAACTAAATGACAAACTTATCGTCAGTTTTCAAGGAGTGTCTACACGGTCAATTTTTCTCGCCAAAAGTTTGAGGTTCACTGGCGTCAGTTTCGTCAAAATTATTGTTATATATCGTGAAAATAAAAATTATATAACTTGGTATGTATTTTTTTTTAAATTTGAACAGTAAGAAACCAGAAAAAATAATTTGTTTTTGATGACAAAATATCGTCTTGAAAGGGATAGTCAAAAATAGATCATAGAAAACAATTCACAACGTAGGGAGCCTACCTAGGTATAACTTAGATCTAGGTTACAACCAAGTCTGTCTTCAGCCAAGAGTCTGTCTTCAGCCATTGTAACTAGATAGATACTAAGTTTGAAAAAAATGAGGTTTCCTAGGTGTACCTAGCTGTAATAAACTAAAATGACGCGCAAATAAAAAAATATTATTGCCGGAAAGTCAGTGTGTACTTCAAACTTTATCGTCAGAAAATAGTTTGACAAACTTTTTGATGACGATATCCAACATGTTGGAATCACAAAACTGATGAAAAGTTTGACGGTTTGCTGACGCTAGGAAATTATCGTCATTTAGTTTGTCATTAAGTTTGTCACTTCTCTGAAAAAACTGACCGTCTGGACGGGGCTTAATATAAACTTTATCTTTTCATAAAAACTGTTATATTCTAGGTAATTGATATAAAGTTTTATTCTATGGCATATATAAATGCCTACATACTATATTCACAAAAATATAATATGTAATCGAATCGAAGTTTCTTGTTTCATAATAAAAATTATATTTATTATAGCGAAATGTTACCTAACTAGTAATTATTACGAAGCTATGTAGGGTAAGTTCCGAATTATCGGACAGTTACGCATCTTCGGATATGGAAGAAAGAAAATATAATAATAATAATTACCTATTTACCTTTTATATCAATTGGTATTTCAATACAATTTGAAAAAAATCAAATTACCTATATATTTTCTCTCTTCAGTATCCGATAATGTGGAACTGTCCGATAATTCGGAACTTATCCTACCTATTTAACTACACTTTGAGCAATCATAACTTTTTAGAATAATAATGTATCTTGACACTCATATTATGTATCTAAATATAAAACTAAATAATTCATAAATGAACTTTTGAGTTCTAAAATGTATAGAAATGTTACCCTAAGTATACTGAAATTGCACAATAAATAAAGTGAGTGTGAGTCAGTAAGGCCAACACACAAACGCATAGGGAATATCTTAGGACGTGAAGAATAGTGTACACACTCGTAATAACTATTAGAAATATCCTCATGAAACATGGCTACTGTCTTTTTTAAAACAACAATATTTTTCCATTCAAAACTTGATTCATCATTATTGTGTTCTATTTTCGTAATTTCATGAATCGTTAAAAAAAACAGGTACAGGTATCTCCGTATCAGGTGAATCATGATGAACTGACTCTTTTCATCTCTCCTAGTAGATGTAGATACATTAAGACTGTAGATACATTAAGACTGTAGACACATTAAGACTGTAGACACATTAAGACTGTAGACACATTAAGACTGTAGACACATTAAGACTGTAGACACATTAAGACTGTAGACACATTAAGACTGTAGACACATTAAGACTGTAGACACATTAAGACTGTAGACACATTAAGACTGTAGACACATTAAGACTGTAGATGCAGTAAGACTGTAGATGCAGTAAGACTGTAGATGCAGTAAGACTGTAGATGCAGTAAGACTGTAGATGCAGTAAGACTGTAGATGCAGTAAGACTGTAGATGCAGTAAGACTGTAGATGCAGTAAGACTGTAGATGCAGTAAGACTGTAGATGCAGTAAGACTGTAGATGCAGTAAGACTGTAGATGCAGTAAGACTGTAGATGCAGTAAGACTGTAGATGCAGTAAGACTGTAGATGCAGTAAGACTGTAGATGCAGTAAGACTGTAGATGCAGTAAGACTGTAGATGCAGTAAGACTGTAGATGCAGTAGACTGTAGATGCAATAGACTGTAGATGCAGTAGACTGTAGATGCAATAGACTGTAGATGCAGTAGACTGTAGATGCAGTAGACTGTAGATGCAGTAGACTGTAGATGCAGTAGGCTGTAGACAGTTAGTTATTAATATCTTATTTATTACAATGAGAAAGGAGTATACCTAATTTAATAAGCCAAAGAATCAATTCCCTAGGGTCTGAGAGCATTCACTGGCGAGTGGGCGGAGTTTCATAACGTGTCACAACTTGTCACTCACTTCAAGTTTCTGGGTACAAACATATACACTCACGAACACAAATCACGCAAGTTCACCTACTGTATGCAAACATACTTACTCACGAACATTCATATAGCTAAGTGCCGCTGTTACAGTTACTTGAAAATAAATAAAGTAATTATCCCTGGAAACATAAAATTCATTCTAAATAAGATATGATTTTATAAGAAAATGAGGACACAGTTAGTACCTGCAGTTAGTTTTTCTTCTCTGAGTAATCATTCACTTCCCATCTCCTTATTGGTCTACCTTACCCTCCCCTCACCCCCATATTTGTCTACCTCACCCCCCCCCCCTCTATCACTAGCTACCTACCACTGTCACAATGAGATTAACAAAATGATTTAGGTAGTGACAGGCTAATGACGAACTGGAAGAAATTTTATGTTCTCAACTTACCACAATGTACATCATTGATCACCAAAAATTATGAATGTAATATGTTTACATTTTATAATAAATAATAACAAGATATAATTAATATGACAAACAATATTATTTGGAATATTGATTACAAAAATAATAATATCTATCTAAATCAATTAGTGATGTACTAAATATAATTCAAGTTTGTATGAATATTATAACTTATCTAATGTACTAGTGACAGTGAAACAAAAATAGATACGAATATCATTTATCTAATTTACTTTCGTAGGAGTCTAAGGGTAACTAAAAGGTATTAGCTAACATAACTACCTAGGCGAAATAATAGGTACTTATCTATATTAGATAGTAACTAGTGATGCGTATCAATACCTACTTCAAATACAGTTTCAGATATTAAAATGTATCACGTAGGTAAAGTGTATCAATTAATTTGTATTTATTTCTGTTTAACTGTTTCCATATACCAATCAACATATTTTTCTAAACCGCTGTTGAAAGCTTCCATATTATTATTTACTAAAACGGGTAGTCTAGAGCGCATACTCTCGCCGTCGCTTCAATCGATAGTGAGCTTATTGCTCCTAAAATCTAACCAAACGATTCGTGGATAATGGAACAATCGCTCAAAAAATTTCAGTCAATTTGGTTGAATGTTTTTAGAGTTATACGAATAACAATAATATATACACATTATACATACTACATATATAGTATATAGAGAGTAAAGTATTATAGAGGTTATTTAAAATCTGCGTTGAATTTTTTTGTTTTTAGGTTTCAAGATTTCGAATAGAAAGATTTCTATTCATCATCAGGAGAAGGGTGTAAAACCTGGACCTGACAACACAGAAAATAGGATTGACACGTTCCCCGCGTATTGAGCTACCGGTGGTTCAATACGCTTTTTTAACATACAAATAATAAAAAGTTCAGTATTGATTCAGAATTGGATCAGTATTTTTATTGAATTATAAGTCTAGATCTGTATATTGCAAAAGAAACACTCCAGAGCTTATAAAACGATGTACCACACAGCACTGTTTAAATATACCGAAAAATTCATCCGCGGTGAAAGTGTTACATAGAGTTTATAAACTGACACAAATAAAGCTCCGATAGCGTTATACGAGTTAATTAATTCAACGGTAATTCCATAAAGTTTGACCAATAATTATGTAGAATATTGCAAAGTAATTTATACACTTATATGTAAGTTTATCAAGTTTGACCAATAATATATGAGCTATATACTTTTGAAGTATAATCGGGTAGTATGTATATATAGACAATGCATATAAAAAGCGGGTGTAGGTCATAAACCCCCCCGGTCAAGAGCCTCCCCGGTCATAAGCCCCCCCCTGTCAAGAGCCTTCCCGGTCATGAGCCCCCCTAGGTCATAAGCCCCCCCGGTCAAAAGCCCCCCCGGTCAAGAGCCCCCCCGGTCATGAGCCCCCCCCCCCGGTCACGAGCCCCCCTGTTTTTAAATCCTTATTTACCTATATTATTTAATCCTTATTGACACTTTTGTAGTTCATTACTGATTAAACATAAAATATATGTATATCGGGGGGCGTGCCGCCCCCCGAACCCCCCTGCCAGGTCATTAAGCAGTCACGAAGTGTGCAGTACAACAATCTAGCAGATACAACAAACTACATTAGCAACTCTCAGTTATTTCTATCTAAGTAGTTCTTCATTTGTTTAACTAGGTAAATAAGGATTAAAAACATGGAAGGGGGGGTCCAGGGGGGCTCATGACCGGGGGGGTTCTTGACCGGGGGGGGGGGGGGGGCTCTTGACCGTACCCCATAAAAAGCACATAGACAAAGCATATAGACAATGCAGCAAATTTGCTGCATTGTCCGTTTGCTGACCATTCGCGCAAAGCCATTTTCACAACCCTTTAATAAAATCGTTATAATATTCACAAAATGATTGAATCTTTATGAAAATTTAATAGTGTATGGAGAAAAGTTCAATGAACAAAATGTCATTTGAAAAAAAACTGTACCTTCAGTAGTTGTTGGAATATACTAATTTAAAGTTGTAGAGTATATCTAGTTATTGTTATTATTATTATAAATGAACTAACAAGTTATTGTTTGTTTCGGCTGTATTGCGTGATTCTTAAAGAAATAATTATTAATTGTTGGTAAATAGTACAATAAAATGTAGTTAACAATGTATTCAACTAACCACCTTTAATTCATTATTGTGGCTATCCTATCATTCTTTATAGTTGTTACTCAGGTATTTTCTATCTACCCGCTTATGACACGCTGCATCTGACTGAGAGAGAGGTGGAAGGGGGGGGGGGTGTAGAAGTGCGGGGTAAGCAAACGTATACGTGTGTGGCGGGAAAATAAGCTACCCGATTATACTTCAAAAGCATATAGCTCATATGAAATCTCCACTAACTTTACACATCTCCAAAGAGGTATTTTAATGTTTACGTAATTTAACAGATTTATTATCAATAAAATTTTATTTTTAAGTGTATGTATTGTATTTAATGATCTTTTATTAAGTGTATACGTTAGTACGTGGTTGAGAGTTGAGACACCTAGAATTTTAGTGAGTGTGTTTGTGCGTAAACCACAGCAAATAGAATAGGAAGTAGGTTATCTCACATTATTTTCAAAAATTTCCCCCCATAGGGAAAGATGAGAAAACATAAAAATAAATTTAGGTAACATAATGAGTATTTGTTTAGTTGTGTGCTTATCATATGTCAAAAAAGGGTTTATATTCATTAGTCCCACACCCCATTAGTCCTACGCCCCAAAAGTCAGACGCCCCATTAGTCATACACATCATTAGTCAGACACCCCATTAGTCCATGGCCCCATTAGTCAGACACCCCAATAGTCAGACGCCCCATTAGTCATACATATCATTAGTCAGACACCCCATTAGTCCATGGCCCCATTAGTCAGACACCCCATTAGTCAGACACTTTTGTAGTTTATTTTATTACTGATTTAACCCCCCGAACCCCACTGCCAGGTCATTAAGCAATCAAGTGTGCAGTACAACAAACTAGCAGATACAACAAACTACAATATATTGTGAAATCAAGTGAGGGATTGCATGATACTACTAATAATCATACATCAATAATCATGAGTACCTATCGGGGTACGGTCAAGAGCCCACCCGGTCAAGAACTCCCCCCCCCCCCCCCAGTCAGTGTGCAGTTCCACAGATCATTGAATATAGAAGATATCCCACTACAGTATTTTCAAATTTCTAGCGACACTTGGCATCGGAAGAGTGCGTAACGTGACGTATCCTTGGAGTTGTCTACGATTGATATATTATTTTGTTTTAATTATTCAAAAAACGACAAAAAGAGAATACTATTGAATTTAAATATGCTATTTAAAATCAAAACATTAATTTATGATATTATGATACGAATTTGAAGCGTTGGTTTATTTCTGATGCAATATCATGAGCGGAGGGTGTGCGCTGTATTTTCTGCCTAATTCAATAATTCTCTTATCTTTCATCAAAATTAACTGGTGAATAATGAGCAATGCGTGAAAATGTTCATTTTCCTTTTGTACCAATACATCTAAAGATGGGTACAAGTTGTTTTTATTCAGAAATATGATAACAATCTTGTTAGAATTAGGTTAAATAACAGTGGGTTAACAACGTTAAGACATAGAGTTTATTTAAAGAGTAAATATGTTATACAATTAGAAGTCTATGGAGAGATGAGTGTGGAACTCATCTCTCACTGAGTAATGTTCAAGACAGACTGATTTCAGAACCAACAAGACAGGGTATTTAACCCTCGACGGAAGTGTGATCGACTTTAGACCTTATGTCCGTTTCTCATTAAAAGTAATACATAGTTATTGAAACAATAGGTAATTTAATATAGCTGAGCTAGTCTAACAGGAAGTTAACATTAAATATATAACGAGTGTGTAATACATTTAACTAAAATTTCAACACTCCTCCTCACACGACATTTTATATTTTTCATACCTATTAATTTAACAAATTTGGTAAATCTATCAATAGGCAACGATTTAGAGAATATGTCAGACGATCCATTAAAAAAAACAATGAACAACAATTTACATAGGAAATGAATTATTCTAAATTTAAAGACATAAATCTCATTTTAATCAATCCTAAAATTCAAAACATTAAAACTCAAATTGAAAAATTCTGAAATTCAAATTGAACAATCATAACTGCAAGAATTTTAAACATTTATTAATGGTTTAATTCTATTTCAAATAATTCCTTTCTTCCCCTCTTTTTATTTCTGAATGTCGATATAAAATAGAGTCTTCAGAAATCCAAAAAGAAAATATACTATGTATATAAAATATTTCAAACTTACATGTAACATAAAAAATCAAACCTATAACTGCAAGAATTTTAAACATTTATTAATGGTTTAATTCTATTTCAAATAATTCCTTTCTTCCCCTCTTTTTATTTCTGAATGTCGATATAAAATAGAGTCTTCAGAAATCCAAAAAGAAAATATACTATGTATATAAAATATTTCAAACTTACATATAACATAAAAAATAGTATGAATACACATCAAAACTGAACTTAACATATTGTGACATTCTTGCTTATTTTATTTCAATTTAACTTGTAAAAATTAACATTGCTTAATAATCATGCAATTAAAATTAACATCCTTCCGTTAAATAAATAGAATTTCTATTTTTTAATTATTTTATTGAATAAAATTTACTATTAAATTCTTTCTTCAGAAAAATTGAAAGATCGTTTAATATTTTACTGCAAATTAGTTATAAATATAACCATTTCATTTATGTATATTAATTTAAAAATATTTCATTCCTGCAAATTCCTAATTTATTTTGACTTTAAAATTTTCTAATCATCAAAATCTAATTAGTATTTCAAAATGAAAAAATATTTATTTCTAAATATTCACTTCTAAATATTCACAAATATTCACAGTATGAATATCAATTCATCTGTATTCAATTCATAGTCTCACCTAATAGACCGCGTACTTCTATTAAGTAAACATGCTGAGTCATCAATTAAAATAATAATTAAATGCTGTGTCGGTAGTTTTTGTTACAATTCAAAGATTAATCTGCTGATCATTAAAAAGCAATAAAAATTCTATCTAACTACTATCCAAAAGACTAATTTCAATTAATTTGAGAATTCACTTCACAAATGCTGAAGCAAGTTGTACACCTGTGCAAGAACCGTAGAGGCGAAAGTTAACTAAACCTACCACTAGACTAACATCAGGTTATTTATTTACTGTGAATAGAACTACAATATGGTGTAAGTTAAATGTCAGTTAAACTAAGTCTTTTTAGCAACTTAACACTACCACTTTCTTGTGTAGCTATTTACAAACAAACAAGTCTTTACTTATTTTACTTCTTGTAGTTGTAGTTCCCATAGCCACCACAAGTATGTGGAGTTGCTCCAGCTTTGCTGGGGCGTTTGTCCGGTTTGTTGTCCATAGCCACTCCAAGTACCGGCAGCTTGTCCAGTGGTTGCGGCACTCCAACCGCCCGGTGCCTGTTGTCCCCCGTTGCCGTAAGAGATTTGGGTTGGCGGTGTCTGTTGCTGCTGTGCATAGTAATTCTGCTGCTGTCCATAGTACCCCCCACTGTTTCAAGTGCCGTATCCTCCTCCTTGCTGGGTGTATCCAGATTGGGGTAGCTCTGGGATGAGTAGTTGTTAGTTTGAGAAGAATACTCAACTTTTCAGCTTCTCTCCGGAGTGTGTCAGCTACGGTAATCCAGTTAGGGATGTCTGTCTGAGCTTCAAGTGCAGTGACAAGCAATTCAAACGGCCCTGGCAGTGATGACAGAAGACAAATCACTTTATCCTCTTCACTGATCACTTGATTTAACAAGGCAAGCTCTTGAAAAACTTCAGTTAGTTCCTTCAAATGAAAGTCGAGTAGATCAGGAGACTTCAATTTTAGATTGTAGAGCTTTTTCTTCAAACGAAATTTGTTAGCCCACGTGTTTTTCTGAAATGTTTCTTGAAACAACCAAACCAGTTAAACTTGATTTACTGTTTAACTGAATTGATGTTTTAACATTATTCTAATTCATAAGAATAACTGAATATAATTATTAATATTCAATTGAAACAAAAAACAGAATTCTTAGTTCGCAAGAGCCTTTTGTTGAAAGTATTTACTATCATTCAATACTTTAACAAACATAAACAACCAAAGCAGTTAAATTGATTTACTGTTTAACTGAATTGATGTTTTAACATTATTCTAATTCATAAGAATAACTGCACTGAATATAAGTATTTACTATCATTCAATACTTTAACAAACATAAACAACCAAAGCAGTTAAATTGATTTACTGTTTAACTGAATTGATGTTTTAACATTATTCTAATTCATAAGAATAAGTGCACTGAATATAAGTATTTACTATCATTCAATACTTTAACAAACATAAACAACCAAAGCAGTTAAATTGATTTACTGTTTAACTGAATTGATGTTTTAACATTATTCTAATTCATAAGAATAAGTGCACTGAATATAAGTATTTACTATCATTCAATACTTTAACAAACATAAACAACCAAAGCAGTTAAATTGATTTACTGTTTAACTGAATTGATGTTTTAACATTATTCTAATTCATAAGAATAAGTGCACTGAATATAAGTATTTACTATCATTCAATACTTTAACAAACATAAACAACCAAAGCAGTTAAATTGATTTACTGTTTAACTGAATTGATGTTTTAACATTATTCTAATTCATAAGAATAAGTGCACTGAATATAAGTATTTACTATCATTCAATACTTTAACAAACATAAACAACCAAAGCAGTTAAATTGATTTACTGTTTAACTTAATTGATGTTTTAACATTATTCTAATTCATAAGAATAAATGCACTGAATATAAGTATTTACTATCATTCAATACTTTAACAAACATAAACAACCAAAGCAGTTAACTTGATTTACTGTTTAACTGAATTTGATGTTTTAAAATTATTCTAATTCATAAGAATAACTTCACTGAATATAATTATTAATATTTAATTGGAACAGTAACACAGCCTTAGTTCGCAAGAACCTTTTGTTGAAAGACTGTTTACCAAAGGATAAGGTCACAGATTTAAAGGTAATTTGTGACCTCTCTTGACACCTCTTCCGCAAAAATACTAAATCATTATATTATAACACAAGTGCATTTTTCGCTAGAGCAATCATTATAATTGACCTCATTAGCGCGTGAACACGATTTGCTTACGCAAGCGTTTTAAGTGATATGTTTCATATAGGTTAACACTTTTTTCACAGCACTTCGTTTTTATTACTATTATAAACTTCTAATTTGTTTAAACATAATTTGATTTATAAACTCTTATCGTTCACTGGGCCCATAACCTGTTAGAATTAGGTTAAATAACAGTGGGTTAACAACGTTAAGACATAGAGTTTATTTAAAGAGTAAATATGTTATACAATTAGAAGTCTATGGAGAGATGAGTGTGGAACTCATCTCTCACTGAGTAATGTTCAAGACAGACTGATTTCAGAACCAACAAGACAGGGTATTTAACCCTCGACGGAAGTGTGATCGACTTTAGACCTTATGTCCGTTTCTCATTAAAAGTAATACATAGTTATTGAAACAATAGGTAATTTAATATAGCTGAGCTAGTCTAACAGGAAGTTAACATTAAATATATAACGAGTGTGTAATACATTTAACTAAAATTTCAACAAATCTGTGGCTAAAGGCTTGCACAATGGAGTTGAGACTGAACACTTAATAAGACACTCTTCAGTTTGCTCGAAATATTTCAGTTTCGACTTCAATTCTTGTTTTCTATTCTATAATAAATATACATTAAAAAAAATACGACTTTAATTACCCTATTTTCCTGAAAATTTCCATATCTGCTTATAGGAAGTAAAAGAAAATTTAGCTATGACCGTTATGTATATACTTATACCCGTTTGTGAGTACGATGGTAATATGTGACGTCACGTTACGCCTCTCTGTGATTGGCTGATACGCTCTCGCTTAAATAATTATTTGGCCACTAGCGTCCACGTAGGAGTGGGACATCTTCTACATTCAATGATCTGTGGCAGTTCTTGACTACTATTGGTGGAGTGATATTACGTGCCACTGGAGAAAGTGTGCGTTTTTATTTGTTAGCATTTAATAGCTGCAAGAATAAGCATTTCTTGAAGGTAATGTATCTGTAAACAATCTATAAAGTATAAATGTTCGAATGTATTAAAACTTGTGAAGAATTTATTAAAACTACCTTAGGTTTGTAGATTAACAGTACCTAGGCTAACTCGAGGCCTGTGACCGCCTGTCTATATGGCAGACGCTCCGACAAATATCAATTTTTCTCTGAAATCTTGTGTTCGCAAACACAAGAATCGAAAATGTCTGTCATTTTAAACATGTTTGACAAATATGTTAGCAACTATTATTTAAATGTTAATTTATGATATAGGTATATAATAAATTTGATAATTATTACAGTTTTAGTTAGGTAGGCTATATGATTGATTGAATTATTTATTTAGTAGGTAGTCTAGTGTAATTATTTTGATCGAATTTTTTGTAAGTAAATTTTAATAAATTTGATTTTGGAGCCAATTTTAATCAGTCTTATATTAGCTAGGTACCTAGCTGACTAAGATAAGGTAATTTACGAATTATCGAACTGTTCCACAATTTCAAACACGTATTATATATAGGTAGGTACTAGATAGCTTAAGATAGGTAGTCAGTTACGTGAGATAACTAGATAGGTAGGTAGTTACGTTAGATAACTAGGTAGGTAGGTAGTTACGTGAGATAACTAGATAGGTAGGTAGTTACGTTAGATAACTAGGTAGGTAGGTAGTTACGTTAGATAACTAGGTAGGTAGGTAGTTACGTTCGATAGGTAGGTAGTTATGCTAGATACCAACTAGGTAGGTAGTTACAGTACTAAGATACTTCAAGTAAGTTTGTAACAAGGTAGTTACTGCGCCATTATAGTTTTCACCCAAATTTATAATCTAAAAGATGCAAATTAGTTTTGACAACCTAGTACAAATAAATCGATTTTTTGTTTTTGATTAAGTTACGTACCCCATTCAGTGTGTATATGAAAAAGTATGTATATGATAGTCATTATTGATCTTTTTTTTAATTGGTATCTATGTCATTTGCAGTTATTGTAAATAACAATTAAAATAAAAAGATAATCATAATTATTAAATACTATATACTTTTTTCTTACTTGATCGAAAATGTGGAATCGTCCGATAATGTGAAACTTATCCTGTCCCAGGCCTATCTGAGATTTTGTTATCCAATAATTACTAATTATACTCTGTAACCCAAATTATAATTTATACAGTTATGTTATTTTTCTATGAAAGTTTAGAAATATTATGGACATGGGTAAGTTACGAATTATTGTACAGTTAAACATTTTCGATCATGTAAGAAAAAATGTATAATATTAGGTTATGTTAGGATGTAATTTAAATGAGAAGCCTGTTATAAATAAGTTTTAGTTATCTATATATACTTTTACACTTTACTGGTCATTTATTAAGTTTATAATTAGTTACTTGAATGAATGAACGATATAAATATCATGATATTATGTTTAGCACCGGTATATTGAATTTGTTCAATTCAAAGTTTTACCTAGGTAGGTAGATGCGTAGCGCCAAGCTTATTGAATATTGTGCACAGCTACAATTTATATTTAAAACCTATTTTATATTAGAGTTTAAGGTACCAAATCTATAGATTAATTGAATGAACATAATTAGCTGTCTAAAATACCTGCGTACTACCATGACTACTTCATAACTCAGGTGCTTTTCATAACGCAGAACTTTTTACTGTAATAGTCCACCAAAGTTAATTGATTTGGGTTCTTTTCTATGTTATTCGTACGGGAGAAAAATTAGGTGGTACGACATCCATTACAGATGAATATTTACGTACGCTTGGAGAATTGTAAGTAAATATTTCGATACCTATAAAGTTCATTGAAATGTGTATTCAAATAAAAAAATTATAAGCTATTTAATTATAAATAACGTCTATTAAGAGACAAATTCGTTAATGAAATAACCTGTACAACATATTTATACGCGAGAAATTTGAAAGATTGGTTACCAAATAACGTGAAGTTCTCTCAGTTTTGAGAGTATAATACTTATTAATTATTATTGAAGTAATTTTATTTACTTTATACCCTTTCTATCTTAGGATAGGATTCTGAAACCGAACTAGGTATGGGGAAAATAGGTACGGTGAACCTACCTTTGTACCTAACTCATAAAATAAACCTAGTTAAGTATTTAAAATTCTGAAACTAGGTATTATATATTATTTTATGTTATATTCATTTAAATAAATATAATTATGAAACTAACTAGTTATATTGTATTATTATATCTTGTAATAATACATAAACCTAATACTTAGGTTTATCCTAAGATAGAAAGGGTATAAAGTAAATAAAATCACTTCTAATAATAAGTTATACTCCTAAAACTGAGAGAACTTTACGTTATTTGGTAACCAATCTTTCAAATTTCTCGCGTATAAAGATGTTGTACAGGTTACCTAATTTACGGATCTGTCTTTTAATTGACGTTATTTCTAATTAAATTGTTAATAACTTTTTTATTTGAATTCACATTTCAATGAACTTTATAGCAATGAATGCATTTAGATATTAGGTATCGAAATATTGATTTGAATCTTCCAAGCGTAAGTAAATAGTCAGCTGTAATGGATGTCGTACCACCTAATTTTTTTTCCCGTACGAATAACATAGGAATATTTCGCCGATAATCTAAAACGGAACCCAAATCACTTCACTTTGGTGGTCTATTAGGTTCAGGAGTTTCACTAAAAATATCGCTTAATGGTCAAACTGAAGTCAAATTGTTCATGGGATAAAAATGTATATAGTTAATTCCGAAACTAATAGTAAGAAATATATAATTTTATATAAGTTGAAATATTTTCAAGTTCTAATTAATATTTTACAATTTAGTTTTTACTAAACTATAACTCTAATATAGTGAAATCCTGTATAGTGAATGTAGTGTCCTGAGTAATGAAGTAGCCTCTGTAGTCTATAGACTCATTATGCATAGTGAACAAAATTTTCATCGTCAGATTTCTTAAACTAATGGCCGTTTATGGCAGACTAAAGGAAAGTGAGTCACTATACAGGCTACTTCCTTATTCAGGGCCGGGGTGGATAAAAACCCTTGAACCACTTGACCTGGCATGGCTCATATTGTAAAAGTATTAAAGAGTTATCTATTTGTGTGATTAAATTGGTGTTTATTTTTCAGGCGTACCTCTCTGTCATCCATACGTCCATCAGAAACACAAGAGTTGTTTTAAAGAGACCAGTAGTCAGCAGTAATGGCTCACCTCTGTTGTTTCACAATGCAAGTGAGTGTTGAATATTCAGTCCTATCAAATATTTGAAATATGTAATCGTCAACATAGTATTATATCTGCAGTGTAACTGCTGTGTTGTGAATTATTTGGGAATACAGTTTGACAATTTATATTTTCAGCTTCTTAATTTGATTCGAATAATTTCACTTCAATATACAGGGTGTCTGACACTTTTGTTGCCAAACTTCAACATAAGATTGCATTCGTCGATATAAACACTTTTTATTTCATGAAGGTATGGTCTAAAATGCTTAGTTAAAGAGTTACAAGATTAGGAAAGTAGTATCTGTACCATTTACTATTATAAGTTAACGTCATTTTTTAATGTAACGATAAGAAACAAAACATTTTCGACAGTAATTATTTTGAGCCCAAGAAACATAATCTTAAATTAGGTAAAGGTTACATCTTACATGTTTACAAAATGTGTTCAAACTGTCGCCCATTTGTTGCGATGCAGCCGTTCAATCGTTTGTCCAATGATTAGCGGGCGCGAGCAAAGACACCAGGAGTTTCACGAATCCTCGTGGGGAAAAATGTTTGAACGCTTGCATCGCAACAAATGGGCGGCAAATTGAACACATTCTGTAAACATGTAAGATGTAACCTTTACCTAATTTAAGATTATGTTTCTTGTGCTCAAAATAATTACTGTCGAAAATGTTTTGTTTCTTATCGTTACATTAAAAAATGACGTTAACTTATAATAGTAAATGGTACAGATACTACTTTCCTAACCTTGTAACTCTTTAACTAATCATTTTAGACCATACCTTTAAAGAAAAAAAGTGATTATTTCGACGAATTTAACCTTATGTTAAAGTTTGGCAACAAAAGTGTCGGACGCCCTGTAGTACTAACTAGTTAGTTAATCACATTCTCTGGTACTAAGTACAAACTATTAGGTATGGTGTAGTATTAGGTGTACTTCGTATTAGGTATGGTGTAGTAATATATTTAATTAACTATAATCTTTTTACAGTCTTTTTGTAATGGCAGTGGCTGAGAGACTCCTAACTGATGACCTACCCATTCCTACAATCGACTGCTTTCAAGTCGTCTGATGAGGTATATTTTTGCTTTCTTTTAATTTTAATATCTTTTTTTTTTCTCTTCTATTTGCCCCTAATATGCTGACATAGTTCTCAAATTTAAAGTAAATGTCAAACTTACTTATTGCTTTAGCTACCTTGATTCATTAGTTACTATCAGAGAAAAGAGTCACTGTGATGATGCTAATTTCACAGGTTACAGTTTTCTATTTTCATATCATACTAATCTTTCGTCGTGTACCCAGACCCATTTTAATATTGCAAGCATTACAAGTAGCACCTAAAGTTTCTTTTTGAAAATGAGAAATTAGTAAACAGTGTAATAACTTCAATAAATAGATTACTAATATACCCATCTCAATAATCGAATTATCTATTTTTCAATACGTTTGTCTGAAACTTATTAATTTTCAGACCACTGCGCAATCTTCAGCCCCAGTTAACAACTGAACAACAGTACAAGCTACATTCGAGTTTTGTGTTGACTGCTACACTGGTCTGTTGCGACTGGCTAAATATCTCAAGGTAACTATTACAGTATTTGATGCAACTACAGTACTTGGTACAACTACAGTAGCTATTTGATACAACTAAATTTGCTATTTGATACAACTACTGTAGCAATTTGATATACAACTACAATAGCTATTTGATACAACTACAGTAGCAATTTGATACAACTACAGTATTTGATTCTTAGCCAATTTTTGGTTTATGAGCTCTTGAAAGATATTTGTCTCAGAGTAACTCTTTAAATTACATCTTAGTAATGAAGTTATTTCTCTTACCTCATCATTTACTTGGGATATTGATTTCTATTATTCAAATTAATTTATTTTCATTTTTGCTATTAGTGTTTATCGGAGAAAAAGGTAGAAAATCATGTTTTCTATAAATCTAAATTATTCCTGACCATCTTTTTCGATCTCAGCTAGTAAATAGAAAAAGGAGAAAATGCTAACGCTCTCTTTGAAACTTATAAAAATTTATTTAAATGAAATCAATTCACTAACGGCTCAAAAGTGGATGAAAATGAAATTTAGCTAACTCTTTTATGAAATATGACTAATTAACTAATCTATTAAATTGTGAGGTCTATTATAATATCATCAATGAAATATTGTAACTTTTGCGTGTGTTCATTGTCATTACTTATGTATAATCTTCTCGTCTCATTCTAATTTGTTTCATTTCTTTCCAGATTTTCTATCGACAACATCGGATGTGGTCGGATGAGTTTTGAGAATGTGATCTAGAACCACTGCCCTGCGCCTGACGATGAATAGACATCTTTCCACTCGAAATCTTGAAACCAAAACCAAAACTTTCAACGGGGTGTTTTTTATTAACCATATGATGATAATTTGAAGTAAATATTTTTTCGCTATCGGATCCCCATCCCCTAAACTTCCCCAACTGGACCGCTAACCTAACCTTTTATGACATCATTCCACTAATTTTAATTCTAAGATATGCGGGTAACCTTGCTTATTTCAAAATAGAACTTTCCACGGTAGTGTTTTCCCTGGGGGATTTACCGGCAATGATGAACACATAAATAAATATTAAATTGTATGTTCATTAAGTATATGAGTGGCAATTCCATGGGGGAATATATATTATACATATTGCCTCCGATTAGTGAACTAATTTCATCGAATTTGAAGCGTATCAAATTAAACTTGAAATTATCACTAATCTGAGGAGTGATTTGGAATGTGGTGAGAGTATTTGACCTCACCTGTGTTTTATTATACCCTCTATTGTTAAATGTAATGTTGTTCTATATTAGTTGATACTTCGGGTAACCTTTCTAGTTTTTCATATTTAATAATACCATATTGCGACTCCTATGATTTGATATTAAAAGAATAGTCGTAATTTTCTTTTTTTCCAAACTTAGGTAAGCTTTTTCGTTCCAAACTTAGCTAAAGTACATCTAAATTTTGATAACATTGTAATAAGGTATTTTATTAGTTCGTAAATTTCAAAGTAATATCAAAGAATGATTACTTTAATTGATATAGTTGATTGTGTCGCGATTTTAATGTCGACTGTTTTTAGCTCAGTTTGTCTTCGCATCATTCAAATGCTTCGCTATTGTTGAATGAGTTAATACTTTTATTAGATTAACATTTAATGGTTGGTAAATAAATCGCTGATTTTGTAATTTTTGTGAGTCGTTTAAATTCATGCTGTCGATCATGATTAGTTGATTACACTATTTGTCTCTTGATGGCGTGTTATTTTAATTGGTAATTTATGAAATGTATTTAAATCCGTAAATAATAATACCTAATCGAATTTTTAGAAGAATGTATGCTCTATAAAAACTTTCTTTGCGCCACGTTAGTATTTATTTCGTGAAATCTCATTCCTTAAAAATGGTAATCAATAGAGTTGCGACGTTACACAAATATTTTATGCATTCAATTTAAATGTGATGGTGTATGTATTAAGCGTCTTATTTGCGTGGTCTGGTTTTGTGTGAATGTAAGTAAGTAGGCATACATGGTTTTCTCGAAGTAGGCTCTTACTAAGAAGCCCAAGTATTTTGATTAATTATAAGAAATATCTAAAGAACTAAGAGGTAGCAAACATGATATCAATTTCTTTCTACTGAAAATAATATTAATATATTGAAACACTTCTCAAAAAGTCTGCTATCAAGTACTTTTAACAATCCTAAATATGAAGGGTCTTTTACATATAAATATAAACACTAGTTTAAAAAATGGGAAAATCAGTCTATATGCTTTATAATTACTGTATAATTTAAGTCTTCAAAGTTAAATTTATTCATATTATTTGCTAAAATATTCGTTCCCGACCTCGTTATAACCAAGCTGATAATATTTTATACATATAAATCAGTAATAAACTACAAAAGTGTCGGACTAATGAATAGTAACCGTAAACGGTGATAGATTTTGTTACTAGATATTTTGCTCCCAGACGAACCTTTTAAATTTGAAAGGAATTAATGACTTTAAATTAATTTTATATTTTGAAAATGAATTCTAGACTACAAATTATAACAAAACAGACGTAGATTTATTTTCGAGAATTTAAAAACAAGCTCTCAAATGTAATGAATGCTAGATTTCTTTATTGTGCAACTATGGATAGATTGATATCTAATTGAAATTGTAATCTAATTATCTAAAACTGTTCACTATTTATTATTTTGGTTTCCTCGTTCAGAATAAATTGTCGCAATTACAATTAGCCTTAATTCAAAGAAAATGGAACATATAAAGCTAACCTAATTGAAGATCATTGAGCATATTTTAAGGGATGAAAAGCATATTTCATAAAAAATATTGTCACAACCCTAGTAATTATTTAAATGAATTATGCATAATTATTATACGCAATTATTTAAACTGATTCCATTTGAAGATATTGTTAAATGAATGAATTTAATTCTGATCTTAAATTTATTCTCCTTCATTCAAATGAGTTTTTAATGTTACATATGATAACGTTAACCCTTTATTTAAATAGTTATGTTTATATAGAACAATTGGGGAATTGCTTTGCTGATTGATTTTACTACTTAATATTTATTCAACTATGAATATCTTATTTAGCTTTTATTATTTTGATAATTTAAATATCTAATTAATAGGAACTCTGCTCATATTATATTTTTTCATGATTTCAATCGTTAAATATAATAGTATCACATTCCACAAAATTAATAATATATACTTGGAATAATAAATTATTGTAGCTATAATAAAATTATCCCGATTATGTCATAAATGAATAATAATAAACTATTCACTTTTTAATCATCCCTTTAACTAAAGTAATAATGCACTAGAACAATATAAATTATTTATTAGAAGTTAAATAATACTAAGTTCACATAACAGTAATTTTATAATATTTTCGAAATACTTCAGTCATCCCTACACAATTTTTTATAGAATACTTTAATTTCACACTTTCTTGAAAATCTATCAGCCAATCACAGACACGCTTTCAAATCTCACATAAGCCACTTCATCATTTAATTTCATATATCACCTCACGAGCATACAGAGTCACAGAGTATTTACAAAGTGGTCTATGCCACGTAATACACTTTGGATAATCAAGTGCAAAAGAGAAGAATGAAATGGTATATGTACAAGAGCCACTTAACATACGGTCATGTAGACCACTACACATTTTTGCCCTTCAATTGAAATACAATATTCTAATATGAGTTGGAAATGGAAAGAAAATTTATGATTCAAAATGTCCTCAAATTATTTATGAATGTTTCTTACAAACAACATAATGAATTCAAATAGATAAGAAAAATTTAGAAAAAAACTTCATTGTCTCTTCGCTTTTACAATTTAGTTTTAATTTTAAAAGTACTTATAGTCATCAACCTTAATTCTATGATAAAGTTAAACATTCAGTGCCATTAGAATATTGAGACAAACAATATAGTTAATATTTCCTTTCTTCTCGCTCAATAGAAGCTGACTCAGCGTATGCTCAAGAGGAGTAGTTAGGCAAATTAGTGCGTGGAGATAAAGATGAAGGACACTAATCTGTGCAATTTTTAGATCGTGTGTAATGCTGAGGTAATGATTTAGTATACACAACAAAAGAATGTGAACAGCAAATAGTGTTAATTGCATATTTCCATACTGCCTTGAAGTGTCGTACTGGTATTTGTAGAATGTCCCATACTTCTGTACAGCTATATATTCCTGTAAAGCTGCGTATTATTTTTTATCAGTATGATAAGTGTTAAAACCATTGAAACACATACCAACTGTGACTCAATCTTTCAAACTAACAGTGGTTTATTGTAATAAGTAATGAAAGTAGGATATTACGTAAAGGTCTTAATAACATAACTTATCCAATTTGCAGTAAATAATTTTAATTAATTCGTCAAAGGTTTTGAGTTAAAAATCACAGATCGTTGTTTCGATACGTAACATATATCAGTGATACACTTTTATAACATCAGATAAGAAATATCTACAGGAATTTTCTTTGGTATGATAACTGAATTAACACACCTACTGACAAATTACTGAGTTGACTTGATGTTAGAAAAATTAATGACTTAAGAAATTAACGAAGTTGCTCAAGGTTCATCTAACGTAGTTCATAATCTGATTAACTTGAATCTGGCAAACAGAATTTACAGATATATACATAATAATTTATTTTGGATATGAGCGTCAGAATATATTTAATCATTCACATTTATATTCTACTTAAATTAAGTTACGCCTTTCAAAAAAATGAGGAAAAGTCTTCGATACGGTATACTAGATACAGATTAATAAAACTCTATATACAATTATGTAAAGGCTAGTATAATAATTAATACCTACGTATATAGTTGGCCTCATTCATCGTATGGTAGGGTGGTTGGGATCGGTTGGGCGAAACTCGACGTAAAGCCACCTCCTCATGGTGAGTTCAGGATTATTTTTCTATTGAACGTATAGTGTGACAATACCTAAAATAAACTTAGAGATGAACTCTTTAATTATATATGCAGTAAAATTAAGTGTTTATGTATTCGACCCTCGAACTATGAAGATAATAAAATAGAACTCTTAAATTTTAAACATACATCATTGATATGTTCTAACACATATAACAAATATTTAATTTTGGGGATTTTTTTTTTAAATATACGCTTTTTCCATTTTGTTGAAGTTTTTTTATGGTATTCAAATGGACCTCGAACAATGAAGATAATAATATAGAGCTTTGAAATTTTGGTCAGATATTCTCAATGGGTTATTATTACGATATTTATCTATCTTGACTTTTATAAAAAATAAATATAATTTTGATTTTTCTTTTAAATTATATGCTATTTCTTCGTATTTTACGAATTTTCAACGACCCTCGAAACATCATTGAATCGACCTAGTGATCTGAAAGTTTGCACACATCGTTTTAATGCAGTTCCACAACTTTTCCCTCCTAACGTGAAACCCATCTCTAAAAAGTTCAAAAAATGCTCCATCATACTAGACAATCAACGATTCATTTCATTGGCCTAGTTCAGTGGTTCTTAACCTGGGTTCGATCGGACCCCAAGGGTTCGGTGAGTCACTTCCAAGGGTTCGGTGGTTTGGCTCATTAAGTTGTTTTATTATATGCAAAATTCATGTTTAGTTCATTTTGATCATTGAGCATATTGATTTAGTGTGCCAGTGCAAACGATGCTTGGTACAGTTTGTGCACTAATACAGTTTAACTTTAGTTAAGTCCATATATTTTTATTTTGAAGGGGAAAACACATTTTATTTTCCAACTACAAGGGTTCGATGAATGCATATATGGAGCTTCTGGGGTTCGGTACCTCCAAAAAGGTTAAGAACCACTGGCCTAGTTGAAGAGCCCCATTGCCTATTGAAAATAAAATCAAAAGATCACCCTATATACCAATACACAGGGAAAGAAAAATGTCACGTTTTACTATCTAATCTAATAAATATTTAAAAAAATACTACATATTTCTGAAATTATTTTTGTTGACTCAAATTTTTTGACTCGAAAATTTTATTGACTCAAAATTCTTCGACAAATGTTTTTAACTAAATTTTTTTACATAATTTTTCCGAAATATATTTTTTTCGCATTAATTTCGCATTAAGAAAAAATTAATAAATTCTTTAGATACGCATATTTACAATTTATATGAATCTTTTCTTTCACTGGAACCTTATTTATCTACTCATGGCTTCATTGTTCCTGTCCTTGCTGGTTTTTTATGGCATGAATTAATTTAATTTAAATTTTGAATTTTAACGTGGAAATATCTGGTAATATAATTGCATTATCTAACACCATAGTGTTCTATATCTTGCCTAAACTCAATAAATTGTCGTCATCATGGAACAATTTTTAAATCTCCACCTTGTTCAGTTTTCTCTATTCCTCTGTTAGTTGTGCCTTTATTAGGAAACAGCTAATGAAACTGAAGCTCTATAGATTGGCCTATATATCCTCTTTATGTATGAATGATATCAAATTAAATTTGAGATTCTCCACGTTTTAATGGAAAATTTCTCAGTCATCTATTTATAATTGTTTAGAAATCACAGATCTTTAAATTAGGCTACTTTTTCAGCTACCTGATCACGTAGCGTCTATACAAAATGTCACAAATAAACTTTTCTCGTCATTATAAGTTCATTGAATATGGTGATGGTCATGCGATGATGCATTTATTATAAATAAAGTCTTACTTTCTCTTCTCTTCAATGAATCTATTTCAATATTCATGCAATAAGAGTTAAAAATTACAACCTATTTAATTCGGTGTCCAATGAATTGCTAGAAAACAATTGTTCGAAAGACAATTGCTCGAAAACAATTAATCGAAAAACAATTGCTCGAATGAACAATTGCTCGAATGAACAATGGATCGGAATACAATTACTCCAAAAACAATTGCTCGAATGAACAATTGCTCGAATGCTTAATTGCTCGGAAAAATTAATTGCTCGAATGTGGTAGAAAAGTAAGAGTCAACAAGAGAGGAAGATTAGGTAGAGTAGGGGAAATATAAAATAAACAAGTGACTCGATTAGCAAATGTCGTGCTAACTTTAATCAGTAAGATTTAACGTCAACCAAAGGCCATATCGCTGATGTCAAAAGGAAATTAAGTAGAAGGGACTGGAAAAATCAATTTGAAAGGTAAATAGCAATATGTTGAGAAAACTAAACTCCGCACAATCATTAGGTGATAGAGTCCCTACACCCTTGAAGATCACCAAGAAATACCCAAATATACCAGTACACTACACCCACAATTATAATTGCTTTCAAATATTCAACAATTATCAACTCAACCAATAATTAAATAGTATACGTAAATATACTGAAACTTTACTTTTGGGATTAAAAATTACTTCGCTATAACTTTGAGTAAATTTACCAATTGAAGTGTCACATACATATAGGCTAAATAAAAAAATCTACATAATCATTCGGGTTTTATGATAAAAAAAAGAATAGTGCCACTTCACCACATGATACCCATTCACATGTTACAAAAGGGATGACACAAATGGTATCTAAGATAAAATGTTAGATTTAAAATCGGTTACAGAATGATTAATAGTAGGTATATAGGAACTAGCATATTGACAAAGTTATTATCGATCACTAAAAGAAACGAGGATGGTTAGGTAGAGCTCCACTTCATGAATAACTGACTTTTATATATTTGAAAACTGTGTTCAATTTTATAATTCGAGCAATTATTCATTCGAGCAATTGTTTTTCGAGCAATTGTGTTTCAAGCAATTGTTCATTCGGGCAATTGTTCATTCGAGCAATTATTTTCGAGCAATTTTTTTTTTCCAATTCAGCCAGTTTTTCAACTAGATTGACCGGACTACTCAATTACAAACAAAAATTAATCGTACTATAGCATATTAAATTCTATACAAACCATCTTTTTGGGTGATTAAAAAACTTATTTTGTACTTTAAAGAATTAGAATAGCTTATTACCTCTAAAACATTTATCAAATTTAAGAAGATTTTTTATGTTTTTCGGAGCTTCACCCTAGAAATCCATACTTGTGTGCTCACTACATTATTTTTTATTGTAAGGAATTAATTTATGTTAAGAGTTTTTCTTTAGCTTGAGAATTTTCATTTAGGTTAAGAGTTTTCATTTACTTTTTTCCAATATTATATATAGCTAATGATTTACCAAATCAAATGACATATTTATTCGAATACAATAGTGTAATTAATTCTGAAATTCAGAGCAAATAAGTTGAATCCAAAGGTGATCGAAAGTTGCTGCTACCGAAAAGCACAACTTTGGAATGACTGCAGAAGTTGAGATTACTATTCGAGCTGACTCAGTGAATTTATCAGCACTATTTTTCAAGATTCTCACATTTTCCAGTGCCACAATCAACATTTTCGAAAACTGCTTACGAGGCGAAAGACTTAAAGTAAATATAATTTCATGAAGAGCTGAAGTTGGTAAGAAATATACTATTTATAAATAAATGCTAGGTGTATCATTTGTGTGAAATTATTATAAATTAGATGATCTTCATAATCATTTGTTGCTTTTGTATTCGTTTAGAAATAGAACTAATTTTAACTACTTCAGCTTATATTATGAAACTAGGCATTCTTCAGATCCAGTTATTAGTCGTGGCAGTTTCTACCTCGAAATATGAAAACTATTTTTTTGTATTTATTTTATAACTTTTAATGTGTTTTCTCTGTCTATGTAATCATTACGGTCTAATACAAATAATACTATCTATTTACTGTAACTGTCGCATATATTTTATGATAGGATGAACCATTCTTGTCTCTTGTTTTTATCCTTGCCTTAAAATTTCTTATAAATAAGAAAATATATAAAGGCTTGTAGAACTGTATTGTTTTCATGGCTTTTCTTCAATAACAATTCTTATATGTTTGCAGAAACAATTAATCAAATATCAAATATTATATAAAAATATCTCTAAATGAGGCAAGATAAAGATTTTCTTACAGATACGATTGCCTACGGAGGCCTTCCATATAGCATAGTGATGACATTAAAAACAACAGCCCTAAGTTTTATCTGGGAGGATGAAAATAAATTTAAACCTCTCCTTCATGACAGTTACTTTTGCTGTCAAATTAAATTTTATCTATAATAATGAATATAAAAATAATTCATCATTATGTTTCAGATTTGAATAGTTGGATTGACAATATTAAACCCAAATTTAATCATGTACGGTTCACAATAACTGATTCTCTTGGTAGGTATTGCACAAAATCTCCAGCGTAAGATAGTGCATAATAAACTAAAAAATTCCGTGAGTTGTTTGATAAGTTGCGGTCCCTCAAAATCTTCACAAAAATGCAATGATTAATTATATACTAATATATACACAGCAGAAGAGAGTTCACTGAAATTCTCTTATATGTGATTACAAATTTCAGTTTTCTAAAATGGAGAGACTAGCGTATAATAATGTTATGACTGTTTATACGGAAGTAAATTCATATTTAAATCTTTGAATAATCATTCATTTTTTGTTGATTTTATTGAATGATATACGTAAATTAAATATTGAACAATTAATATTTCCAGAAATGTCTAGGAAAAAATTATGTTTACGCAACTGAATACATATTAAATGAGTATCCCTATACATCATCGATGGGCCCACTTTAACTTTCATCGTGTATGTACATAGATAACTTAATACATATTTTATAATATAATCTTAATAATATTAATATTAATCTTAATGTAAAGTTTTTATAATTCAATTCACTGACTTTCCCAAAGGTTTGAACTTTTATAGGAAACCCTCTCTTTTATTTTTATACTTTGTGAATAATATTTTTTGCAATTATTTAAGAACAAAAAATATTGACCAAGGTTGCATTAGTTCATTTTGCAACGAAATAGAATTCCCATTGTTTTTTAATTCAATTGAGGGCAAACCAGTTTCTCTTACATTTGTATTTTATCAGGAAATTCTTGAGCAGATTGGAAATCAGTTTCCTGGAGAACATGATTAGTCATCTTGTACGATTGGAAGATTTTCTGCTGTTACATTTGAAATATCATGGTTTGGATCTTTTGAATTAAAGCTAAAAACCTAATACAGAAAATTCTGAGTTATCAGACTGTTTCAAACTGCCTATCTCAAAAGAATCCTATTGAAAAATGTATATGATGAATATTGTTAACTATATAATGATTGATTTCCATGATAAAACCGCATTTTAAAAAATGAATGATATATAGTGTAGTTTTTGCTTTTGCGATCGATAATGTTAAACCCTCAAGAAAATAATACAAATATTCATTTTTTGTAGATTATATCTAATTTGACATGCTGAGCATGTTAAAATTAATTCTTATATAACATTAAACTTCAGTATTTCGCTCTTGGAACAATGGTTGTTAAAGGTGTGGATGGGGCCGACTGACAGAAATAACCCATTCAATGTTCTACCTTTTGCTTATAAGTAACTATTTCGGATTTTAAGACTAATATTCTCGTAGACAATATCTCTCCATGTATAAAAGTCAATAATCCTTCCAGTCTTAAAACCCTGTACAATGTGCAGAAATCACACCTCGCCATCAAAAAAATACTGGTCAAAAAAAAAAGTAAAATACTCCTCGGTGACAAAAAAACCCTCGATCAAAAACCATTTTACACAGCCATTACTTGAAGTCAAAATACAAAATTCAAAATAAAATGAAAATAACAAGAAGTACTATATGACATCATCTTACAGTAAATATCGATGTTGTGTTAGCGATAGTGAACAAAATCACCTTGTGATTAAAGATCAAAATATCTCAACTGATAAAGAACGTTCACATAAACTCTCTTTCTGCTGTGCTTTTACGTGTGAAGTAAAAAATAAAGATTTTATGAATGGAAAGCAAATGATTCAATTTGCAACTAAGAAAATGCAAGTTACTTAGTATTATATAAATACTAATATGATTAATATTATTAAATAACAAAACGTAACCAAATATACCGGGGTGGAATATACCGGGTCGTAATATACCAGTCGCCCTAACATAGACGTAAGACTGACATAGATGTATGTCTCCTCGCGTAAATATCGTCTCCTCCTCTCCTGCCGAACGATTTCATCTTCCTAACATCAAATTTCCTGTTATGAATGGTGGTTATATTTTACCGCTTTATTTTGGAGAGTTTCTAAAAATTGATAATCTTGAAAGCTGTACAAAAATGTAGATATTAGAGTGCAGAGGAATAATATTCGAAATGAATGAATAAAAGATAACTTTATGTGATTGTAAAATTGAAGGTAAAATAATTATTGGATTATTTCATTTGGTTATTTTTTTCAATCAGGAAATGTAATAACAATATATTGGAATGGTTAATTGAAACCATTCGTCATCATCTATGGTTCCACCAGAATCTTCTCTATAAGAGTGACAAGAAGTTGATCTCAGAATAGCATTTTAAAAAAACTATTTTTTCTATCGAGTTCCAGCCTTTCTTTTCCTGATACTACAATTTTCATGTAATCATACCAACTATATATTTATATTGAGTTTTTGAGCCTATTTATGAAATCTTTTGTAGATATCTAACACTGTTCCAAAAAGCTTTCCCGTTTCAAACATTCAATCAACAAAAATGTGTATGATCTTCATGCCATCAAAACTGAAAAGTTATTTGCATTTCGATGGAGCCAAACACTGATCATCAAATATAGTAAGTGAAATATTCGAATATACATTTCCAACAATTTCTTATTTTAAATGGACAAAATAGAAATGTATCAACTTATTTTATCAAAGATATTGAGTGCATTAGTTGCTATTTTCTATGACAAGTTCTAGATATTAGTTATATATTGCAGTAATATTTCGAAAAATCGTAATTTTGATACAAATTTTTCAGTTTTTGTATAGCATCATCTTGAATTTCTATTGTTCTGAAGTAAGAAATTCTTCATCATTCATTTATTTATGTGCCTTAGCTACCAATAACACAATATGCTTCATTAATAAAAGAGTTTTCAAAGAACAGGAACGGTCCCATTAAATGGAATAGAAACATTCATACTATTTATGATATGCGAAATATATAATGTACATAATGTGATATTTAAAAAGTAACTTTAACCTAATATTTTTTACCGCTATTTGACATGCTTTCACTGATTATTGATTCCTTCATACAGTATTCCATTTAAATTTTAATAATCATTCAAGTTGTAAGGCCCACCGCAAATGAATTTTTTTAACGCAACGAAGGATATAGTTTATGACGTCAGACAATGTGTCGTTTTAATGATGTTAGGCTGTTTAATATCACAAATATTAGTATATGAATGCTATAATCACTACAGTGCCTAAAATTCTCTGCAATGGCTACAAGTCACTACAATGACTACCAGTCACTACAATGACTGCCAGTCACTGCAATGACTACCAGTCACTACAATGACTACCAGACACTACAATGACTGCCAGTCACTGCAATGACTACCAGTCACTGCAATTGCTACCAGTCACTACAATGACTACCAGTCACTACAATGACTACCAGTCACTGCAATGAGTACCAGTCACTACAATGACTACCAGACACTACAATGACTGCCAGTCACTGCAATGACTACCAGTCACTGCAATTGCTACCAGTCACTGCAATGACTACTAGTCACTATTATGACTACCAGTCACTACAATGACTACCAGACACTACAATGACTACCAGACACTGCAATGATTACCGGTCACTGCAATAAATACCTGTCACTGCAATGGCTACCAGTCACTACAATGACTACCAGTCACTACAATGACTACCAGACACTGCAATGATTACCGGTCACTGCAATAAATACCTGTCACTGCAATAGCTACCAGTCACTACAATGAATACCAGTCACTGGAATGGCTACCAGTCACTGCAATGACTACCAGACACTACAATGACTATAATTCACTGCAATGGCAGTGATTTGTTATTTAATATTCCATGTGATCTGGCTGGTGTAATATATTCATTATTAATAATTGAAAAATGAATTTGTTTGCGAATTACTTGCAGTACAATGTAATTGTGAGAGATGAGTTCGGAGTAGCTAAAACATAAAACAAAGTAGCTCAATATCTAAAAGTTAGAATGTTTTATCTTATTTAGGAATAATTTAGAATTCCTTATACGGTATATGATTTTAAAAACAAATTCTTTTCATAATATATAAACTGTTGTAATATTATTACAGTATTTAAGAATGATTTTTAACGTGAAGAGTATATATATTGTACTAAAACTGTCGTGAGTTGCATACTTGTGTAAAAGTTAATCAATTTAGATATTCCAATTTATATATTAATGAAATATTATTAGTTATCATTTTATCAAGTGTTAATGTTAATGTATTCCTTTCGGGTAAGTTACGAGTATATTTTAATGTATAAAATTCAATAGTAAATGATAACTATTCTATACTTGAAAATTATAGAACAGTTCGATTACTCGGCACATTCCACATAAGTGGACAATATTTATGACATGATTTAACTTACATTGAATGGAATTATGCTTAGAACCCAAAATTGTTATGTTAATTTTATTATTTTTAAAAATTGTAAATTCAGTTTTTGAAAACTTTTTCATTAATGAAGCTATGATTCTGAAACTTCGTACCCATTCCTATCGTTTTTGTCCGTGGCATTTTTGATTAGACCCAAATAAAACGAGTTATTTGAATTTCGAACGGATTCGAACCATTGTCCAAAAAGCCTAAGGCTTTTTTTTTTTGATTGAAGCCACGGCATTGCAGGATTTTGCATTCAATTCTTCAGGGGATTACCTTGAATCGTAGTAGCGTTTTGTTCGAATTTATGATTATTTTTCAAAATATTAGATCTTTTTTTTTTTTTAATTCAATATTTCTAAAAAAAAATGAAATTCGAACAAAACTCTACTACGATTCTAGATAATGTCCTGGATTATCAAGTGCAAAAATCTGCAATGCCCTAGCTTCAACCAAAAAAGCCTTAGATGTTTGAATACAAAAATTTGTAGCTTTTTTGAAGTGTTTCAAAAGGGCATTCAAAGTTATTGCTTTGTTTGACACTAAATCCCCACGAGCACGAACAAGCCATGCTCGCTATCATCCACCCGGAAGTGGGGGTATCATCAGGCGCCACATCATTCACTGTTGTAAAGTTCAACATAGCAATAACCACGACACCAAATCAAAATCCACCAGGTTGGTACACACTACACATGGGATGGCCCAGACTCGTCACGTCGAGGACGTGATGAGTCCCCCTTCCTCCCTTTCCCCAGTGGCATAGCGTCACACGGTCACACTCTAGAGTTCTGATCTTTTGTAAAATCATTTATGAGGTTATTAGGTACCTATTTATGAAGAAAAAAAATTGAGATTTTTCCATAGTCGGTCCCCTTAATAAAAATCTCTCTTTCGGAAAAGATCATCAATAGAAATAAATATTACTATATTAGTCTCATGAAAGAATACAAACAGTATTCCGCTAGGGATGAACTCTTACGGTGAACAACATTCAAGGAATATTTATTTAAAGTCTATACAAATAATATTCCACTAGGGATGAACTCTTACGGTGAAGAACATTCATACAATATCTATCTATTTACAGTCAATACAAAAATTTTCACTGTAGATGAACTCTTACATTGAAGAACATTCATGCAATATCTATTAACAGTCAATTCAAATAATATTCCACTAGAGATGAACTCTTGTGGTGAAGAACATTCCTACAATATCTATTACACGTCAATACCTATAATATTCCACTATGGATAAACTCTTACCTTTAAGGACATTCATACAATATCTATCAACAGTCAAAGCAAATACTGTACTACGAGGGATGAACTCTTACAGTGAAGATCATTCATACAAAATCCATTCACAGTCACTCAAATACGTTCACGATATCAAAGTGAGAACATGAATTATCACAGTGATTACGAAGAGATTTGATAGGAGATTAAATACTGTGAGCCGTTACTCATTCATCGAATTCGGGATCAAATAATTCGCTGTGAAGTTTCAAATGATTCAATTGACTCAATGTGAATAATTTGTATGAGAACTTGAACATCCGAATTGAAGTCATTGTCGTGCATTCACAGTCTATGAAAAGTTGAGTTTTATGGTGTTTGAGGTTCATTTTGATAGGTTAATGCAGGATAAATTTCAATATTAATCAAATATTCTGAACAATGATGGCTTGCTTGATTCAATGGGCGTATAGATTTGAAATGAAGTACAAATGAAATAATTTGAAGAAAAATAAATGTGAAATTTACTCATTTAATATTTAGTTTAGGAAATTTGAAAGTCAATTTACGGAACTTTCATACCATTTACTGCAGCAAAATGTTACACTAACAAGTAAAAGTCAGTACATATGATATTTCTGTGTTCCAAATGTAAAACGAAATTACTTATACGTGATAATCTAACGAATGTATATTTTTTAATACATAAAGAACATATTTATGTATGATTTAAATTATTGAAAGGAGTGGATATAAGATTATTTTATTTAATCCTATAATTTAATCAGGTGATAAAGTAAAGTTTCTTTTCTTTAATAAATTATCGCTGTACACTGAGAAGAAATGGCGAGTCAATATGACTCATTTCTTGAGTCAAGGCTGGCAATACTCCGAATTGGTTTTTTTTCTTGATTGACTCTACTTAACTCAATCTGGCTCTGAATTAGGAGTCAATATGACTCTGGTTTTTGAGAAAAACTAGGATGAGTCAAAATGACTCACATTTTTGAGCGAGTCTTGGGACAAACTGAAAACTATAATTTTGAGTCAATTCGACTCGGATTTTTTTATTTATAGCCAGTAGTCCACATTACAATAATTATGCAGCAACAGTTGCACATAAATAATAACTTTATTGTATACCGTAAGGTATGATAAAGTGTGTTTTTTGTTTCAAATTTCACTCGATATACTAATTACGGGTAATAATATTTTTATAAAATGATATAAAGGCTATTATGTTAAATTATTGTATATAAATTCAACCTCAGCTCTAATGAGTTTGATTAGTGTTTTCAAATCACATCTTTTTTTAATTAAGGTTTCATCCCTTTCAGTTTACAGGCCATTCTTGACTTTTATCGGAGTACACACACATGCCAACGCTGTGATTGGGTCACACTCCACCCAATCACAGCTCTGCTCTCTCAATTGTCAATGTCTGATATACCTATGAACTTATATCTTCTTGTATGTTCAATATTTTTACTTGAAAAATGGTACACTTTAGTTCAGTATGTATACTAAGAACTTGTGAAAAATACAGTACCTTAAGTTTAAAAGTACGACATGTGTTTCTTAAACAAATAGTCAAACTTTCTTGTACATTCTGATAATCAAACTCAATTGGGTTAAGGAAAATGAAACAGGTATTAACTTTAGTAGAATTTTAAAAAATGTGTCTAATAAAATATTTCGTTATTATATAGATAGAAATAAATATTTTGGGAGCACATTTGAATTAAATAATATTCAATAATTAATGGTAAACATAAATTTACAATATCATTATTGGGTGCTAGTTTGGTAAGCGACCTGTGAAGTGTATTTGTTCTGATATTTCATTAATATTTTCAATTAAAATGATAGAAAAGAAAAACCTATTTTCAAGATAAATCCATGCATTCTAAGTTAAAAAAATATATATTGAAAATCATTAGAGCTCTAAACTAGTTCCCTATTTAACGTAATATTTATACAAGATTAGTAGGATATAGTTTATATGAGGATATTTTAAAAAAAGTTTTTCTATAGTAATGATTTGCAGATGTAAATGGTAAATAATTATTTAAGGAAATAATATTCAATAATATCATGCACCTCGTATACCTGTACCCTTTATATTTTCTAATAAATTCTAATCAGATCGCAGGCCAAACCAGTAAATGAGGCTCAGATCGCATACCAAACTAACAACCATTATTGTTTTCATCATCACTGTCTTTTTCAATGTAAAGATACAACTCAATAAAATATCTAAACTAATTGAGTTAACATAATTCAATTACATGTGGTCTATACAGTACAGGCAGACATCCCCCGCTTCAATTACCAAATCACAAGTCAATTTAATTACCGAACGGTTTAAAGAGAGGAAAAGTAACAAAAAATTATAATTGTCACTCCTCGACTATATATCTCATTCTCTATTAGTTATGATGAAAGAAAATTTGTTTCGGTGATAGAGTAATATAAAGCCTAATATTAAAATGTGTTTCAGTGTTCAAAGTTTAAAGTTGTGAACTTATTAAAGGTTTTAAATCCATCATAGCTTAGCTCTAACTCATTATAGGTGAGTAGTTAATAGATACTTAGATTTCTGTAATTTGAGAGCAAATATACAGAGTATCCCAACCCACAAAATATTGAATTTTCGTGTTTTGATAGGCAAGGTGAGATAATCGACCTTTATAAAATATCCTAAATATCCTAATAATAATACATTTATGAAGAAAATCAGCAAAGAGTTTCATAATATATTGAAAATTTATGATGAAAAATTAGAAAAAATTGTGTTTTTTCTATTACTCGGCATTGTGGCTTCCATGGAAGATGTTACTAATTATTTTTTTTAAGTAGTAAGCCATCCAATGATCATATTCATCACTAATACAATTTCCTATCCCAAGTACAGGCGTTCACCCTAATTTCCTTTTTTATATTTTGCACACATTATTTTCACATTCTTTCGCAGTTTTTCCGCACTATTACGATTTGAAACGAAAATAAAAATTGAAATTGCCTTGCAATGAATTAGAATGAATAAAATAAATTTTGGTTTGTAAAGTTAGTGATAGATTACAAGATACAAAAAAATAATTTAGGACAGGATTTTTGTTAACTGTTATTTTCAAAAACTCCTCTTTAATAATGTCCTCTATAGTCAACCATCCTGATTAGTAGAGTCCTGAGAAACTAGGTACTCTGTATAAGGATTTTTTTTTAAGAATCAATTTTCGGTTGTTTTCTATGCATCTCTTGATTCTTATGTACTTAATTGAAAATAAGAGCTTGTTCGAGGCCGTGGTTATGCCAATCGGAGTAGTCACCACGGCAGTCAAAGAGCAGCGAGAGCGCAGCGTGGAGCCAAATTGACCGTTTTGGGGGCTAATTCTACTCCGGTGTTACTACGCAGAACTACTTTTCCCACCTGCATCTATTTGTCTCTTGCACTGCCTAACTGCGGATGCACGGCCCCTAGCCACGACTGTGATATTATGTTACTATTATAGCAGTTTTAGCTACGGACCGTGCATCCGCAGTTAGGCAGCGTGCTAGGCAAATAGGAGCGGGTAACCAAAGTAGTTCTGCACAGTTACGACGGAGTAGTATTAGCTCCCAAAGCAAACAGTTTAACTGCCACACTGCGCTCTCCCTGCTCCCTGACTGCCGTGTTGATTATCCCGATCGGCGAAATCCCTGCCTCGAACCTGCTCCTATTACCAATTGGGTGGTGAAGCAAATTGTTAATAATGATATATACTTTGTCATATTACATCCTGGTATTTTCCACTCCGATATATTCCACCTAGGAATAATCCTTCACGGAATATTCCACCCCGATATATTCCACCCAGGTATATTACACTCCGGTAAATTTAGAACTAGGTACATTCCACCCTAGATATCTATTAATTTACTTTAGTAGGGCGTCGGAACTAAAGGCCATATCGCAGACGTCAGAAAGAAATTTAATAAAAAGGACTAGAAGAAGCATATATCATCGAAATCACCACATACTATCTGTCGTTGACCAAATTAATATATACCCAATCGTTTCTCCGTGAATGCAATCACTCACATAGGAATGTGACTACGGAAAACACAAACACTGGTTTCTGGTTACAGTGATGGAAGAGGAAGATGATGAGATTATAATATATGAAGCCAAAACGAAAATCCAAGACCTTGTAGTTGAAGAGCATATCTTTATTATAATTTGAAGTTTAACGTCTGTTCCGGAACCAAAGGCCATATAGTTACTAAGTGTAATTATTTGCACATGAATGGAGGGAGCTTGTACCAATTATCATAGTCTTGTACCAAATTATTATTCAATCTCGGCATTAGAGGAAGGTTACAATTTTTTGGTGTCGAGAATTTTTTTATGGCACTTTATAATTATGGAAAATATTCAAATTGAATCACCAAATTAAGAAAACCCAAATTTTATTCACACCAATTACATTATGAATGTCTATTCTTACTTTTAATAAAGTATTGTGCATTTTGTTTTGTTTTCTCTAGATGTTCGCCTGATATTCACCATCAAAGCTCACATTATGTTCGTGAAGAGACTTCTATAAAGTTGCAGAAGAAAAGAGATTTAGAGTCTTTAAAATAGCAGTAAGGAGAGATGGAATATTTAAACTCTCAATATTATACGAAGCTTCAAATGAAGCCAATGAAGAAAACTGAAGTAGAGCCAAATCTCAAAAGAAGAAGGATTTATTCCTGAGAAATTTCCTTTATATCCCAGGGATGAATCAACCTTGCCTAGGATATAAATTATACAATGTATACAGTTTAACATAAATTTCATGTATAATAATAACGATGTTTAATAATTTAACAAAATTCTAAGCAATAATTTTCATTGTCGTTCGAAATCGAAATTTTTATAGTCATTCCATTTCCGTCAGATATTCATAGTTTGAGTTCCCGAAGAAAATGTCATAACATTTTGATAATTTAAAATTAATCTGATAAATATTTACTGTAATGGAAAATAAATTTAACACGCACTGTAGAATAGTATATTTTTATTTAGTATTAGAGACAATTATTAGCATTATATTCTCACCCTAAACGTGTCAGTATCATATAAAAAAAAATTCATATAAGAAAAAAAATGTAAAATGTATATAACAAATAAACGTACTTTTATTTTCATTAACTGAAATGGAAAATATTTTTTTTCAAATATACATTTTTCTATATCACTCAGTATTTCATATTGAAAGTATAATTCCAAACAACAACTAAAAAAATTATTTCCATTTGCTTATATTTCCAAATTTCTTCGAAAAAACGTTTTAAATGAAACAAATTCATAATTCTAATCAGATTTTAGTTATTAGTTAAGAGCTATTTTAGGAAGATTTCGAATAGAAAATGTGTGAAATATATTTCGACGGTATATATTTCTCTGGATCATATATAGGATCTATAAAAAAAGGTATATCTATATATATATTTTTTGAGGAAAATCAAAAATTTGTGGAATTTGCGCAGAATGAAAATATATTCAAATACTAATTATATGAATAGAAAAATCGAATTTATTTACAGCTACACTGAATTTTAAAATTAATGGATATTTGGAAACTTACTGTTTGATTGATAAAAAAGAATGGAAAACTATAATTAAATTAATATATTTATATTGTTTAAATTATTTCAATAATTGTGAGACAAGTGAAAAGTTTAACATTCTATAGAATCCATATAATTTTTTCGAGAAAATGTATAAGAAACACAATTAAGTATTTTATTAAACAAACTATCCATTTCTAATTAGAAAAATATTACTTTTAAGTGAATGTTATTGACGGTTTCATTACAATTTTTGAACTTAATTGCCTAACCGATTTGTTAGATAAAATACTGGAATGAAATAATATCAACCCAAAAAATTGACAAAGTGTTACATAAACTGTGTATTAAAATACAACAATACTGCATTAAGTTCAAGAGAAATCAAGGCTAGGTCATTTGAAAAGTGGAGTATCTTCTTCAATCCCAAAGGGTAAGTAACAATTCAATTCCCACCAATTCCTACTTCTGTAAAGTTGATGTCACCACAATATTCCCATTCATGATATTCCCGTATTGAATAGGCACTTATTATTGAAATTTGTGAACAGGAATTCCAATTTGTGACAAATATTCCCAATAGGAATTGGCCTCTGTATTCCAGTCTCGATAAAAATCAATTTCTTATGAGATGACATTTCGAACATGGAATATATTTTTACCGATCCAAATATCAGAGTTATGAGAAGCTTGTGGGTGAGAATGGTGTGTATTGGTGAGAATGGTGTGTATTGGTGAGAATGGTGTGAATTGGTGAGAATGGAGTGTATTGGTGAGAATGGTGTGTATTGGTGAGAATGGTGTGAATTGGTGAGAATGGAGTGTATTGGTGAGAATGGAGTGTATTGGTGAGAATGGTGTGCATTGGTGAGAATGGTGTGTATTGGTGAGAATGGTGTGTATTGGTGAGAATGGCGTGTATTGGTGAGAATGGTGTGTATTGGTGAGAATGATGTGTATTGGTGAGAATGGTGTGTATTGGTGAGAATGTGTGTATTGGTGAGAATGATGTGTATTGGTGAGAATGGTGTGTATTGGTGAGAATGGTGTGTATTGGTGGGAATGGTGTGTATTGGTGAGAATGATGTGCATTGGTGAGAATGGTGTGTATTGGTGAGAATGGTGTGTATTGGTGAGAATGGTGTGCATTGGTGAGAATGGTGTGTATTGGTGAGAATGGTGTGTATTGGTGAGAATGGTGTGCATTGGTGAGAATGGTGTGTATTGGTGAGAATGGTGTGTATTGGTGAGAATGGTGTGTATTGGTGAGAATGGTGTGTATTGGTGAGAATGGTGTGTATTGGTGAGAATGGTGTGTATTGGTGAGAATGGTGTGCATTGGTGAGAATGGTGTGTATTGGTGAGAGTGGTGTGTATTGGTGAGAATGGTGTGTATTGGTGAGAATGGTGTGTATTGGTGAGAATGGTGTGTATTGGTGTGAATGGTGTGTATTGGTGAGAATGGTGAGTATTGGTGAGAATGGTGTGCATTGGTGTGAATGGTGTGTATTGGTGAGAATGGTTTGTATTGGTGAGAATGGTGTGCATTGGTGAGAATGGTGTGTATTGGTGAGAATGGTGTGTATTGGTGAGAATGGTGTGCATTGGTGAGAATGGTGTGTATTGGTGAGAATGGTGTGTATTGGTGAGAATGGTGTGTATTGGTGAGAATGGTGTGTATTGGTGAGAATGGTGTGTATTGGTGAGAATGGAGTGTATTGGTGAGAATGGTGTGTATTGGTGAGAATGGTGTGCATTGGTGAGAATGGTGTGTATTGGTGAGAATAGTGTGTATTGGTGGGAATGGTGTGTATTGGTGAGATTGGTGTGTATTGGTGAGAATGGTGTGTATTGGTGAGAATGGTGTGCATTGGTGTGAATGGTGTGTATTGGTGAGAATGGTGTGTATTGGTGAGAATGGTGTGCATTTGTGAGAATGGTTTGTCTTGGTGAGAATGGTGTGCATTGGTGAGAATGGTGTGTATTGGTGAGAATGGTGTGCATTGGTGAGAATGGTGTGTATTGGTGAGAATGGTGTGTCTTGGTAAGAATGGTGTGTATTGGTGAGAATGGTGTGCATTGGTGAGAATGGTGTGTATTGGTGAGAATGGTGTGTATTGGTGAGAATGGTGTGTCTTGGTGAGAATGGTGTGCATTGGTGAGAATGGTGTGTATTGGTGAGAATGGTGTGCATTGGTGAGAATGGTGTGTCTTGGTGAGAATGGTGTGCATTGTTGAGAATGGTGTGTATTATTAGTGAGAATGGTGTGTATTGGTGAAAATGGTGTGTATTAGATAGAATGGTGTGTATTGGTGAGAATGGTCTGTATTGGATAGAATGGTGTGTATTGGTGAGAATGGTGTGTATTGGTTTTTCAAGGAGTAACTCATACACTGGAATTGATTTGCATAGCCTTATGAAATTTTAAATACTAAATATGTATTATTGTGAAAATATATTTTTTACTGAGTTCTGGCCCAGTCATATAAAATTACATAAATCGTACTAGGTACCCATTGTTGTACACAGTTGACCGTACCATCATATTTATATCCCTTCCTAAAGGTGCGCTTTGCATGCAATGATTGTAGCGATCATCGCTCAACATTTGTCGCCCAGCGGTTATCGCCGAGCACTCCTTGAATGCTATTACTATGGGGCTGTTTTGTAACGAGCGACAATCACTAAGCACAATTTCAATGTAATCCTATTGCTAGGCGATCATCACTGATCAATTATAGCAAAAATTGCTGCATGCAAAACGAACCTTAAGCATCATATCTCCAATCCCTTTTCCATACAGTCTGTATCATGTGTGATAATATTGGTATCTAAATATTCCTGTTGGAAATCTTCCCACTATATACGCTAATAATTAATATAATAAGGGAGCCGCTTGCAGCTGATTTATAGATGGATGAACTAACTCAATAAATAAAATAATATCAATAAATATTTAAATAAATTCCGACCTATAGTTATAATTTACTAGTGTAATTCCCATTATAATTAATGGGTTATCAATAGTAAAAGATATAATATATATAAATTATATATATATTATATAAAAAATATATCTATTTATTAGATTAAAAATATATATAAATTATAAATAAATAGATAAATAGAAAATACATGAAAAAAATATTTATGTAGAAATAGAATGTATGTAAAAAAATTCATGTATAAAATACTTATATGTTTTATAGATAAATATTGTATAAAATTTGTGTCTGAAAATTTCGTGTCAGAAAAAATTGTAAGAAAAATTTTGAGTCAGGAAATTTTGAATTATATTATATGAATTACATACATACAACATTTGCTACATTTTTAATTTTTATAGTTCATTATTTCAAATTAGATAGATATGCCCACTACATCTCGGCCATTGATTTACAAAAGAATGTTCTGACTTAATCTTTCAATTGGACACCCGATTGGCTCTGTGACTTTAAATAACAAGAGATTGAGTCTACCATGGATCAAAAACTAACAACTCAAATGATTCAATCCTTTCTTTTATGGGGTTCTTTAACAAATAAAACTTGAGATTCAATTTGAAGTTGTATCACTTCTTCTCAATATACATAAAATATGAATCGTGAATTTCAACTTTTCACTATAAGTAACCAATGACTATTATTATGAAAAATTCCTATTTTTTTGAAGGGAATTTCCTAGTGGGAATTACTACTAATATTTCTAATTTCAATTGGGTTCATCACTTTTATTTTACTCAAAAAACAATATTCATGTCCTAAGTTTAGTCCCACTTTCCAAGAATCTCACTTAGAAAAAATTGTGAGTCAACGTGACTCATCGATGAAGTCAAGGCTGACAAAACTCCAAATTGGAGTCTTTTCTCTTGATTGACTCTATCTGAGTCAATCTGACTATGAATTAGGAGTCAATCTGACTATGAATTAGGAGTCAATATGACTCTTGATTTGAGTAGAAAATGAGAATAAGTCAAATTGACAGACATTTTTGAGCCGGTTTTTTGAAAACTGAAAACTCAAATTAAGAGTCAATTTGACTCGTATTTTTTTCTCATTGTATTAGTGTATCTTAACATGAATCAATACTACATTTGATATATACCTTGTTTATATGATTTGAATTTGGATAATATGTAGCTAAGTTAAATACTTTATAGTTATAATGACCTACTAGTAACACAATTTATTTTCTCAATAAAATGCATTACCTAGCGGTATTCTGTTTAATACATTATTTTCTTTCTAGCATGTAACTGTAGTATATTTCGTCAATAAATTTGGTACTCCCGCCCGTAGATTTCTTACCAAACAACATAATTGACAGTTGCAAGTCGCATTATATCACTGCGAGTATAATTACTGCGAAAACAGAACTTATTTCTTCAAAGGAAATACAATTATCTTCGTTTTAATCTTTCTTTGCCAAATATATTTTGAGATTAATTAAAATACAATTATTCCAACTAGATAGCACTACATTTTGAATTATTATATGTAATAATATGGTTGGCTTAAGAAGATTAAGATGTATATGATACACAACATTATTTACTGAGATTCTACAACAACTCTCTATCAACGTATTGCCATTTTATCCTCGATGGCCATACAAAGTACTTCTTTTACTCATTGGTCTGGCAATAAATTTCCCGGCAACATAAAGCAACTCATTACTAGGGTTGAGACAATATGCACTGCATATTATGCAGTGTATGCACATAAATAAATAGTGCATATTCACTTGAAATATGCATTTTCATAAAATGCATATGCATTTATAAAACGTATATGCAAAATATATGCAATAATAAACGCATATACAAAATATATGCAGCAAATAATTTTTAATTTTAATTAAAAAAAACATAACACGTATGGATTTCTTGAAATAAGCTCATATATTTTAAATATTTTTTATCAAATGTAAAAAATATTCAAAAACTAAGTGGTAGAATAAAGGATGTTAATTAATATCTTTTAATTGAAGATAATTTCAATACAAATTAAAACACTTCTTACAAAGCTGTTTTCAAGTACATTTATCAAGTCTTGAATATGAAGAATCTAGTATACAGGTAATTAAAGCTCGTACAGCGGACGATCTTTAAACGGACACCCTCTAAAAAAGACAAAAATTATCCGTTCTTCTGGCCATGTAACTCCTACAACAACCTCTTTAAATTATATAGATTAATCAATATTCTATTCGTCTACCAATTATCTAGTCGTACATATATTATATTCAAGGTATTACAATTTACAATAAACACTTTATGCATTGTTTTTAAGATTTTCAGTATTTTGATTTTATTACTCATTTCCTAGACATTTTCTTTGATTAGAGAAGCTCTATAAAATTATAAAGAGGTGTAACTACCTTATATTTTCACTTGGTTTAGTTACTAATATTTTTGTTTCATTTTACTTACCTTATTATTTCGTACCTACGTACAATTATATTTATTTATTACAGATAGCACCTTTTTACAGTGTAGAACCAGGGCCAGGGCCTCCCTGATCTTTGTATTCAGGAAAAAAAATGAAAATATAACTCAATATAAATGGAAATCAGTAAGACTAGGCCCCATGAAGAAGATACTCAGGTGGCATTTATAAGGCCCGAGAAAGCACAAGGCTTTGAGGGCATTCAAGCTGACATAGAAAATACAAAATACACTGTGACGTATTTTAAGGAAATATCAAAACATACATTTTATAGTACAATTCAACAATATAGAGTATGAACAAATTAATGTAGCTATTTAAAATTAAAATCAGATTACATATTGGTTGAGCTTAGCCAGAGTTTAAATTTAGTCTTGAAGGTATTAACTGTATTACTCATCTTCAAATCACCAGGTATTAAGTTCCATAGCTTGGAGGCAGAGTAAATAACATTAGATTTTGAAGTTTCACATCTATAGCTGGGTAAATTAATGTCATTGCTAGTTCTCACTGCGTAAGCATGACGATTACAATTATTAGACACATAGTTACAGAGAGCTTCATCATATCCTACGTCATTAATCGCTCTGAACATATAAAGACCAAGACTATACTTAAATACAAGACCTATCTTTAAAATTTTAAGATCTGTAAACAAATTCTCAGTATGAGTTAATTATATAAATATTTTAAGATTTTCATTAAAAAATTAATTCAATAATAATCTGAGATTGTTTAGCCTCATTAGAGTTTCTTTAAAATGCTGTTAAAGAAAACTTAAAAGTTAAAATCCCCAATTAAACTAATAATTTTGGTCCTATGTCCTTTATACTGTATATTTTGGTCCTTTATACTGTCCGTTGTACGAGCTTTACCTGTATATATAATATATAAATGAATATACACTAGTTTGGGAAATAGGAAAATCAGTCGATAAATTTTATTAAATTTTATTATTACCCTTCGCAAATTTGAAGAATGTTTTACTTTATCCGGCATTTATTTATTTATTTATCATTTTGTTATTCGCATAACTGAAGCAGTGTTCAACCATAATGTCTGAAATTTGGTGAAGCGATTGGTCAATGTCCAGTGAACTTTTCCTATAATTTTGGGAGCCACCCGGTCAAAGGTCATAGTTATTCATAACTCAAAAAGTATTGAACCTTATTGCATGAAACTTGGTGGCACGATTGGTCTAATATACAGGAACTATTTTGTCAGAACAGGTCAAAACAGCGGACGAAGGTATTTTCTCTACCGAGTGTGCGTAATCTAGTTACTGTATATTTTAGGTTTTCAAAACTAAATATTCAAAGAGGTGCGTATAGAAAACTAGCCATATTTGATGGGCCAAGTTATTTTAAGATTTCATGTAGATTGACTTGAATGACTTATGCAGATTATCCTGTCAGAATTGAATTTATGTCTCTGATGATTAAATATCCTTCATTTTTGGATAGTATGTACTGATTAGTGATTACTGATATAAGCTTTACGTAATATCTCTATCATAAATATTCTTGAGAAAATTATAATTTTTTTATCTATGTGATTAATTTAGAAATTGACCTGCCTTGCGCCTCAATTTGCTCTATTGTTAATGGAATTACTGAGAATGTTGAATATATGAACACAAGACTTACTTTCATTATTTCTATTCTCTGTAGAAGTTTTTGACATTCTCACTCTGATGATTATCTGGAATATTAAGAAGCAGAGTTCAACCAAGTTCCCCACCTCGTTATAACCTAGCCTATAATAATTTAAATTTCCTAAGTAGAATAAAAATCTAGCTCTTTTTCATTCACCTGATACTATTCATTAATAAATGTAGAAGTTTATCATTTGAACATCAAAAATCAACTTATTTTACTAATCATTTTCTATTTGAATTTTATTTTTTCTAATGTGCATCTAATTTGCATATGCACTTTCTATTTTGCATATGCACTTTCTATTTTGCATATGCACTTTCTATTTTGCATATGCATTTTCTATTTGCATATGCATTTCAAGATTTGCATATGCGTTTTTTATATGCATATGCATTATTTCACCAATATGCAAGATATGCAAAGTCACAACCCCACTCATTACTATTGACACTCCAGACTCAATTTCGATAAACTATAAGATATATTCAATTGAAAAAACCCTAAAAGCAATAGTGCTACCCTATGAGTATTTGCCCTTGCTACACTATGTGTATTTTCTCTAGATAAACTCTGTGTATTTTCTCTAGATAAACTATGTGTATTAGACCTTGGTACACTATGTGTATTTGCTCTCGCTACACTACGTGTATTTGCTCAACTGCACTACGTGTATTTTCTCTCGCTAAACTATGTGAATTTACTCCTGCTACACTATGTGTATTTGCTCTTGCTACACAATGTGTATCTACTCTTGCTACACAATGTGACTCTTCTCTTGGTACCCTATGCATATTTTTATTTGGAAAACATAGTTAAGTTGTTAAGTTACAATTTATGCTTCTTGATTCTTTCAATTTTTTTTTATTAGACATTTCGCTGAGTGCAGATTATCATCTTGGACACTGTTAGAAGATAGTAAATTATAAGCGTTTAAATACAATTCAAAATGCATCTAAATGTTTTATGAATCGAACTCATTCGGGTCGGACGGGGTATCACATCGCACAACCAAGCAAACTCTGTATTTACTCAAAAACTGAATGTACTAGTGAAACATTTTTTCTTGATGAAATGATCATGAAACAGGATGGCTCTCAATCAGTTTCGAAATAACACCTAAATAAATGAAATACTCATCGGCAATTTTTCGTGTGCAACTTTTAGTGAGTGTATAGGGGAATTACTGCGCACATCAAGGGGTATTACTGCGCATTGCATAAATACAACTATTTTCTCCCCTACTTAAAGATATCTCCTCTCACCATTTTAATAATCTTCCCATCCCCTATCCAAGCCTCCCTATTTACACATCAAAATTTCCCTCTCTTCCCATCTAAATCCCTCTCTCCTCATCTATTTGCCCCTTTCCCCCTTATAAATCAACCCTGTCCCCATCTAAATGCCTGTGTTTCTCTCTCTACATGCCCTCTCCCAATCTAATTGTCCATTACTTTATAGACACATATGAATGAATCTGCAACAAATTTAACACTCAAATTGTACATAACTTGCTAACTAATTATATCAAATAATATAATACGTTCTTAGGTTTATTGTTAATCAATATTTTAATATTTAAATTCAATAAACTCCCACCTCCCCCTAAATACCCCCTCTCACTATGTCGATACCCCCACATCAAGTAGCATAGCTACTACGATCGTAAGTTAATTATTAATCAATATATAATAACACCTTATTCAATAATTATGCCTCTATTAGGAACTAAACATAATCTTTATATTTATTTAAATGCAAATATGGTAAATAATGATTATGAGCAGTGATACCCCTCTACCTATAAATAAATTGTCTGGGGTATCATTGCGCACGGTTGTGGCGGGATAACCGGTAAAACTGAGAAGATGAAAAATTGACATAATGTAAGTGTTAATGTGTGTGTTAACATGTTAAAATAATACATATCTATAAAAATCGATTCTAGAGTTATTGGAGAGTTTGCAGTATTTGAATATCACCAGCGCAAAAAATTTTCAGATTTTATTGTGAGCACCACATATGTACATCGCGACTTAATTCAAGAAATACTCATAGAATATTGGTGCGTCATGCTGTTTATGGGAGAGAAGAAGATGCTTGAAATGATGGTACAATTAGATTTGTACTGAAATAAGAAGTTTCAAAATTATAACAGGTGTGGAGTGATACCCCATAAAAAGGATATACGTGGTGATACCCCGTCTGACACTATATTTTGTATGAAATGAAAATTTAAGAAAAATAAATCAGAAATTAAGATTAATAATTTCATACTCATTAATATTGTTCCATAGTTTGATAAATTTGATAGAAACGCTTATAAAACAAATGTCACTTTCTGGTAATAATATCTGCGGTGATGGGTTAAAACAACCATCACATGTTGTAATTATTATTTTCAGTGGTTGGATAAAAGAACAATCATTTGCTGTTAATAATTAGCACACTGCAGTGTACAGTGATGGCTTGAACGAAACTGTTTGAACAAATTCAATTTTTCTAATCATTCCAAGCTATACACCGAAAAAGTTTATAATTGACCTAATAAATTAGATAAATACCAACTTAAATTAGATAGGCATCAATCAACAACACAAAAAGAGTACTAGATTTCCATATAAGTACCAAATTGTAATCAAAACACAGTCCAATATAAAGCCACTCTGTTTTATAGGGCCAATAAAGTCTGAATTGCTAAGTAACTGCAGCCGTATTTTAAGTTTATTATACCAGAAACAAATTACATTGTGGTTATTTTATAATCATGTATATTATATTGTGTTCTATGCGTACGTTTCAACTTTCAGAACAAAACTCTGTAGACTAGGTATATAATAACTACATAGTACATATAAATTTGTAATGACTATTATGTTAAAAAAAAGAGTATACATCCAACCTTAAGGAGAATAAAATATAATAATAAATATCTTATAAAGAGAATAAATGGTGCATTGTAAGTACGAAATACTGAAAAAAATTGATGGGAAAATTAGGTGAAGGTTCAGTCTAATATTTGTGTGGAAATGGTCAGTTGTAGTTGATTAATTTATAATTTGCAGAAAATTGCAGTTTGAGTAAACTACAATAATTAAATTTTAATTATTAAATTAGTTCAAGATACCTTACCTGATGTAACAGATAATAACTTCATGAATTTTTACTTAAGATTTTATCATATTTTCCTTCCAATGAAAAAAACATATATAGATATATTAACGGATATCACACTATTAATTTTATGCGAGTCAGAGTTTCACTAAACTATCATTGTTTCTGTATTTGTTGTCATGCTTCTTCTTCTATTCTCATTTCCAATGAGTAATTCACTTTATAATCTATATTGACCTCTACAATCACTGCCAATGTGTCCACACTATTCAGGGTACACAATCTTCGCATGTGTGCCAATAATTTTACCTACAACCCAGTTCGACGAAATATGATAGATTCTTAGAAGATCATATGTGGCTGTTAATTTACATATAGGTTTTACAATATCTATATATATTATACATACACTTTCTTCTTAATATCATATTAGTTACCAACAGGTGATATATATTTATTGGCGCATGATCTTTTTGTTGACAGTGTAAATGATATGTATTATTTTCTTAGGATAATATTTGTATACATTTTTCCACATTTAATTTTTTACTGATGTCCAAAACTATTCTCTGTTTTGTTGTAATTTTCTTTTGTAGAATTCGTGAGTAAAATTTTACAGAATATTTAAATATAACCACATTTCATAAAATTCCATTTTACTTAAGATAGAATAGTAATAATTAGTATAGTTTATTTGAAAGAGAAATAACTCCAATATCCCATTATGAACTGAATAAATTGTCTCTCCATTCTTGTGATGGCACCGTGTGTTCCTTTAATAGAGCCAAATGGTCACAGTGATGGATGGCACGTCACCCCGACACAGGGTGTGGCTGTGGTTATTTCTACAGTGTCATGTGCTCAATATTACCAACATTCAAACATCCACTGTAAGGTGTCATCATTCATCTTCCATATGATAAAAATAGAAAGCCTTAGTGATGGAATAGCACAACTCGGTCCTAGAATATTGACATAACGAATTAATTACCAGGTGAAATACTCGAAAGTGATCAGTTTTATATTAGGAGTTCGATATATATTTTTTCATAGTATTCCCATTATTTATAGAAAACATATATGAATAGAAAGAATCTTTAATTATTTTAATATTTTATTTTTTGATTTGCAAACCGAACTTTGAATGTATGTGAACCTATTTTAATTATTAGTGATAAATGATTATATTTTTATGATTTTTTTTTAATTCTTGAATAAAACAAGAGATTGACAATGATCATATGACAATAATAATTATCTAACAACACATTCATGTGAATTATTTATAAAAACAAAGGGCCGCCTTATGTCAACAAAACTCAAGCAAGCAATACATATTTTATTAATACACTGTTTATATTCAGATATATTCTAACTATACAATAATTTCATTCAAATGCAATAACAACTGAAATTTATTATCAAAAATTTAATATTCCGAAACAACTCATTTACGGATACAATTTTTCAATTCAGGAAGAAACCTCACAAAAATAATTCACTTCTCCACAAAATTATCCGAAAAAACTTCATAATCTACGAAACTTTAATTTCGTTTCGTTTTTGAAATTCTTAAAGCGCAGAAAGTGAATCCTCTCACTCACTGCTATCACAAATCTCAGGGATATAATTTCGACTTCGAATGATATTACATGAAACTGGGGGCTATAAAGCGATAATTTTCTATCTGCTAATAAATGAAAATATTCCCTCCATTTTCATCAATAGGTAATCTAACAATTATAAAAATATAAAAACTCATTGAATATATTTGTGCGAAACAGATCATATTAGAATGGAAATTACTCTTATTATAATTTCATCGGTTGTGGTTTGATAATTGAATTCATCGTTTGACAGCTAAAACGATAGTTAAATAATATGTTTTAGATAATTGTCAATCAATGCTATTATTTCATTGTTTAATCATTTCTACGATACAACTGCTCCATAATGAATTTCTGTATAATAAATATAGAGTCCTGCATAATGAAGTAGACATTAAAGTGAACTAATTTTCTTTAATGTGCAAGAAATACTCATTAGTAAAATAGCCATTAACTGATGCCCATTCATCGTAGACTAAAGGAAATTGGTTCACACTAGATGCTACTTCTTTACTGAGAACCATTCCTTCAAAAAGAAGGATTACAATATAGTGGAGTTATACTGTATAATGTATATATTAAGAGTATCAGTAAGCACTATTTAGTTCATGTAACGAAACGGGTACAATGGGCAAAGGGACCAAATGAGTAGAGGCCTATGAACCACTTACATCCTTTACTCACGATATATTCTACAAAATTATAAAGTCTATTGGACGATAGACCCTTTATTCAGCCCTAATATACTAATTCATGTCTCATTTCTCCTTGATTTGAGAATGAAATAGACAATAAACTCTTTACTCAAAAATGTTGGATAGATAACTTATATTCAACTATCATAAATGTACGAGAGCTGATACTCAGGAACCTGATTATAGTTTTAGGACGTAAAAATACTCTTCTAACTAAACTAACTAGCATTTATCTGAAATTGTACATAAATTAATTTATAGTTTCAATTTGTGCCCTGTACAATGTAAATTAATGCATTTATTTGTTTAGGAAATAATTTAAATTTATCTTTTTTTTTTCAAAAATGAAACATTTTTCTAAATAATGCAACCCTTTTAATAAAATGATGTTGTATTGCAGTCGGAAATTATATCACTGATAAGTTGCCAAGAATAATTTAAACTAATAAATTGTATTCTAACATGCTTGTTTAATTGTACTCTGACATGCTTGTTTAATTGTACTCTAATATACTTGCATTATATTCTAACACGCTTCTACTGTATTCTAACATGTTTTCATTCTATTCTAAAAGTTTTGCATATATATCTATGAGAGACTTCATTATTAAGTAAAGATATTATTTCGATGATAAGAAAATGACAAAACTTCATCAGTTTTGACGTGAGAGTGACATATCTTAACTTTCTTATCACTTCAAAAAGTTCATTTGCTTCGTGTCTGTTTAAGTGCATTGTACTTGGACTTCCCTAGAGACTGCATTTAGTTGTGAACTTTATGTTTTGCTATAATAATGAATAATTGTTAACAATCATATATTTGGGAATATTTCATTCAATGTCTTAAATCAACGTGAATATAGTAAAATTATTAGTAGGAAATTTTACATAATTTTGAATTTAGCTAAAGTAGTATATAATTTTTACTATGACTCCTTTCCGACCAACCCAGAAAAAAAATGTAAATACAAGGTGGGAATGCACCTTCTTTTATACATCCCACTTAAATAAATGTTAATTTTCATTCAAAATTCCTAAATATAATTTTTTGAATTATAAATATCTAAGATTTATTTTTAAAAGTTAAAAGCACATTTCTGAGTTATACCTTTTTTTTATCATACATTTTTATATTTACCAATAATAATATGATTCTATGAAAATAATTTTAACTTAAAGTATTGAATATCAAGCCGTGATTTATGTTTTTGCAAAAGTTTGGATAAATAGTACATAAACTATTTACACAACTAATTTATTTTAAAGTATAAAATTAAGGATTAGTTGTAGCAATGAAGTTACTTTTCCAAGACTGTTTCTAGCACAAATCATCTCTAATGTGTCCAGAATACTCATAATAATCTGTTACTATATGTGATATGTTCAAGAAGTAATGAAATTATACCATTTATTTTAAATATTCGTTTTTGTATTCACAATCATTAATATATTCATATGAAAGATTTTTTTTCATTTTGATAAGTTTTGCATAGTCATTGTGAACTATTCCAATCTATACATTTGGGAATAACATATTTAGATTCCTTTACAATTGGGGATATATGATTTATTGGGGGTAAAAAACTCTTTATGTGTATGAGGATTGATCGTGGAGGAGCCAAACTTTGTTTTTAGTTCGATTTTTCAGATCAAGCTTGTTAATATTTTCTCTTGTGAATGAAAGCTCACATTATTTTGAAAACATTTACTGCTTAGGTTAAAAGAGTAATTTTGGGAGGAGGATAGTTCATATGTATATATTTTTCCATTGGATAAATTAGGAACAGGACACGCCCATGGAGTGTGGGATATACAGTTGAAGAATTGACTGGAAGGGTTGGTTACTCTAATAAGAGTAGGGGGAGATTTGAAATGAAAAAATAAGTTAGAGATAGATAATCAGATCCGAATTAATTATCACAGGGAAAGCCTTCCTTATTTTCCTTTTGATTGTGTTGTGTCTTGTTTAGTTAATCAAAATGATATCTCATGGAAACAACATCGAAAGCTTCTGATCCTTACTAACCAAGTATAAAATTGATCTATTATACATTTTTAAATAAGGCGAACTTCACGCTAAAGCTATGCTCTGATGATTTTGGAGAAAAATGGCTTCTCTATTGTAAAGAAATAATGAAAATGCAAGATGGAAAAGATTCATAAGAATAGAGAACAATAGAGAGAAAGTGAATTTGATTAATGGTTATTCAAATATCAAACAAATTGACAAATTTTAGTAATGTTTAAATGGAAAATTCCTGTTTTGATAATATTGGAATAATGCTGAATAGGCTTTCAGGACTAAGATATTGACTCATTAGACCTCCACCTTCACACAACCATCTGATACACTCACGCAATGTTATTCCTACGAGTGAGCTGTACCATCTTGTCCATCACTGACTGTACTCTCTGACCATTGAACCGTATTCTCTCATTGAATTTACGATCTTTGATTGTGAGATACATATAAGTCTCGATTATTCCTCTGCTGATTCATTTTCAATTTAATTGATGAAAATTGGATGAAATAGCTCCCTTATTTTCAATAATTGTAACAAACAGACAGTGTACAAATAATTGTATTGGATTGTATGCTGTATTAAATCAATTTTTATTACTGTATTGTATTAAATCAATTTTTAGTCAAGCTTTGCGCAAGATTCGCCATACAAGTTAGGGCTTTCGAAGGATATATTTAAATTATGGCCCACCATGGTTTTTCTCTTGTGGAAACCTACCAAATAATGAACTATATTATTTGGTATAATATTATACAGAGAGATATATCCCTCGCTACAGAGGGACAGAGAGGGATGCCCAATGTCTGACCCATGCATAATGTCCCTTGTCTGTACAACGTCTTAAACCCCACTCACATCCCACGTGTCCCAAGCTGGTTGTCCCTCTCTGTCCTACACCGGATGTCGGTGGTATTGATGAACATTAGTAGGTAACTATGACCTAGGTTGCTATTGATAGACAGTGCAACATGTTAGGCATTGATAAACAGTGGTAGGCAACTAAGTAGGCATTGATAAACAGTAGAAGGTAACTAGTTAGGTATTGGTAAGCAGTTGTAGGTAACTAGGTAGTGATCTATAAACACCAGTAGGTAACTATGTAGAAATTGACAAACAGTTGAAGGTAACTAGGAAGGTACTGATAAATACTACGTACTAGGTAACTAGGTAGGTAATGATAACCACCAGTAGGTACTAGGTTGGTATTGATAAACAGTTGTGGGTTAACATTAATTAAAATTATTAATACAAATATAAATAAATAACTTTATACATGTTTCTATCATTTACATTGAAAAAGAAATTTTTAGAAAAGAGTATAATTTTAAATTATGTTTATTTATAATAACTTTAAAAAAGGGTAAGTTATCAAATTGTATAAAGATCATTCCAATCCTTTTTTTTTCATGTCCAGGGTCGCTCAATGGTAGCATCACCGACTTCAATAGTACTGGAGACTACAGTTGCGAGTTCGCGTCCCAAGAACACAACTATATTTCTTTCTCCATTTCTTCTCATTTAATTTGTGCATACAAAATGCAACATTAAATCAATTGATATAAAGCCAAGCGTACGTATACACAATTACACAGACATATGCAATAAAGTAATGAATGACAATGAAATTAGCATGACTTTTTTTATTTTTTATAAATATTTATGTACCCCAATAAACCGAAGTAGTTTGAGACAGAAGAGTGATGGTTCTAGGTAAATTCCCCCGCGGAAAATTCCACCACGGAAAGTTCCACAAGGAAAGTTCCACCGCTGGTAAGTTCCACCACGGAATATTCCACCGCCTTGAAATTCAACCACGGAAGATTCCACTACATAATACTGGATTTCATTTACAGAAGGTATGACATAAAAACTAATTTAAAGAAAAATGTGTTTTTGGTGGTAATCGAAGAAAATTCATTAGTTGAAAAGATAAAAAATTATAAGAATATGTTATGGTCAAGGCCTAAGAGATAATCGAAATATATTCTCCATAAGACTTAACTTATGGACAGATCAAACAATCTTTTAAATATGAATCAATTTGAATTATAATAAAATATGAATCGTGTAAATCCAAAAATAATGTTCCGCTGTCCCAGTGATCAACATTTAAGATCCCGTTTGATTCTACTTCAAACTTATATATGTTGAAACTGAAATTTAAGATATTATGCTATTGCATAAATTTTATTTTACATATGTTATCTATCGCGAAGGTTTTCCTAATGTACCAATGAATATTTCAATTTAAATCAGCGATGATAAAAGGTGGAATTAAAAAATATATTTGACACGTACTAAAATAAAATGTATAATTATTTTAGATATATTTTAATAAAAGATAAAAAACTACTTAGCTGAAATTTCTTGAAACTGTTTAATAATATCTATTGAAAGCATTATAAGAACAAAGTTTAAATGTAATGCGTTTCAAATAAATTTTGAACATAGGGTTAAGCAAGTAAATTGCAGTACATTAAACTAGATTTGACCTGAAACCACAGACACACGAATAAAAATGATAACTTCAAAACTCACATAAGATATATAAATCATAACACGTACAGAGTTTCTTTGGATATGCAACATCTTAATATAAATTCGGTTCAGCATGATTTAGAGACTATAAAAAAATAAACCTTACAACATGCATGTCATATTACAGCCCAATATTAACATTTTCAATAATGAATATACATATACATAACAAAATATATTTTTATCAAATAATAAAATCTGCACCTTAGTCTTTCAGTAGCTAGATTCAAGAAACTAAATTTAATTAGCAGTGTTAAATTTAATTAGCATCATATTCTATTAGCATCATAAATATTTAATGCCTATATGATCGATTTATTAATGGTTTCACATTTGAAAGAAAGATTTGTTCCATTTTAATTATAAATTATCTAAACTTAGAAAAACATTTTAAGATCAACTATTTATTTTTACTTTTAGTTTTTTTTTCAAAATGGTGGAATTTTCCATGGTGGAATTTTTCACATCTGTCATTTAGCGACTGTGAATCTTCCGCGGAGGAATCATTCTGGTGGTACTTTCCGCGGTGGAATTTACCGGCCACGGAGAGGAATATGTCCCTCTTGGAGAGGGAGCATCCACACTCTGTCCCACGTCTTGCAGAAGGGGACATCCGCTATCTGTCCCACGTATTGCAGAGGGGGACATTCGTACTCTGTCCTACGACTTGTAGGGAGGCATCCACACTCTATCCCAGGTCTTGAATCTCTCTATAGCGAGGGACATTTGCACTTTCTCCCACGTGGGTCCCACGTCTTAAGTCCCTCTTCCCTCTACAGCGATGGACATCCGCACTCTGTCCCACGTGGGTTCCTAATCTTTAATTCCTCTAAAACAATTCATATAATCCCTCTATACAATTCACAGTTTGAGAATCTCATACCTAGAATCGAGTGAAGTTTAGTATATATTTAATTAGGATATGAACTCATTTGAAAGAAAAATATAAGTATTTTATAATGATTTCCACAAATCTGCATATGAAAACCCGTTTCATTTGCATATTCGAATACATATAATTCTTACACTAACAAATAACCATAAGTTGATGATGAATATTTTTTTGAATATATAATATTTATAGAAATGATATCAATTATCTCTTAAATCATATAATAAATAGTTCATTTACTGATTAACAAACGACATATTAATTTTGATTTACCAAATCATGTTAAAAAAAGTCCCTTAGTTCAGGGAGAGCTGTTCTTCTTTATACCTAAAATGCCAGGTCACCCGCTAATTATCATGAATCGTTCAATAAATTTAGAGTGCAGGAATAGCATTGACAGAAAGGGAGCATTCAGTTGCAGGGTAATATTAGGACTTGCATCAAGTTATCAGTGTGGCTTAGAGCTTGAAGGTAGAGATTACAGTGCATGATGAATAGACAACATTATGGTTTAGACAAATGGTTCTAACCCAGTTAAAATTCGGTGCAGTATAGCTGACATTTTACTGTAGTTTATGGCAGTCTCAGCATTTCTAAGCAGCGCTCAGCAGATAATCTCTGCTTTCTACAAATGTTTACCGCGACCTACGGAGGCCACGGCAGTATAAGGACGAGATAATCTGTGGAGGTTTGACGCGTTATTATCTGCCGAAAACTTTGGAGAACAGAGCATAGAAAATCTTCAGAGTTTATAGTCGATATTATTGGCTAAAATCTCCAGAGATTGAAGCACCACATATTGCTCATGAATCATAATCCAACAAATTAATTTGAACAAAAATACAACTTCTTTATCGATAGTGTAGCTAATAATAGGTAATAATAGCTATAGTTAATTAATTGGTGGATAGCCCTAATATAAAATAAACATTAATCACTATTGTTCTTGGTACTCAGCTATGGTTTGGCTCATTCAGTTTTATATTAAATCTATTGTTACCTAATATTTATTTAACCACGGATATCATTGAGTAATTTGTATGCGTTTTTATATTTCTCATTTGTCAGAGTGAACCACTAAATTTTTTAAAGTAACACTTATAGAAGACCAAAGCAATAGTGAAGTCTGACAATGTTGATATCAGGCTTTATCAGAATACAGTTTTTCTGTATCTTCTCACTGAATGAACTGAAACAGCTCTCATCAGACTCACACATCGATCATGTAGGTTCTAATAGTACTTCCATGCGTACATATGACTGAGAATCGTAGTTACAGGAGACATTCTTAAATAATTTCCATAAATATCAAAGTGCTGATGCTTGATTATAGATGAAATGATTTATAAAGATAAATTATAAGCATACTAAACTACCATTGCATATCATGTTTTCAATTTATAAGATATTAGGTAATTATTTACCCTGATATAGGTTATTATTTGTCGAATTAAACTTTTGGCATGTGAGAATATATAAAATATATCATGTATGGAATATATAATGACATTCTTATAAACAAGCTGACATTGGCCTTAGTTTAATAATTTTACTCCAATATGTATATATTGTATATATAATGCATACAGTATACTGCATATATATAGTTAGTACAGAAAATTTATTTGGTTCATCTAACAACGATTCAATATTATAAGTGAAATAATCGCAATAACTAACCAGTTAAAATTATATACTAATATTATTATAACATTAATCATGTATTTGTTCTTCATCCGCGCCATTTAAATAAGTAGGTATATTGGAATACAAGAATACCTAATAACACGAAATCATTATTGAAAAAATCGGTCATTCTTAATAATTATTTAAAGATAAAATCATTTCCATGCTGAAATTATTAAAAACAGGGTTGCAAAACGAAATATATAGAACAATTATTTTGTACGTTCTAAAGAAAAATATCGGATTTTTTTATTGAGAACCATTGAACCTGCCGTATTTTGAATAGTTTCTAGTTTAAAATAAGGTTCTGTGGTGATTTAATGTTCCAAGTTATTAATTTATTGGTGAAAGTGAAATTGTGTATCTATCACGTGTATAATATTTAAGAGTTCAGTGGTTATTGTATCCTATTGAAAAAAATATAGCTATGCTAGGCTATATATTATATAATATAGGTAGCCTAGCTAATTTGTACTTTTTTGGGTTTTGAAATTCACTACCTACCTAGGTAAGGTGCCTACTGATGACACCAGTTATCTATCTAACAATAAATGATTTTTCACCTAGCTATGTATAATGTACTAGCACATAGGTATCAGGAAATGCACTGTAACTTGTACTCTAAGTTGCCTATGTCCAAGTTACTCCCACTGTGACATATCTATGTACCCACAGCCAACAGGCGACTCAAGTTATTAGTTATAGAGTACTACCGATGTCAGTTAAGCAAATTAGTTGGCTTCTATTTTAAATGGTCCACTCGTCCACACATTCTGATAGCTATATACCTTAGCCATGTTTCAAAGTGTGCACTGTGAACAAAGTCGCCAGTATAGCCTATATTGATACGAATCTAAAAGATGAGCGGCGCACCAAATGACGGCGCACCCACCATACGTTCTATTAGATAGATCATAGGTAGATTGAAAGATGATTTATGATACCTATATGTAGAAATGTAGTGAATTTGATATTTGTTGTTTCAAATTTATGACTGATGATACCTGAATGATGTGAATCCACAACCAGTCTGTATTTGGTTTACAAAATTCCAATTACTTTTCCAAAAAGCTGAAAAAAAATCAGCAAAATACATACCTACCTACCTATTGTTGAAATTTTAGTTAAATGTATTACACACTCGTTATATATTTAATGTTAACATCCTGTTAGACTAGCTCAGCTATATTAAATTACCTATTGTTTCAATAACCATGTATTACTTTTAAAGAGAAACGGACATAAGGTCTAAAGTTGATCACACTTCCGTCGAGGGTTAAATACCCTGATTGTAGTTTCTGAAGGCAGTCTGTCTTGAACATTACTCAGTGAGAGATGAGTTCCACTCATCTCTCCATAGACTTCTAATTGTATAACATATTTACTCTTTAAATAAACTCTATGTCTTAACGTTGTGACCTTATCCTTTGGTAAACAGTCTTTCAACAAAAGGTTCTTGCGAACTAAGACTTGTGTTACTGTTCCAATTAAATATTAATAATTATATTCAGTGAAATTATTCTTATGAATTAGAATAATGTTAAAACATCAATTCAGTTAAACAGTAAATCAATTTAACTGCATTGGTTGTTTATGTTTGTTAAGTATTGAATGATAGTAAATACTTTCAACAAAAGGTTCTTGCGAACTAATACTTGTGTTGCTGTTCCAATTGAATATTAGTAATTATATTCAGTGAAGTTATTCTTATGAATTAGAATAATTTTAAAACATCAATTCAGTTAAACAGTAAATCAATTTAACTGCATTGGTTGTTTATGTTTGTTAAGTATTGAATGATAGTAAATACTTTCAACAAAAGGTTCTTGCGAACTAATACTTGTGTTGCTGTTCCACTTGAATATTAGTAATTATATTCAGTGAAGTTATTCTTATGAATTAGAATAATTTTAAAACATCAATTCAGTTAAACAGTAAATCAATTTAACTGCATTGGTTGTTTATGTTTGTTAAGTATTGAATGATAGTAAATACTTTCAACAAAAGGTTCTTGCGAACTAATACTTGTGTTGCTGTTCCAATTGAATATTAGTAATTATATTCAGTGAAGTTATTCTTATGAATTAGAATAATTTTAAAACATCAATTCAGTTAAACAGTAAATCAATTTAACTGCATTGGTTGTTTATGTTTGTTAAGTATTGAATGATAGTAAATACTTTCAACAAAAGGTTCTTGCGAACTAATACTTGTGTTGCAGTTCCAATTGAATATTAGTAATTATATTCAGTGAAGTTATTCTTATGAATTAGAATAATTTTAAAACATCAATTCAGTTAAACAGTAAATCAATTTAACTGCATTGGTTGTTTATGTTTGTTAAGTATTGAATGATAGTAAATACTTTCAACAAAAGGTTCTTGCGAACTAATACTTGTGTTGCTGTTCCACTTGAATATTAGTAATTATATTCAGTGAAGTTATTCTTATGAATTAGAATAATTTTAAAACATCAATTCAGTTAAACAGTAAATCAATTTAACTGCATTGGTTGTTTATGTTTGTTAAGTATTGAATGATAGTAAATACTTTCAACAAAAGGTTCTTGCGAACTAATACTTGTGTTGCTGTTCCAATTGAATATTAGTAATTATATTCAGTGAAGTTATTCTTATGAATTAGAATAATTTTAAAACATCAATTCAGTCAAACAGTAAATCAATTTAACTGGTTTGTTTGTTTATGTTTGTTAAGTATTGAAAGATAATAAATACTTTGAAAACATGTCTTCAAATAAGTTACCGGGGATTGTTCCCCTAGACGGAAACAGACATCAACAGGGCGATAACTCCAGCAGCAGTGGTTACGGTTCAGGGGGCTATGGGGGTAACAGCTACTCATCCCAGAGCTACCCCAATCTGGATACACCCAGCAAGGAGGAGGATACGGCACTTTGAACAGTGGGGGGTACTATGGACAGCAGCAGAATTACTATGCACATTGCACAGCAGCAACAGACACCGCCAACCCAAACCTCTTACGGCAACTGGGGACAACAGGCACCGGGCGGTTGGAGTGCCGCAACCACTGGACAAGCTGCCGGTACTTGGAGTGGCTATGGACAACAAACCGGACAAACGCCCCAGCAAAGCTGGAGCAACTCCACATACTTGTGGTGGCTATGGGAACTACAACTACAAGAAGTAAAATAAGTAAAGACTTGTTTGTTTGTAAATAGCTACACAAGAAAGTGGTAGTGTTAAGTTGCTAAAAGTCTAGTGGTAGGTTTAGTTAACTTTCGCCTCTACGGTTCTTGCACCGGTGTACAACTTGCTTCAGCATTTGGGAAGTGAATTCTCAAATTAATTGAAATTAGTTTTTTGGATAGTAGTTAGATAGAATTTTTATTGCTTTTTAATGATCAGCAGATTAATCTTTGAATCGTAACAAAAACTACCGACACAGCATTTAATTATTATTTTAATTGATGACTCAGCATGTTTACTTAATAGAAGTACGCGGTCTATTAGGTGAGCATATGAATTGAATACAGATGAATTGATATTCATACTGTGAATATTTGTGAATATTTAGAAGTGAATATTTAGAAATAAATATTTTTTCATTTTGAAATACTAATTAGATTTTGATGATTAGAAAATTTTAGAGTCAAAATAAATTAGGAATTTGCAGGAATGAAATATTTTTAAATTAATATACATAAATGAAATGGTTATATTTATAACTAATTTGCAGTAAAATATTGAACGAACTTTAAATTTTTCTGAAGAAAGAATTTAATAGTAAATTTTATTCAATAAAATAATTAAAAAATAGAAATTCTATTTTTCAACGGAAGGATGTTAATTTTAATTGCATGATTGTTAATCAATGTTACTTTTTACAAGTTAAATTGAAATAAAATTATTGATTGTTTAAAGCAAGAATGTCACAATATGTTAAGTTCAGTTTTGATGTGTATTCATACTATTTTTTATGTTATATGTAAGTTTGAAATATTTTATATACATAGTATATTTTCTTTTTGGATTTCTGAAGACTCTAGTTAATATCGACATTCAGAAATAAAAAGAGGGGAAGAAAGGAATTATTTGAAATAGAATTAAACCATTAATAAATGTTTAAAATTCTTGCAGTTATAGGTTTGATGTTTATGATTGTTCAATTTGAAGTTCAGAATTTTTCAATTTGAGTTTTAATGTTTTGAATTTTAGGATTGATTAAAATGGGATTTATGTCTTTAAATTTAGAATAATTCATTTCCTATGTAAATTGTTGTTCATTGTTTTTTTTTAATGGATCGTCTGACATATTAAACACTAAGAACGGCTTGAAAAATATTTTTTTTTGTAAGTGAAACTATGCTTGCTGACATATTCACTAAACCGTTGCCTATTGATAGATTTACCAAATTTGTTAAATTAATAGGTATGAAAAATATATAATGTCGTGTGAGGAGGAGTGTTGAAATTTTAGTTAAATGTATTACACACTCGTTATATATTTAATGTTAACTTCCTGTTAGACTAGCTCAGCTATATTAAATTACCTATTGTTTCAATAACCATGTATTACTTTTAATGAGAAACGGACATAAGGTCTAAAGTCGATCACACTTCCGTCGAGGGTTAAATACCCTGATTGTAGTTTCTGAAGGCAGTCTGTCTTGAACATTACTCAGTGAGAGATGAGTTCCACTCATCTCTCCATAGACTTCTAATTGTATAACATATTTACTCTTTAAATAAACTCTATGTCTTAACGTTGTTAACCCACTGTTATTTAACCTAATTCTAACACCTATTTCATGATAGATACTAAGATAGCTATTTGAATGAGCCACCAACATTTTTTTTATTTACCTAGCCACCAAAAATAAAAAAAATAATGGTAACATTATAGTTATACTAACATAGGAATAAATAGCTAAAATCCACAGACTTTACTAGTATTATATTATTTTCGAAGGGGAAAAATTCCACTGACAAGTGGATGGAATTTAACATGAAATTATTGAAATACAGTCTGGGCATTATACCAGTCTGTATTTGAGGCACAAAATTCCACTGACTTTTTAAAAGTTTAAAAAATCCACCATAAATTTCTATTAATTTGGCTGATCCAGCAACTTTTTTCTAACTTATCCACCAAAAATTAATGGTAACTTAGGATTATTGGAATAAATGGCTATAAAAATCCACCGACTTTGCCAGAATATTATTTTCAAAGGGCAAAAAATTACCACGAAATACAGACTGGGACATTAATTGAGTCAGAGAGATAGATATTCGCAGTCGCTAGAGTCTTGACTGACTACTAGGTATATTGAATTTTCTTCAATAGTTTTAAATTCATTCCTACCTATGATCTATCCAGGATGCAGGAACTGGTAAAGTGTTCTCCAAGATATCCTACATTTTGACTTCTGTTCTCAGTAAAATACATGTAAATGTAGGAGGAAATTATTGATTGTTTGCACAGAAAATGTTAAAAATGTCATATATTCTGCAGACTGGCTAGTACCTATACAAGCTATATCTATTTACCTGAATTTTACTTTGATCATTAAAAGAGATCTCTGTATTATTGTATACAAAATATGCCAGTTAATCTGTTGATGCCAATTAATTGACCCTCAGCCTTACATAATAAGTTACATTTGTAAAGGTCAAAACTCAGATATGTCTAATTAGCTTAATGCCAGTCTACAGAATATGAGACATTTTTAACATTTTCTGTAATAACAGTCTGAACAGTCCTTAGTTTTCTCCTATATTTGCATTAATTTTACTGAGAACAGAAGCCAAAACAGAACATTTTTTGGAGAACAGTTTACCAGTTCCTACAGTCTGGGCTTAATGTTTTGATTTAATTTAATTTCTATGTTCCCATGTTAATTTGGTCTAAAATTTTAAGAAATGAGCCAAAAATTGACATGTCTCAGAATCTTTAAATTTTGGCTTGAAATTGGCTAACAATCTGCCAGTCTCTTGAACATGGCATGATGATGATTATTCAGATTATATAAGATGCATCTTGACAGTTTCAATATATTTAGGTACCTTTTCTCATGTAAATTTTGGCACTAGCTATATTTATAGAGTCAACATAGTTTTAAAATTTAGATAAATGGAGCAGTAAAATTAGGTTGCTTTCACTAGAAACCTTTCTTTGACTGACGGAGGTCGCTTTTCTTTGACGGAGGTCGCTTTTCTTTTACGGAGGTCGCTTTTCTTTGACGGAGGTCGCTTTTCTTTGACGGAGGTCGCTTTTCTTTGACGGAGGTCACTTTTCTTTGACGGAGGTCGCTTTTCTTTGACGGAGGTCGCTTTTCTTTGACGGAGGTCACTTTTCTTTGATGGAGGTCGCTTTTCTTTGACGGAGGTCGCTTTTCTTTGACGGAGGTCGCTTTTCTTTGACGGAGGTCGCTTTTCTTTGACGGAGGTCGCTTTTATTTGACGGAGGTCGCTTTTCTCTGATGGAGGTCTTTTTTCTTTGATGGAGGTCGCTTTTCTTTGATGGAGGTCGCTTTTCTTTGACGGAGGTCGCTTTTCTTTGACGGAGGTCTCTTTTCTTTGACGGAGGTCACTTTTATTTGACGGAGGTCGCTTTTCTCTGATGGAGGTCGCTTTTCTTTGATGGAGGTCGCTTTTCTTTGATGGAGGTCGCTTTTCTTTGACGGAGGTCGCTTTTCTTTGACGGAGGTCACTTTTCTTCCATGTTACAAACCAGTCTGCAAAACATGCGCAATCAGTCTTCAAATATTCAATTTTTGGAGCAATTCTTTCCAAAAGATTTTTAAATTTTTCTCTAAAATGGCCAGAAATCTCTAAACACTCCAATAATTACATGTAAACATAGGAATTGATAAAGAAATTGTCGCCAGATAATTCAGGACACTAATTTCAAGGGCCATAATAGTCACCTGATAAATTTCACAACTTCATGCATCTTTTGCAGACTGGGTTACAGAGTATGTCAGTTAAAGCCAATTAATTGGCTTAAATTTCAAGAGGTCAAAATTCAGATATGTCTAATTGGCTTAAAATTTTGAATTAATTCCTATGTTCACATGGACGCAGGACGTGACAATTTTTTGACGCAAGAGGTGACTATTTTTTGACGCAGGAGGTGACTATTTTTTGACGCAGGAGGTGACTATTTTTTGACGCAGGAGGTGACTATTTTTTGACGCAGGAGGTGACTTTTTTTTTTGACGCAGGAGGTGACTATTTTTTGACGCAGGAGGAGACTAATTTTTAACGCAGAAGGTGACTATTTATGACGCAGGAGGTGACTATTTTTTGACGCAGGAGGTGACTTTTTTTTTGACGCAGGAGGTGACTATTTTTTGACGCAAGGTACACACGACACTATTTTTTCACACATGTTACACCCCTATTTAATTATCTCATCTATTCTTCTATTAGCAACATGTGTAGAATTTTAAGTGCATGCTCCTGTTACAACTTAAAGTAATGCATTGAGTAGAAAAATAGTGCTTAAGTCATAGTTCAGAGATGGTTCGGTTATTTGATCATGATGGCCATACCTACTTAGAAAGATGATGCTGGGTGGTTATTATATACTATATTATTCAGAGTCTAAATCCTTGCTCACTCACCAGTGTCATTGTTTTCAGTCCTTTGACCAATGAGATATTTTTCTAATTATCTTAAATGGTCAGATAATCCAAGAAACTTTGATAGATATTTGAATTTAATGCATATTTTCCCAATATTGTCACGTTAAAACTCAATGTTTAGGACATTAAATAGAAATTTAATTTTTATTGCATAGTATGGAAGTGGCTTATATCACTCCTATTTATTTAGATAACTGGTGTTCTATCAGTTATCTACCTATGTTCTTGTGTTAATTTTCATATATATATACTGAGTGTGATCATTATTAAAAAATTATACATTGCTAACTCAAATTGTGAGTTTGTTTATGATAATCTGTATTGCTCCCTCTGGATATTGTTACTAACTAGGCTATTTTTATATATGTTGTTGAATTTGTTATATATGTCAAAACTAATATTTTTCTTTTCAGGAATATAATTTTTCAACACATTCCAAAAGGAAAATAGTTTGAGGAAAAGTTTGAGAAAAATTGTATGTATCAAACAATCAAGGATATTCAGTTCAAACTATAACATGTCTTTAGATGATGAAGAGGACATGATGCTATTCAATATGAAGTATTAGGTAAGTTCAGCTCTCTTTTCAATCTTCAATAAAATAATTGACACAATGGAATTTACTAGAGATGCACTGATACCATATTGGTAACTGATACCAGTTCCAAGTCCAATACCAATTATAGTATGATATTCAAGCTAAAGACACCAAAAATATTAGTTCTAGGTAGGTATATGTGGTTAAATTTACCACTAATTTATAAAGTTTACATTTACCTAGTTCTTTAGGATCTTCATGATATGTGATTGTTGCCTAGGTGTTTATACAAGTATACTACCTATGCAATAATGCATCCTAACGTCATAGCAATATAACAATTCATTGTCTAACATTAGAAGTGAAGTCTTACAAGTGTTACTTGCTCAGTGTAATACCTATAAATTTCATTTGTTAGAATATTTTTGTGCTATTGCAATTACCTAAAGTGTACCTAGTTTTGAACTACAGTGTACCTAGTTAGCTTTGAATTACAGTGTGGCTAGTTAGCTTTGAACTACAGTGTGCCTAGTTAGCTTTGAACTACAGTGTACCTAGTTAGCTTTAAACTACAGTGTGCCTAGTTAGCTTTGAACTACAGTGTGCCTAGTTAGCTTTGAACTACAGTGTGCCTAGTTAGCTTTGAACTACAGTGGGCCTAGTTAGCTTTGAACTGCGGTGTGCCTAGTTAGTTTTGAACTGCAGTGTACCTAGTTAGTTTTGAACTGCAGTGTAGCGTCAGACCGGGTGGCCTTGCGCACCTCAACATTCCGGGTGAAGTTGCGCATCGGTAATTGACGGCGAATGCGTGAAAATAATTCAAATCTGACAACACCATTGGAAAGAGCAGCTATTAAACCCCCTCCATAAATTTCTTGAAAATCGTAAGAGATTAAGTATAGATACTAAGTGTTCAAACAGAGACCTATGTTTTTTATAGCAAAATAACTATTTTGGACTAGAATCGAATCTCGGCGAACTATATGCTGTAGTGTTGATAATTATGCTCAAATTTGATTGCAATTTATGTTGGATACGCATAATTTACTGCAGATTAATGTCATGTAAGATGATTTTAATAATTATAAATTATTGAGATATAACCAATATACTAGATGCGCAAGAACACCCTGGGAATATTTTAATTCACGGGTGGACTTGCGCATATTTATTAATGAAGTTAAAGAGCTCTTATTCATTAATAAACCTGTGATATTCATCCCTGATACTCCCATATCACGTTAATTCCACAGCAGCCTCACGGCAATTCCACAGCAGACTCACGGCAATTCCACAGCAGACTCACGGCAATTGCACAGCTGACTCACGGCAATTGCACAGCAGACTCACGGCAATTGCTCAGCAGCCTCACGGCAATTGCTCAGCAGCCTCACGGCAATTTCACAGCAGCCTCACGGCAATTTCACAGCAGCCTCACGGCAATTTCACAGCAGCCTCACGGCAATTTCACAGCAGCCTCACGGCAATTCCACAGCAGACTCACGGCAATTGCACAGCTGACTCACGGCAATTGCACAGCAGACTTACGGCAATTGCTCAGCAGACTCACGGCAATTGCACAGCAGACTCACGGCAATTGCACAGCAGACTCACGGCAATTGCACAGCAGACTCACGGCAATTGCACAGCAAACTCACGGCAATTGCACAGCAGACTCACGGCAATTACACAGCAGACTCACGGCAATTGCACAGCAGACTCACGGCAATTGCACAGCAGATTAGGGGCAGATTTATGGCAGTTGCATAGCATATCGGGGTTAGATTTTCTATGCACAGTTTATACACAGGGTGAACTTGCGCACTGCGCAGTTTCACATTGGGTGTATTTGCGCGGTGCGCAAGTACACCCGGTAAGTGCGCAAAATTCACCCGGTTTCTCCCCACAATCTTTGCGCACAGTTTTTAAATGATAACTTTTTTTTCTTCAAAACTTAAAGAGTTGAAACTTGGCTTGCACCTAGGACTACCCTTCATCTATCTGCACACAAAAAGTCAGATTGGTAAATTCTATTGAACAAAATTCATGAATATGCCAGACTAAATCAGAAAAGGTTTCTGGCTAAACTTCACTCCGTAACCTTGAATAGCATGAACTGCTAAACTAAAGTATTTAGTTTCCAGTACCCGTACTTGGTAAAACGCCACATAAATTAGCCGTACTCTTAAATTTTAGTCCAGCGATTCTCCCTTTTACTCACTGAAGTTCAAAGACTCTGATAATATTCTATTTCATTGGAAATAATGTCATTAAATGACCCGGACGCTCTAATCGTAAGAATTTCCCATATCTTGACTCTTTCTACCTAAACAGTCTATATTTTCTGACTGGCGCTAAAATATAGTGTAATTGCTAAACTTCACTCGGTTACATTAAATTGAGTAATTAACTAAGCTAATATATTTTGTGAGATGAACTCATATTTTATGGAGATTTTGTAAAGACAGGCTGAATACATTTTTCAAACTTTTACAGAAATGGGTGGGTAAACAAAAAATAGGATTTCTTCATATATTGTGTAATATGATAATTCACAGAAACAAAAACAAATATTACAAAGAATTGAAAAAAGGCAAACCGCCACTCACATAGATAACGCATACCTAATATATATAAATTACAATCAAAAAGTTATATAGAAATATATTTATATTAGCAATTTTGATAAAGACTTCTTTATTTCCTTTAAAGGAAAATTAGAGAGCAACTCTGATGACAATAGATGTTTGATAGGTTTGATAGTGATGTTACCTTTACATGTTATGAAAAGCTCTTTGGAGCCGTTGACACTTTCCATTGCAAATTTGAGAGCTTCAGTCAATTCCTTTGTATTCATCGTTTGCTTAATTTTCTTATTTCTAAGATTAAGTAGAGTTTCATCATTTTCATGAGGAGGACTGCCATCCCTATTCCTCTTGTTTGGTGTTGAGGTTCTCAACTTTTCTTGGGATAAAGAAATTTCTGTTGATTGATCGTGAACGGTAGAAGATGAGGCTTCATTAGCTAAAGATTCGAAATCTGAGAATATATCAGAGAGTGTGATATCAGAAGATTCAGCGATACAGGGCCTGTTCATAGCACTAGTTTGGTGATTTATACCTGCAGAAGTTGATGGCTGAGATTCTTTATAGCTTTGTGATGACCGGTCACACAACACTCTCAAACTTGCCTCGCAAGTTTCTTCGTAGTTATAGTGTTTCAGTTGCACCTCTCTGGTATGGCCCATAGAAGAAGCCAAATCCCGCAATCCTGCTTCTGTAGTTAACTTTTTCATCGAATCTGTCACTGTAGAGCTTCTGATTGATCTGGAGCTTATGCTCTTTCCAGACTGGGTCTTGAATCTTCTTAAAATATTAAAAAGACTCACATAAGAGAGCTCAGGCTTAGATCTAGAAGAAGTTATCTCATGTGTAAAAACATAAGGAGTGCTGACATCATTCAGTAACGATTCCCTAATGTGCGCGATGTAATATTTGAGAATTTTGAATTCCTTTTCAGTGTAGGCAATTGTTGCAGGTACTCCTTTCTTTGTGTTCTTGTGTTCGTGAACACTTATCATATGATAATTTGTTTCATCAACTTTCTTTATCTCTGCTTTATCAACTTCGTCCAATTTTAAGCATATAATTTCTTTGGACCGACGTGATAATCTAATGGTGGCAACTGCAATCAGACAGTCTCTTACCCTCATTTTTTCTTCAAGTGTGACAATTTGAATTTCAAGAGTGATGACTCGCCTGTAGATTTCAGATAGATCCTCTGTAAGTTTTCCAAGAAGATCGTCCATCTCTTCTCTCTTCACGAGTTTTCCTTTAGCTTTTTCTTTCGTTATTATGAGGTCAGCTCCCTTACTTTTAGATAGGACGTTGCTGAAAGTGGTAATTTCCTGTTGAGTTTGTTTTAAACGGAAATTACGAGAAACCATCTCATCACAAGACATCTTCTCATGGGATTCAGGACTGTCCACATCAAGAAATATGAACTTTATGAAAACATTGAAGGTACTTAGATACTTCAATTTGCTGGTGGCGGTAATATTCGATACACCTTTGAAGTTTGTGAGAATTTCTCTTATTTTCCTTGCATCGAATAAATCTTTACTCTCCAGTTTTGATCCAGTTTTCTCCTCGTAGCTTAGAAGAATATCGAATGTTGTGTTACAAAGTCTACGGGGATTCGCATACTGACGGTCTTCAAGGTGTTTCAAAAATGAATTCTTCCAAGAAATCATCTTCTCAGAATACGGTCTGGTGTCTTGGTAACGGACAGTTTTGTATTTGACGTCTGCAGCTCTCCATTGGTGATCGAAAATTTCTCTTTCGAGATCATTTTTTGCAGCATTCTTCTTCACAAAAGCTTGTTCGCGTTCCTCACGGAGTATTCTCAAGCTTTCAACAGTGGTTTGCTGCTCAGCCACGACATCGCCTTTCTCTTTCTTCGCAGTTTCCAGTTCTTCGCCTTCTAAGAGAATCATTCTACCATTACACTTCTTTAAATAACATTTGGGAACAACTTCCGAATCTTTAATGTAAGAGTTATAAGCAGATATATTTCTATCTTTTTCAATCTTATGCGTTACTTTTAAGTGGGTGGTCATATTCGATTGCAGTGTTTTGCAAAGAACACACAGCTTCCAGTTGTGACGTCGTGAAACAAGGTTAGTTTTACCATCTCCTTTATTCTTGTATTCAACCTTGTCAGACAAATCCGATTTATCAACAGTTATATCAGAATTAGATGTTATAGCGATGGACATCTTTACTATGTAGTCAACATCCCTTTGAGTGATGCCAGGATGCATAGTTTTCATGTGTCTTCGCAACCTATAAGTTTGTACTCCACATGATTTAATCAAACATGTGACTCTCTTAGTTCCATCTTTCTGACGCATTATAGAATCATTTGCGTTGTTTGGGAGTACAGATCTTTCTTCATCAGGTTCTCCCAAAACCATATCCATCTTCTTACAGTCCATCATATTAGCCATGAAGAATTCCTTTGCTAATGAAATTTTGGTTTTAAAAACCAATTCAGCTGCTTTCACATCGGCAGCAAACTCTTGTACTAGTTTATTGTAACTAATTCTAGTCGAGAGTGAATATCGGTTAGTTGAAGAATCGAAGTCCATGACGAGAAGATCTTCTAGAAGGCGCACATCAACATTTTCTTCCTCTAATCGACGGTGTACCTCTTTGATCTGTTCAAAAAGATTGAAAAAATAATGTTTCACTACTGAGAATGAATAAATGAATGAATGAATCCTATTTGAATGAGAGATTGCACTATAATTTCATAAAATATCAAATCTATATATAATTCAATGAAAGTTTGTATGTTTAGGTGTTGTGGTAATTAATTACCTGCAAAATATCCTTCATATCTTCTCTTTGGATATTTTTTGGAGTGATCTCTCTCGCGACTGCGAGTAAATTCTCATCCTGGTCACCATTTGACGATTCTTTAACGAGAAGGGTCTCTTTTGAAGAATTCGGAACAGGTAAATTTTGTGATAAGTCTGCAATGGACAGGGTTTGAGGGTCAATTTGAACCACGTCACATTCAGGAATCGAAAGTACCCCAACCCTTTCACAAGTCTTAACCGCATCTCTCTCTTTAGAATCATTCACTTCGCTTTCTTGTCCAAGTTTACCACTGTCTTTGTGTGGACAATCGACTGGTTTCTTGTGGTGCACTGGAATCGGTTCTGTCATAACTTCGATAGATTGCGATGGTAAAGTCTCGTCAATAGCCACTCGTTCCATAGTATTTTGATTGCCATGATTATGGTCAGTGGTGGTGCTTGGTCCTGCTTCACCAACTGGAATGACTGGAATCGAACCTATAAAGATTTTAAATACAAATAAAATAAACCATAGTAAATAATAATTAAAATATATGATGTCTTCGGAATATTCAAACTTACCAGTTGAATGAGTTGCAGGATTCATTAAATTAGGCAGATTTATCTCAAGAAACTCGCGCAAATCAAAGTCTTCGGACGAATCAGTTGGTCTGCGATGGCAAAGTCTCGTTAAGACACTCGCTTCACAATATTTTTGTTGCTAGGATTCTGGAATTGAAGAACTGAATCAATAATAAATTTATGTGAAAAACTAAATATTTTTACGTCATCAGTATATACTAGATTAGTACTACTTTAGCGAGAATATTTAATGTTAGACGAATAATATTAGTACCTACCTGCATTTTATTAAACAATACAAATCTAAATAACCCTAATGTCGGACATCATGGTTGCAGTAACTGTATAATTACCGAACACTCCTAGTACTCGAAAAGTGGGCATATACATTATACATATAATATGAACAAAGCAGACCTTTATAGATTCTAATTAATTTTATGTCGACACACACACTATACTGTAAATTTTATTTAATATCAGACTGATGGAATGATAGACTAGATCAAGCTTATAATTAAACTGAGAAAATATTTGGATCTTTCCTATTTGATGACCTCCACCAAATTTAATTTAAATTAATTTTTTCTTAATATGTACTTTTGTCTATAGAACCCGAAAATCATAAGGGTTTGGAGTTACTTATTTCCTATGTATTACTAAAGGATTGAGAACTTTAAAAAAACTAGTTTTAACGCTTTTTGGCCCATTTTGGACAAAGATATCCGTAATGTAGTTTGTTGTATCCGCTAGTTTGTTGTACTGCACACTCTATGATTGATTAAAAACCTGGCAGGGGGGTATGGGGGGCGGCACGCCCCCCATTATATATGTATCAGTATTGAAGTGAAGTAATAAATGGAAAATATCATGGGAACTGGAAATATTAGATATAGGTATTTAGGGGGGAATGCCACCCCAAAGCCCCCTGCCAGGTCATTGATCAATCATGAGGTGTGCAGTACAACCAACTAGCGGATAAAACAAACTACATTACCGTTTCTTGTTAAAATATCTAATCTTTAAATAATTTCAATGAAAACACGAGTTTTTTTCAAAACTCTCAATCCTTAAGTAATACATAGGAAATAAATAACTTTAAACCCTCATATCTCAAAAAGTGTTAGTTTTTACAAAATACGGTTATGATTTTCGGATTTTATGGACAAAATGCATATAAAAATTAATTTTAAATAAATTTGGTGGGGGTCGTTAAATGGGAAATATCCAATAGTTTCTTCCTACCGTCTTTATGATGATAATAATACGACACTAATTATTGTCTATTGTAAGGTCTATACTAACCCAGAATTCATTATATAGAATAGTAATTTTATATATCAAACAAAAGGACATATCGTAGACGTAAAATGTAATTCAATAACAAGGAGCTGAAATAAGCAGTGCATAAGAAAATTGGCTCCATGAACAAAGTCTTCTAACAATGCTTATGAATGCAAAAAAGGTAATTTATTATTATTAATGCAATCATATAAATCACATAATTTAGGAATGAGAAAAAAAGCACACAAGCACCGGTGACTGCACTCATAGATGGAAAAGAAAAATGAAGGCTTATTTTTTATGTTCAATAAGAAGATAAATTATAAATATATTAAAAATAAGATAGTAGAGGGGTTTAAAGTCTGCTGTGGAATCAAAGGCCATATCGCTGACGCTGAAATTAAGTACAAGATACCTCAAGAAGCAGTCAAAAAGGAAAGTGACTCCATAAACCAAGTCGATGACCATTAGTCAGTAGTGACAATGCTCATGGATGCAGAAAAGCTACTCTGTGAATGCAGTCACTTACCAAGGAATGTGACAAAACGGGACACAAGCAACGGTGGCTGCACTAACGGATGGAAGAGGAAAATGAAGAGGTGATAGTAAATGAAGCCTACGAGCCTACCTAACACATAAATCCAAGACCTCGTAGTTGAAGAACATAATCCTAGCGCTACCCTAGCGTAAATATGAAAAAAGACAATCCATAATCCAAATTAAAATAGTTCGGGGCTTAAAAGAACGCTAGGTTAGTCATATGATCGAATATAAATTTGCAAAACATTTATTACTCTTAAGAAGCAAGGTTCAACAAAAACAGTTGAATAGGATTGGGAATCTAATACCTATATAAATTGAACAACTACTTGCACCCTCTCTAGGGTCACGCAGGTAAATTGCGGCCCTTCAATTTTTAATTGCGGCCCTCTAAGAGAGTCTCTAAAATATTCTGAATCGAAATTACATTTAAATCTTGCAAAACTATCAAAAGAAGCTCGGTGCATTCTATAACTCATTAATTTAAGTTTTGACGTGTGTTTTGAAGATATGATATTTCAGTTGTTAGAGGCCACAGTTAGTGAGTGGGCCGTAATTTACCTGCGTGACCCTATATACCTTGGTCTTCATACATTATGTATAACAATGTATGAATAACTAATAACAGACTAAAAATAATCACCACAAATAACTAATGTCTACTACATTTTAAATTATACATATACTTGTAAGGTACTCACATACGATAGAAGATGCACGATGAAGCACCTTAACTACAAGACAATCTTTTGTTCACTGCATAGCTTTATTGTACGAATTTACTTCATAATGAAATATAGTGGTTATTGGCAACTCAGCCAGCCACACTCTTTAGCCATTGAAATTACTGAAAGTAAAACGGCCAATTTGTGAATATCTCATTTTCTTTTTATGGAGACATTTATATGAAGATCTGTCTGGATCAAACGATTTGTTATTAAAAATGCTACAGAGTTGTGCCCCTTAGAGCGACAAATAAAAAACATCAAAAAAGATATAGAAGGTTTTCGTTTTTCCGGCTATATTAGTATTACAGCGAACCCAACCCCAAGCCCAGCCACACTTTAGCCTGAAAGAGGTGTTATTTTGGGCATTAGTGTTGCCATCGTAATTGACATGGTGTTGCCACTTATATTTTGTTTATACTTTCCCTATGAACCATACAATATACTTTATATTATTAGATAACTTAGATTATGAAATTAGTGTATATATCATATTTCCAAATACTCAGTTTGATCGATTTAAGTAGCTCTTGAGTGTATTATAGTTGATCCATTTATAATAGTTTAAATAAATGGAATTCTTGGAAGCGATTAGCATTGCAAGTATTTAAATTAATGAATCCTTATTGAATAGCTAAATACAATCAGAATTATGATAATTAAATATTATTTTTGTATTCATAAATTTGACCATTTAAATTGTCAGCGAACCCAACCCCAAGCCCAGCCACACTTTAGCCTGAAAGAGGTGTTATTTTGGGCATTAGTGTTGCCATCGTAATTGACATGGTGTTGCCACTTATATTTTGTTTATACTTTCCCTATGAACCATACAATATACTTTATATTATTAGATAACTTAGATTATGAAATTAGTGTATATATCATATTTCCAAATACTCAGTTTGATCGATTTAAGTAGCTCTTGAGTGTATTATAGTTGATCCATTTATAATAGTTTAAATAAATGGAATTCTTGGAAGCGATTAGCATTGCAAGTATTTAAATTAATGAATCCTTATTGAATAGCTAAATACAATCAGAATTATGATAATTAAATATTATTTTTGTATTCATAAATTTGACCATTTAAATTGTAATAGTGAGTTTTTCTGTTAGAACTGTTTTCTGTGCCGTTTCTTGAATTTCCTAAAGTAATAAGCATTTCATCATTCGAAAATAGTATATCATTAATATGCAAATATATTTTCCAGTTGCGAAGAAGAAAAGTAGTATTTGTGGCAATGGAATAATGATAATAGCTCTCGAGTGATTAAGAAATTGTTCAAATTAGAATAATAATTGATATAGGAATTAGATATGAAATAATTTACAATTCTATGATTTGTATACTTAATGACTAGTTATCTGAATAATACCTTTTTCGAAAAAGTAATTTTGAAACCATATTTTGTTACTTGGGAATTAACTACAACTAATCATTCAGCATTCATTAAAAAATATTTCTCATTATTGAATTCTGGTGTATTTGCAAATCTGCCTTCACTTGTTTAAAAAACTGACGAGAATATTTCGAATTAGTGAATTGTCAGTGTATGAACCATAAATAATGGCAACAACATCAGTAGTGCAGCGCTCAAGATGGGTGCTCACCCTTCATAATTACGATGTGACTACCGATTATAAGCAATATCTCATGAATCCTATATTTAAAATTCGTAGAGCTGTAATCGGAAAGGAGGTCAGTGAGAATAATGTTCATCACATTCAAGGGTATATCGAGTATGAAAGAAGTTATCGTCTTAGTCATTGTAGAAAAGTGCTTTGTGCAGCTCACTGGGAAGCTGCTTCAGGTTCATCTTTGGTCAATTATAGATATTGTACTAAGGGTGGAACTTTTTTCACGATTGGAGACTTCGCAAAAGAAGAAGCTGGAAGCTGTTCTGGTAAGTTACGGTTTTATTAATAATATTTCTTGTATAATTTTCCTTCGCTTAATTTGGTTATTTATTCAATTTAGTTTACTCTTTCCTCATCACTTTAGCTTAGTCATTTATCTGATTTAGTCTACTCTTTCCTCATCACTTTAGCTTCGTCATTTATCTGATTTAGTCTACTCTTTCCTCATCACTTTAGCTTCGTCATTTATCTGATTTAGTCTACTCTTTCCTCATCACTTTAGCTTCGTCATTTATCTGATTTAGTCTACTCTTTCCTCATCACTTTAGCTTCGTCATTTATTCGATTTAGTCTACTCTTTCCTCATCACTTTAGCTTCGTCATTTATTCGATTTAGTCTACTCTTTCCTCATCACTTTAGCTTTGTCATTTATTTGATTTAGTCTACTCTTTCCTCATCACTTTAGCTTTATTAATTATTTAGTGAATCTTTTGCGACTGTCATTCTAAGTCAGATTTGTTTCATTGTCTATAAGATTCCGTACATTCTTTTGTTGGACAATGAGTAATGTGTAATTTTTCCCTATAACAATAATTCACTTTAAAAATGTTTGCAGATGGAATACGAAACATGACAGTTCCGTTGCTGCTTCGGGGACTCTTGCATCCAAAAACTGCTGCGCAAGTCAAAGTAAGCAAAGATTACTTTGAGCGCCACAGTTGTTTTGACAAAGTGACTGTCATGATTAAGAATATGGAGAAAAATAGTTCTCTTTTTGAGAATTGGAAGGGGAAAAAACTGTACCTATGGCAATATCAGTGTTTGACAATGATAATGAAGCAATCTGATAGGAAGATCATGTGGGTCACTGATTTGGAAGGTAACAAGGGCAAAAGCTATCTTGCCCAATATTTGTCAACTCTCTACGGCTTCACCATAATCGAAGGTTCAATGTCTAGTCGTGATGCTGCATTCTTTGTAGGAGATGAATCTCGTGGATTTTGTATAGATGTATCGCGCTCTTCGATCAGTAATTTTGATTATTCTACTCTGGAGAGCTTGAAGAATGGTAAGTGTATTTTGAGGTAGTTAATTTTAAATAATTAAAATTACTTTTCCTCTTTCATTCATGAAATGGTACTTTTCTCTCTTAGGATTTTTGATGTCAGGAAAGTATGCTGGCAGAGTGAAGAGATTTCCCATCATGCCTGTCATAGTTTTCTCCAATGCTTATCCTAATTATGCAGCGCTCTCGTCGGACAGGTGGGATGTATACCTACTGGGATCTAGTCCTTTTCTTGACTTGTCTAAAGATGCTATCATCAGTCCGAGAGAAAAGTTCCCATTTATTGAACCCTGCAGACCACCTGATTTGTCCGAAGACTTTGATTTGCGCGAGTTTCTTGAGATAAATCTGCCTAATTTAATGAATCCTGCAACTCATTCAACTGGTAAGTTTGAATATTCCGAAGACATCATATATTTTAATTATTATTTACTATGGTTTATTTTATTTGTATTTAAAGGTCCTCTCCAGGCTCCGGGAAAAAAATGAGTTTATTACATAATATTACAGAACTAAGGTCTACGATCATTATTCCGCAAACCGCATACAATTTGGTTCAGTATGTATTTTATTATTTGCTTTTAAAGTTTTTTAATACTCTGTGAGCAACAATCGAGCGAATCTCCAACCTGACGCTGAGAAAGAAGATTGTACACTCTTCGTTATGATTGTAAATTTAGATTTTTAAACAAACAAAGCGTTTTTGGCTCTCTATTAAGATATTAATTGTTTCTAAAAGTATATAAACGTTTCTATTATAAGTTTATCCAAATTTAAACCTTTAAACGAATAATGAATAGATTTAATAAACCAAATACCTAGTTGACAATCAAAACAAATGGTGTACATTCTTCTTCTTTAGACTGAAACTTAGAAAGTCGGAAGTAAAGTAGGTTTTGTAGAGTTTGGATTATAATAATCTTTAAAAGCATATAAAGTTAAAAATATGCTATCAAATTTTATGGGGTTTGCAGTAAAATAATGAGAAACATTAGCCTCGTTGATTTAGGCAATAAAAAAATTTGCTTGGAGGGGACCTTTAAAATCTTTATAGGTTCGATTCCAGTCATTCCAGTTGGTGAAGCAGGACCAAGCACCACCACTGACCATAATCATGGCAATCAAAATACTATGGAACGAGTGGCTATTGACGAGACTTTACCATCGCAATCTATCGAAGTTATGACAGAACCGATTCCAGTGCACCACAAGAAACCAGTCGATTGTCCACACAAAGACATTGGTAATATTTAATATTCATTTGAGATATATATTATTAAATTTAAATTATTAAACCCATTACTCTTATTTTTATTACAAAATTATTTATTTTTACAGAAATTACTTCAAAAGGTTGCAATTGTGTAAGAAAGCGATCCAGTTACACCAGTGTGGAGAATGATTTGATTCCAGAAGACGACAGCAGAGTTCCAATGCTCCTTGCAAGAATAACAGATGAAGAGGTACAGGAACCCGTTTCACCTGTGCAAAATGATGAGCAACAAGAATCTTCTGAACTAATGATTGAAAATCTTGATTCAGAAAATTCATCTATGGAAATCCTAAGGTCTCCAATACATATGGCAAGAGACTTTCTTTCACCTATTCCTGTGATCAAATCCCCTTCTCACAGCTATATCTCACAGCCTACAACCAATGATAATAATGATTCATCTGTGACCATTGAAGAGGTCGTTGATAGTGATTCAGACTGGGAAACCATCCCTAAAAATCTTCCAAAATGCATCAAGAACACAAGGGGCCAAAAGAAAAAGAGATCTTCGAAGAAGTTCTCCTTCAGTGACAGCCCCACCGATATACCCTCACAGAGCAGAATAGTATTTGATGGTGATGGGCAAATGTCTTGCAAAAAACTAAAGAAATGAGATGATAAATTTAGATGGTGAAGTTAATCAAATTTGTTCAAATTGATGTTATTCAATTTTTGAAATAAAAAAAATGCTATTGTTAAGTTTACCTAGAAATCACCGGAATTGATAGCTGAACTGATAAATTCAGTTGAATTTTCCTACAGCTTTGTTTCTTTAATAACTATTACTTTACTCAATATTACAAGTTTTCAAATTATGTATAGCTGTTTATCTTCCCTTTCTTTTATATTATAAAAATGAAACATTTGACTGAAGAAAAAATCGTAATTTTTAGTTTTATTCTAGCTGCTCATTAGACTTTGACTTAAATTTATTCGATTTAATCTACTCCTTCCTCATCACTTTAATTTCATAATTTATTAGATTTAGTTTACATATTTCCTCATCACTTTAGTTTCATAATTTATTAGATTTAGTTTACATATTTCCTCATCACTTTAGTTTTGTAATTTATTAGATTTAGTTTACTTATTTGCTCATCACTTTAGTTTCATAATTTATTAGATTTAGTTTACTTATTTCCTCATCACTTTAGTTTCATAATTTATTAGATTTAGTTTACTTATTTGCTCATCACTTTAGTTTCATAATTTATTAGATTTAGTTTACTTATTTCCTCATCACTTTAGTTTCGTAATTTATTAGATTTAGTTTACTTATTTCCTCATCACTTTAGTTTCGTAATTTATTATATTTAGTTTACTTATTTCCTCATCACTTTAGTTTCGTAATTTATTAGATTTAGTTTACTTATTTCCTCATCACTTTAGTTTCGTAATTTATTAGATTTAGTTTACTTATTTCCTCATCACTTTAGTTTCGTAATTTATTAGATTTAGTTTACTTATTTCCTCATCACTTTAGTTTCGTAATTTATTAGATTTAGTTTACTTATTTCCTCATCACTTTAGTTTCGTCATTCATTGGATTCAAATCATTTAATTAAAAAAATAATAGAAATGTACACAAATAATTAATTTCAATGATTTTAGCCACATGAATTCTAATTCGAAACAATCAAACTATAGATGCAACACCTGTGAAAATTCAGAACCTGACCACACCGAACCAATTATTGGAAGTTATAGGGGTAAATTCTATTGAACAAAATTCATGAATATGCCAGACTAAATCAGAAAAGGTTTCTGGCTAAACTTCACTCCGTAACCTTGAATAGCATGAACTGCTAAACTAAAGTATTTAGTTTCCAGTACCCGTACTTGGTAAAACGCCACATAAATTAGCCGTACTCTTAAATTTTAGTCCAGCGATTCTCCCTTTTACTCACTGAAGTTCAAAGACTCTGATAATATTCTATTTCATTGGAAATAATGTCATTAAATGACCCGGACGCTCTAATCGTAAGAATTTCCCATATCTTGACTCTTTCTACCTAAACAGTCTATATTTTCTGACTGGCGCTAAAATATAGTGTAATTGCTAAACTTCACTCGGTTACATTAAATTGAGTAATTAACTAAGCTAATATATTTTGTGAGATGAACTCATATTTTATGGAGATTTTGTAAAGACAGGCTGAATACATTTTTCAAACTTTTACAGAAATGGGTGGGTAAACAAAAAATAGGATTTCTTCATATATTGTGTAATATGATAATTCACAGAAACAAAAACAAATATTACAAAGAATTGAAAAAAGGCAAACCGCCACTCACATAGATAACGCATACCTAATATATATAAATTACAATCAAAAAGTTATATAGAAATATATTTATATTAGCAATTTTGATAAAGACTTCTTTATTTCCTTTAAAGGAAAATTAGAGAGCAACTCTGATGACAATAGATGTTTGATAGGTTTGATAGTGATGTTACCTTTACATGTTATGAAAAGCTCTTTGGAGCCGTTGACACTTTCCATTGCAAATTTGAGAGCTTCAGTCAATTCCTTTGTATTCATCGTTTGCTTAATTTTCTTATTTCTAAGATTAAGTAGAGTTTCATCATTTTCATGAGGAGGACTGCCATCCCTATTCCTCTTGTTTGGTGTTGAGGTTCTCAACTTTTCTTGGGATAAAGAAATTTCTGTTGATTGATCGTGAACGGTAGAAGATGAGGCTTCATTAGCTAAAGATTCGAAATCTGAGAATATATCAGAGAGTGTGATATCAGAAGATTCAGCGATACAGGGCCTGTTCATAGCACTAGTTTGGTGATTTATACCTGCAGAAGTTGATGGCTGAGATTCTTTATAGCTTTGTGATGACCGGTCACACAACACTCTCAAACTTGCCTCGCAAGTTTCTTCGTAGTTATAGTGTTTCAGTTGCACCTCTCTGGTATGGCCCATAGAAGAAGCCAAATCCCGCAATCCTGCTTCTGTAGTTAACTTTTTCATCGAATCTGTCACTGTAGAGCTTCTGATTGATCTGGAGCTTATGCTCTTTCCAGACTGGGTCTTGAATCTTCTTAAAATATTAAAAAGACTCACATAAGAGAGCTCAGGCTTAGATCTAGAAGAAGTTATCTCATGTGTAAAAACATAAGGAGTGCTGACATCATTCAGTAACGATTCCCTAATGTGCGCGATGTAATATTTGAGAATTTTGAATTCCTTTTCAGTGTAGGCAATTGTTGCAGGTACTCCTTTCTTTGTGTTCTTGTGTTCGTGAACACTTATCATATGATAATTTGTTTCATCAACTTTCTTTATCTCTGCTTTATCAACTTCGTCCAATTTTAAGCATATAATTTCTTTGGACCGACGTGATAATCTAATGGTGGCAACTGCAATCAGACAGTCTCTTACCCTCATTTTTTCTTCAAGTGTGACAATTTGAATTTCAAGAGTGATGACTCGCCTGTAGATTTCAGATAGATCCTCTGTAAGTTTTCCAAGAAGATCGTCCATCTCTTCTCTCTTCACGAGTTTTCCTTTAGCTTTTTCTTTCGTTATTATGAGGTCAGCTCCCTTACTTTTAGATAGGACGTTGCTGAAAGTGGTAATTTCCTGTTGAGTTTGTTTTAAACGGAAATTACGAGAAACCATCTCATCACAAGACATCTTCTCATGGGATTCAGGACTGTCCACATCAAGAAATATGAACTTTATGAAAACATTGAAGGTACTTAGATACTTCAATTTGCTGGTGGCGGTAATATTCGATACACCTTTGAAGTTTGTGAGAATTTCTCTTATTTTCCTTGCATCGAATAAATCTTTACTCTCCAGTTTTGATCCAGTTTTCTCCTCGTAGCTTAGAAGAATATCGAATGTTGTGTTACAAAGTCTACGGGGATTCGCATACTGACGGTCTTCAAGGTGTTTCAAAAATGAATTCTTCCAAGAAATCATCTTCTCAGAATACGGTCTGGTGTCTTGGTAACGGACAGTTTTGTATTTGACGTCTGCAGCTCTCCATTGGTGATCGAAAATTTCTCTTTCGAGATCATTTTTTGCAGCATTCTTCTTCACAAAAGCTTGTTCGCGTTCCTCACGGAGTATTCTCAAGCTTTCAACAGTGGTTTGCTGCTCAGCCACGACATCGCCTTTCTCTTTCTTCGCAGTTTCCAGTTCTTCGCCTTCTAAGAGAATCATTCTACCATTACACTTCTTTAAATAACATTTGGGAACAACTTCCGAATCTTTAATGTAAGAGTTATAAGCAGATATATTTCTATCTTTTTCAATCTTATGCGTTACTTTTAAGTGGGTGGTCATATTCGATTGCAGTGTTTTGCAAAGAACACACAGCTTCCAGTTGTGACGTCGTGAAACAAGGTTAGTTTTACCATCTCCTTTATTCTTGTATTCAACCTTGTCAGACAAATCCGATTTATCAACAGTTATATCAGAATTAGATGTTATAGCGATGGACATCTTTACTATGTAGTCAACATCCCTTTGAGTGATGCCAGGATGCATAGTTTTCATGTGTCTTCGCAACCTATAAGTTTGTACTCCACATGATTTAATCAAACATGTGACTCTCTTAGTTCCATCTTTCTGACGCATTATAGAATCATTTGCGTTGTTTGGGAGTACAGATCTTTCTTCATCAGGTTCTCCCAAAACCATATCCATCTTCTTACAGTCCATCATATTAGCCATGAAGAATTCCTTTGCTAATGAAATTTTGGTTTTAAAAACCAATTCAGCTGCTTTCACATCGGCAGCAAACTCTTGTACTAGTTTATTGTAACTAATTCTAGTCGAGAGTGAATATCGGTTAGTTGAAGAATCGAAGTCCATGACGAGAAGATCTTCTAGAAGGCGCACATCAACATTTTCTTCCTCTAATCGACGGTGTACCTCTTTGATCTGTTCAAAAAGATTGAAAAAATAATGTTTCACTACTGAGAATGAATAAATGAATGAATGAATCCTATTTGAATGAGAGATTGCACTATAATTTCATAAAATATCAAATCTATATATAATTCAATGAAAGTTTGTATGTTTAGGTGTTGTGGTAATTAATTACCTGCAAAATATCCTTCATATCTTCTCTTTGGATATTTTTTGGAGTGATCTCTCTCGCGACTGCGAGTAAATTCTCATCCTGGTCACCATTTGACGATTCTTTAACGAGAAGGGTCTCTTTTGAAGAATTCGGAACAGGTAAATTTTGTGATAAGTCTGCAATGGACAGGGTTTGAGGGTCAATTTGAACCACGTCACATTCAGGAATCGAAAGTACCCCAACCCTTTCACAAGTCTTAACCGCATCTCTCTCTTTAGAATCATTCACTTCGCTTTCTTGTCCAAGTTTACCACTGTCTTTGTGTGGACAATCGACTGGTTTCTTGTGGTGCACTGGAATCGGTTCTGTCATAACTTCGATAGATTGCGATGGTAAAGTCTCGTCAATAGCCACTCGTTCCATAGTATTTTGATTGCCATGATTATGGTCAGTGGTGGTGCTTGGTCCTGCTTCACCAACTGGAATGACTGGAATCGAACCTATAAAGATTTTAAATACAAATAAAATAAACCATAGTAAATAATAATTAAAATATATGATGTCTTCGGAATATTCAAACTTACCAGTTGAATGAGTTGCAGGATTCATTAAATTAGGCAGATTTATCTCAAGAAACTCGCGCAAATCAAAGTCTTCGGACGAATCAGTTGGTCTGCGATGGCAAAGTCTCGTTAAGACACTCGCTTCACAATATTTTTGTTGCTAGGATTCTGGAATTGAAGAACTGAATCAATAATAAATTTATGTGAAAAACTAAATATTTTTACGTCATCAGTATATACTAGATTAGTACTACTTTAGCGAGAATATTTAATGTTAGACGAATAATATTAGTACCTACCTGCATTTTATTAAACAATACAAATCTAAATAACCCTAATGTCGGACATCATGGTTGCAGTAACTGTATAATTACCGAACACTCCTAGTACTCGAAAAGTGGGCATATACATTATACATATAATATGAACAAAGCAGACCTTTATAGATTCTAATTAATTTTATGTCGACACACACACTATACTGTAAATTTTATTTAATATCAGACTGATGGAATGATAGACTAGATCAAGCTTATAATTAAACTGAGAAAATATTTGGATCTTTCCTATTTGATGACCTCCACCAAATTTAATTTAAATTAATTTTTTCTTAATATGTACTTTTGTCTATAGAACCCGAAAATCATAAGGGTTTGGAGTTACTTATTTCCTATGTATTACTAAAGGATTGAGAACTTTAAAAAAACTAGTTTTAACGCTTTTTGGCCCATTTTGGACAAAGATATCCGTAATGTAGTTTGTTGTATCCGCTAGTTTGTTGTACTGCACACTCTATGATTGATTAAAAACCTGGCAGGGGGGTATGGGGGGCGGCACGCCCCCCATTATATATGTATCAGTATTGAAGTGAAGTAATAAATGGAAAATATCATGGGAACTGGAAATATTAGATATAGGTATTTAGGGGGGAATGCCACCCCAAAGCCCCCTGCCAGGTCATTGATCAATCATGAGGTGTGCAGTACAACCAACTAGCGGATAAAACAAACTACATTACCGTTTCTTGTTAAAATATCTAATCTTTAAATAATTTCAATGAAAACACGAGTTTTTTTCAAAACTCTCAATCCTTAAGTAATACATAGGAAATAAATAACTTTAAACCCTCATATCTCAAAAAGTGTTAGTTTTTACAAAATACGGTTATGATTTTCGGATTTTATGGACAAAATGCATATAAAAATTAATTTTAAATAAATTTGGTGGGGGTCGTTAAATGGGAAATATCCAATAGTTTCTTCCTACCGTCTTTATGATGATAATAATACGACACTAATTATTGTCTATTGTAAGGTCTATACTAACCCAGAATTCATTATATAGAATAGTAATTTTATATATCAAACAAAAGGACATATCGTAGACGTAAAATGTAATTCAATAACAAGGAGCTGAAATAAGCAGTGCATAAGAAAATTGGCTCCATGAACAAAGTCTTCTAACAATGCTTATGAATGCAAAAAAGGTAATTTATTATTATTAATGCAATCATATAAATCACATAATTTAGGAATGAGAAAAAAAGCACACAAGCACCGGTGACTGCACTCATAGATGGAAAAGAAAAATGAAGGCTTATTTTTTATGTTCAATAAGAAGATAAATTATAAATATATTAAAAATAAGATAGTAGAGGGGTTTAAAGTCTGCTGTGGAATCAAAGGCCATATCGCTGACGCTGAAATTAAGTACAAGATACCTCAAGAAGCAGTCAAAAAGGAAAGTGACTCCATAAACCAAGTCGATGACCATTAGTCAGTAGTGACAATGCTCATGGATGCAGAAAAGCTACTCTGTGAATGCAGTCACTTACCAAGGAATGTGACAAAACGGGACACAAGCAACGGTGGCTGCACTAACGGATGGAAGAGGAAAATGAAGAGGTGATAGTAAATGAAGCCTACGAGCCTACCTAACACATAAATCCAAGACCTCGTAGTTGAAGAACATAATCCTAGCGCTACCCTAGCGTAAATATGAAAAAAGACAATCCATAATCCAAATTAAAATAGTTCGGGGCTTAAAAGAACGCTAGGTTAGTCATATGATCGAATATAAATTTGCAAAACATTTATTACTCTTAAGAAGCAAGGTTCAACAAAAACAGTTGAATAGGATTGGGAATCTAATACCTATATAAATTGAACAACTACTTGCACCCTCTCTAGGGTCACGCAGGTAAATTGCGGCCCTTCAATTTTTAATTGCGGCCCTCTAAGAGAGTCTCTAAAATATTCTGAATCGAAATTACATTTAAATCTTGCAAAACTATCAAAAGAAGCTCGGTGCATTCTATAACTCATTAATTTAAGTTTTGACGTGTGTTTTGAAGATATGATATTTCAGTTGTTAGAGGCCACAGTTAGTGAGTGGGCCGTAATTTACCTGCGTGACCCTATATACCTTGGTCTTCATACATTATGTATAACAATGTATGAATAACTAATAACAGACTAAAAATAATCACCACAAATAACTAATGTCTACTACATTTTAAATTATACATATACTTGTAAGGTACTCACATACGATAGAAGATGCACGATGAAGCACCTTAACTACAAGACAATCTTTTGTTCACTGCATAGCTTTATTGTACGAATTTACTTCATAATGAAATATAGTGGTTATTGGCAACTCAGCCAGCCACACTCTTTAGCCATTGAAATTACTGAAAGTAAAACGGCCAATTTGTGAATATCTCATTTTCTTTTTATGGAGACATTTATATGAAGATCTGTCTGGATCAAACGATTTGTTATTAAAAATGCTACAGAGTTGTGCCCCTTAGAGCGACAAATAAAAAACATCAAAAAAGATATAGAAGGTTTTCGTTTTTCCGGCTATATTAGTATTACAGCGAACCCAACCCCAAGCCCAGCCACACTTTAGCCTGAAAGAGGTGTTATTTTGGGCATTAGTGTTGCCATCGTAATTGACATGGTGTTGCCACTTATATTTTGTTTATACTTTCCCTATGAACCATACAATATACTTTATATTATTAGATAACTTAGATTATGAAATTAGTGTATATATCATATTTCCAAATACTCAGTTTGATCGATTTAAGTAGCTCTTGAGTGTATTATAGTTGATCCATTTATAATAGTTTAAATAAATGGAATTCTTGGAAGCGATTAGCATTGCAAGTATTTAAATTAATGAATCCTTATTGAATAGCTAAATACAATCAGAATTATGATAATTAAATATTATTTTTGTATTCATAAATTTGACCATTTAAATTGTAATAGTGAGTTTTTCTGTTAGAACTGTTTTCTGTGCCGTTTCTTGAATTTCCTAAAGTAATAAGCATTTCATCATTCGAAAATAGTATATCATTAATATGCAAATATATTTTCCAGTTGCGAAGAAGAAAAGTAGTATTTGTGGCAATGGAATAATGATAATAGCTCTCGAGTGATTAAGAAATTGTTCAAATTAGAATAATAATTGATATAGGAATTAGATATGAAATAATTTACAATTCTATGATTTGTATACTTAATGACTAGTTATCTGAATAATACCTTTTTCGAAAAAGTAATTTTGAAACCATATTTTGTTACTTGGGAATTAACTACAACTAATCATTCAGCATTCATTAAAAAATATTTCTCATTATTGAATTCTGGTGTATTTGCAAATCTGCCTTCACTTGTTTAAAAAACTGACGAGAATATTTCGAATTAGTGAATTGTCAGTGTATGAACCATAAATAATGGCAACAACATCAGTAGTGCAGCGCTCAAGATGGGTGCTCACCCTTCATAATTACGATGTGACTACCGATTATAAGCAATATCTCATGAATCCTATATTTAAAATTCGTAGAGCTGTAATCGGAAAGGAGGTCAGTGAGAATAATGTTCATCACATTCAAGGGTATATCGAGTATGAAAGAAGTTATCGTCTTAGTCATTGTAGAAAAGTGCTTTGTGCAGCTCACTGGGAAGCTGCTTCAGGTTCATCTTTGGTCAATTATAGATATTGTACTAAGGGTGGAACTTTTTTCACGATTGGAGACTTCGCAAAAGAAGAAGCTGGAAGCTGTTCTGGTAAGTTACGGTTTTATTAATAATATTTCTTGTATAATTTTCCTTCGCTTAATTTGGTTATTTATTCAATTTAGTTTACTCTTTCCTCATCACTTTAGCTTAGTCATTTATCTGATTTAGTCTACTCTTTCCTCATCACTTTAGCTTCGTCATTTATCTGATTTAGTCTACTCTTTCCTCATCACTTTAGCTTCGTCATTTATCTGATTTAGTCTACTCTTTCCTCATCACTTTAGCTTCGTCATTTATCTGATTTAGTCTACTCTTTCCTCATCACTTTAGCTTCGTCATTTATTCGATTTAGTCTACTCTTTCCTCATCACTTTAGCTTCGTCATTTATTCGATTTAGTCTACTCTTTCCTCATCACTTTAGCTTTGTCATTTATTTGATTTAGTCTACTCTTTCCTCATCACTTTAGCTTTATTAATTATTTAGTGAATCTTTTGCGACTGTCATTCTAAGTCAGATTTGTTTCATTGTCTATAAGATTCCGTACATTCTTTTGTTGGACAATGAGTAATGTGTAATTTTTCCCTATAACAATAATTCACTTTAAAAATGTTTGCAGATGGAATACGAAACATGACAGTTCCGTTGCTGCTTCGGGGACTCTTGCATCCAAAAACTGCTGCGCAAGTCAAAGTAAGCAAAGATTACTTTGAGCGCCACAGTTGTTTTGACAAAGTGACTGTCATGATTAAGAATATGGAGAAAAATAGTTCTCTTTTTGAGAATTGGAAGGGGAAAAAACTGTACCTATGGCAATATCAGTGTTTGACAATGATAATGAAGCAATCTGATAGGAAGATCATGTGGGTCACTGATTTGGAAGGTAACAAGGGCAAAAGCTATCTTGCCCAATATTTGTCAACTCTCTACGGCTTCACCATAATCGAAGGTTCAATGTCTAGTCGTGATGCTGCATTCTTTGTAGGAGATGAATCTCGTGGATTTTGTATAGATGTATCGCGCTCTTCGATCAGTAATTTTGATTATTCTACTCTGGAGAGCTTGAAGAATGGTAAGTGTATTTTGAGGTAGTTAATTTTAAATAATTAAAATTACTTTTCCTCTTTCATTCATGAAATGGTACTTTTCTCTCTTAGGATTTTTGATGTCAGGAAAGTATGCTGGCAGAGTGAAGAGATTTCCCATCATGCCTGTCATAGTTTTCTCCAATGCTTATCCTAATTATGCAGCGCTCTCGTCGGACAGGTGGGATGTATACCTACTGGGATCTAGTCCTTTTCTTGACTTGTCTAAAGATGCTATCATCAGTCCGAGAGAAAAGTTCCCATTTATTGAACCCTGCAGACCACCTGATTTGTCCGAAGACTTTGATTTGCGCGAGTTTCTTGAGATAAATCTGCCTAATTTAATGAATCCTGCAACTCATTCAACTGGTAAGTTTGAATATTCCGAAGACATCATATATTTTAATTATTATTTACTATGGTTTATTTTATTTGTATTTAAAGGTCCTCTCCAGGCTCCGGGAAAAAAATGAGTTTATTACATAATATTACAGAACTAAGGTCTACGATCATTATTCCGCAAACCGCATACAATTTGGTTCAGTATGTATTTTATTATTTGCTTTTAAAGTTTTTTAATACTCTGTGAGCAACAATCGAGCGAATCTCCAACCTGACGCTGAGAAAGAAGATTGTACACTCTTCGTTATGATTGTAAATTTAGATTTTTAAACAAACAAAGCGTTTTTGGCTCTCTATTAAGATATTAATTGTTTCTAAAAGTATATAAACGTTTCTATTATAAGTTTATCCAAATTTAAACCTTTAAACGAATAATGAATAGATTTAATAAACCAAATACCTAGTTGACAATCAAAACAAATGGTGTACATTCTTCTTCTTTAGACTGAAACTTAGAAAGTCGGAAGTAAAGTAGGTTTTGTAGAGTTTGGATTATAATAATCTTTAAAAGCATATAAAGTTAAAAATATGCTATCAAATTTTATGGGGTTTGCAGTAAAATAATGAGAAACATTAGCCTCGTTGATTTAGGCAATAAAAAAATTTGCTTGGAGGGGACCTTTAAAATCTTTATAGGTTCGATTCCAGTCATTCCAGTTGGTGAAGCAGGACCAAGCACCACCACTGACCATAATCATGGCAATCAAAATACTATGGAACGAGTGGCTATTGACGAGACTTTACCATCGCAATCTATCGAAGTTATGACAGAACCGATTCCAGTGCACCACAAGAAACCAGTCGATTGTCCACACAAAGACATTGGTAATATTTAATATTCATTTGAGATATATATTATTAAATTTAAATTATTAAACCCATTACTCTTATTTTTATTACAAAATTATTTATTTTTACAGAAATTACTTCAAAAGGTTGCAATTGTGTAAGAAAGCGATCCAGTTACACCAGTGTGGAGAATGATTTGATTCCAGAAGACGACAGCAGAGTTCCAATGCTCCTTGCAAGAATAACAGATGAAGAGGTACAGGAACCCGTTTCACCTGTGCAAAATGATGAGCAACAAGAATCTTCTGAACTAATGATTGAAAATCTTGATTCAGAAAATTCATCTATGGAAATCCTAAGGTCTCCAATACATATGGCAAGAGACTTTCTTTCACCTATTCCTGTGATCAAATCCCCTTCTCACAGCTATATCTCACAGCCTACAACCAATGATAATAATGATTCATCTGTGACCATTGAAGAGGTCGTTGATAGTGATTCAGACTGGGAAACCATCCCTAAAAATCTTCCAAAATGCATCAAGAACACAAGGGGCCAAAAGAAAAAGAGATCTTCGAAGAAGTTCTCCTTCAGTGACAGCCCCACCGATATACCCTCACAGAGCAGAATAGTATTTGATGGTGATGGGCAAATGTCTTGCAAAAAACTAAAGAAATGAGATGATAAATTTAGATGGTGAAGTTAATCAAATTTGTTCAAATTGATGTTATTCAATTTTTGAAATAAAAAAAATGCTATTGTTAAGTTTACCTAGAAATCACCGGAATTGATAGCTGAACTGATAAATTCAGTTGAATTTTCCTACAGCTTTGTTTCTTTAATAACTATTACTTTACTCAATATTACAAGTTTTCAAATTATGTATAGCTGTTTATCTTCCCTTTCTTTTATATTATAAAAATGAAACATTTGACTGAAGAAAAAATCGTAATTTTTAGTTTTATTCTAGCTGCTCATTAGACTTTGACTTAAATTTATTCGATTTAATCTACTCCTTCCTCATCACTTTAATTTCATAATTTATTAGATTTAGTTTACATATTTCCTCATCACTTTAGTTTCATAATTTATTAGATTTAGTTTACATATTTCCTCATCACTTTAGTTTTGTAATTTATTAGATTTAGTTTACTTATTTGCTCATCACTTTAGTTTCATAATTTATTAGATTTAGTTTACTTATTTCCTCATCACTTTAGTTTCATAATTTATTAGATTTAGTTTACTTATTTGCTCATCACTTTAGTTTCATAATTTATTAGATTTAGTTTACTTATTTCCTCATCACTTTAGTTTCGTAATTTATTAGATTTAGTTTACTTATTTCCTCATCACTTTAGTTTCGTAATTTATTATATTTAGTTTACTTATTTCCTCATCACTTTAGTTTCGTAATTTATTAGATTTAGTTTACTTATTTCCTCATCACTTTAGTTTCGTAATTTATTAGATTTAGTTTACTTATTTCCTCATCACTTTAGTTTCGTAATTTATTAGATTTAGTTTACTTATTTCCTCATCACTTTAGTTTCGTAATTTATTAGATTTAGTTTACTTATTTCCTCATCACTTTAGTTTCGTCATTCATTGGATTCAAATCATTTAATTAAAAAAATAATAGAAATGTACACAAATAATTAATTTCAATGATTTTAGCCACATGAATTCTAATTCGAAACAATCAAACTATAGATGCAACACCTGTGAAAATTCAGAACCTGACCACACCGAACCAATTATTGGAAGTTATAGGGGTGACTTCTAGTTTTTCTCGTAAAATCAAAGTAAGCGGAAAATGCGCAAAGCCACCCGGTCCGACGCTACCTAGTTAGCTTTGAGGTGCAGTGTGCCTAGTTAGTTTTAAAATGCAGTGTGCCTAGTTAGTTTTAAAGTGCAGTGTGCCTGGTTAGTTTTGAAGTGCGGTGTGCCTGGTTAGTTTTGAAGTGCGGTGTGCCTGGTTAGTTTTGAAGTGCGGTGTGCCTGGTTAGTTTTGAAGTGCGGTGTACCTAGTTAGTTTTGAACTACAGTGTGCCTAGTTAGTTTTGAAATGCGGAGCATCTAGTTAGTTTTGAAGTGCGGTGTACCTAGTTAGTTTTGGAGTGCAGTGTACCTAGTTAGTTTTGGAGTGCAGTGTACCTAGTTAGTTTTAAACTACAGTGTACCTAGTTAGTTTTAAACTACAGTGTACCTAGTTAGTTTTGAAGTGCGCTGTACCTAGTTAGTTTTGAAGTGCGCTGTACCTAGTTAGTTTTGAAGTGCGGTGTACCTAGTTAGTTTTGAAGTACGGTGTACCTAGTTAGTTCTGAAGTGCGGTGTACCTAGTTAGTTTTGTAGTATTATTATTCATCTGTTGATTGATTACAGCAATATCAGCTGTCTAGTTGAACATAAATATACTATTATAAGCACGAAATGTAATTATTCAGTGAATTGTTTATAATGATCGTATCAATTTTCAGAAACACTGTCCGGACCCGATTTCAAACCAGTTAATGAAACCATTGGAATCTCCCTATAGAATTCTGGCGATTGGGATGGACATAGAGGAAGTGGCATACGCTCCCACACCTGAGCACTCTACGTACCGAGGAGCGGGGCACGGTCAAGAATCCCCCAGGTCACAAGCCCCCCCGGTCACGAGCCAACCCCCTTCCCTGTTTTTTTAATCCTTATTTATCTAGTTAAACAAATGAAGAACTACTTAGATAGAAATAACTGAAAGTTGCTAATGTAGGTTGTTGTACTGCACACTTCATGATTGTTCAATGACCTGGCAGGGGGGCGTCACGCCCCCCGATATACATATATTTTATGTTTAATCAGTAATGAACTATAAAAGTGTCAGTAAGGATTAAATAATATAGGTAAATAAGGATTAGAAAGCAGGGGGGGGGGAACAACCCCGAGGAACACGTTATCAAAGTTGGCAGTTGGCGACCTAATCTCTTACTCTTCTCCCAATTTATATTTGTAAGTATGGTTACATTTTTTATTATTAGTAACAAGTGATACTCATTTTACAAACTTTGACAATCAGTTAGGAAGAAAAATATATAAGTAAGATTTACAATGCATAGCTTAAGTTTACTAATAAAAATTTTAAAGCTATCTACTTTACTTTTATAACCTTACCACTACTCTTTACAGTCTATTTTATCGTAAATGGAAAAGAGAATGGTGTCCCTTCAGCCCCGAACTGTTGTAATTGGGAATGTATTATTTTACCATGTTTATTCTTTTAACGCTACTTGCAGTTTTGGAGAATAGCGCATGGTTACATTCATCAACTGCGAGTTCTTAGGTTTTTGTATTAGGAAGGCTTCATTTCCCATCATCTCCTTCTTCCATCCACCATCGCCACAGGTGCTTGTGACTCTTTTCGTCACAATCTTTGGTAAGTGACAGCATTCACGGAGAAGCTTTTTTCCATTCATTAGTATTGTCACTGACGGGTGGTAGGTGATATTGTTTTTATTGCCACTTTTCTTTCTAACTGATTTTTCCAGTCCCTTCTATTTAATTTCCTTTTGATGTAGCTAAACGGTATGGCCTTTTTGTTCTGAAACAGACAGTTAACTCCTAAATAAATTTTTCACTAACTTGAAACGTCAATCACATTAATTCAACTAGCTATATAGACATTATGATCATTTTTTACCCTCATGGTAGATATTGACTGGTATATTGCTGCCGAATAACGTCACATTCATAATATGAAGTATGTATGCGTTAAACCCGTCATATTTTATAGTATGAATATGTGCGTTCATATTCAGTGCAGTATTAACGCAGTCAATATCTGCCATGAGGGTATTTTTTCTCTAGTGTTTCACGCGTGGCCACGGAAGCTACGCGGTCGCGCATTAGTAGTTAGGACGCGCGTGTCAGCAGTTAAGGGTAGCGCCCCAGTGTAGTTCAGTGCAGTGGGGGGACGTAGAATGAGGTCCACAAAAGCGGAGAAAAATGCTCTGTCGCGGCCCTATCGCGGCCCCCTGCCTGCCGTGATGCCGGCCCTGCGCGCCTTGTCCGCTGCCCCTATCCTGCACCGAATTTTAACTGGGAACGTAAAGATAAATAATGGTGATTGTTATGTCTAGTCGAGGAAAAGAATGTATAAGTTGATTTTTTCATTTCATTGCTAATTTCAGATTTCTAAAAATAAAGTTTTTGAATTTTAATGTTTTTAAATATTATATAAATAAACTGTGTTCACAACGGAATTTTTTCAAAACTAGATAATAATAGAATAGATATGAGTGATTTATGCAATTTGCATTGCAATGACTCTTTTTCATTAACAATTCAATCAAGTTTTCACAGTAATCAATTGTGGTTGCGCTTATTTCACATGTGGATAAAATAATGATGTTAATTAGTTCAAAAATCCTAATGAAGTTGTATTATCTTTTTCACGATATAATCAAGTTCATCAGCCTGTTTATTTCCACTACAAAAATAGAGTATAATTAGAGTATGGAAAACATGGACACACTGTGACATTTCTATCAGAGTATGACGCACATTGGCCCAATTTGATACTTTTATCAGTGTGTTGGTTTAAGTTTAGTTGAGGGGTTGAACGTATTAGAAAGAATGCTTCGAGAGGCTACCAGTTTGTTTTGGAAATTGTTTACTAAATTGCGATTCCACAAATATTATTAGGTTTAACTATTTTTTGGACAAAATATTCGAATTGATTACCATAGAAACTTAAAAGTTTTAGAAGCCAGTTATAGCTGCCTTCTTTAATATATTTCAATCGGTATTCTGCCGATCGGTAAATATTAGTACTATTGTATATGTAAAATGTACAACTGCAATAAGAATAATAATCATTAATATTATTGCTTTACTATATCATATACGAAATTGGTCGTTTCAATATACGGTAAATTGATAATAACAATGTTATAAAATTTCTGATATCATTAATAAATACAATAAAGAGTAAAAACTCTAACAATAACTTATTTCCGGACATCAAAATTTTCTTATTTCCATTTCATTTTTCATTGGTTTGATAGCAAATCCTCTCCTGTAAGATCTAATCTGGTACTCCCGTGTCTCAAATAAGCCACGAATGATCGTCAATCCCCAGATCATGTCTAAGTAAATCCCTTAGGGGATTATTCGATGATATTTTGTGGCTCTGGCAGAGTTGAGGATTTTAGGGTAAATACCATAGGAGAAAATCCTTTTATTTACCAACATGTGTGAGGAGAAAATCATCAAATTTACCAACATATTTTTGATTTGAATTAACTCATTCACCAACATACTTGTGGGTAAAACCCTTTTATTTACAAACAATATACGTAAATTTCACTGTCATGGAATGAAGTCAATTTGATGTTTATTGTTATAGTTATCATAAAACATTTTATTTACTCGTTTACTCGGAATAGCTCTTATAATTATTCCTAAACTAATTGACCAATTTTACTTCTAAATAAAAAAAAAATCTATTTGAAAAACTGCTTCAATTCAAAACTTAAAAACATTATATATAGAATTATTGATAGATATGTTGAAAAAGATGAAAAGAGTGTTAAAAAAATAACTTAGCGTCTATCGTTCATAAAATGTTTTGAAACTAAATCTTCACCATTAGAGTGTGGTGTACATATATAGAACCTTCTTGTTTTCTGTAAACCATTGTTAGTAGAAAAAATTGGTGATGTTTTAAAAAAAACTGAATGTAGTATAAAAACTCAAGAAATATGTATATATACAGTAACTGTTATTTTATATGAACATTTTAGTCAGAGGTAGAAATAAAAACTAACAATATAACAGCAAATAACGAATACGATTGTGTCATTATTACATATTACAAGTTATATTCACATTTATTATATGAAGTTAATTCGGTTAAAGTCGAAAAAATCATTATAATCGACATTTTATCTTGCTATTTTTGATGGTAGTATTTCATTATATTTTTGGAATTAAATATAAATAATATGCATCTATAGAATCAATATTTACAAAAAGTTACACACTCATTTCATACATTTTGCAATATTCGAACTGATAGTTGAACATTGATGATTATGTCAAACTGTCAAACCAAGATAGATAATTGAGTTGATGTCATAAAAGATTAAGTGGCATCCCCTCCTTATCTTCGATTGGCCAATCATAAGTTTCATTCTGGGCAGTTGTTCAATTGGTGAGACTGAATACAATATATCGTAAGGGACATGAAATACTTAATTCTTAACTAATCAATGCGAAGCGATGTGCTAGACATTAACTTTCATTCAGAACAATAAAATGGAGAAAATTTGAGAACACACATTGTTTGAGTGTCAATTATTGAAAGACTTATGAGAAATGAAAGAGAATAACTGATAGTGAATTAACTCGTAAAATTTAATGACTCACTTTTATTTCAGCTGAACACTCATTTTCTAAAAGATGGATCTGTTAGTTTCATAAATTATCGTTCACTGTCTGAGCATATAGGTCAAGTTATGAGTTATCGAACGATTCCACATTTACAAACATATGAAAAAAAAATTATTAATTATTAATTATTTTAATAATTAGTACATACATTTTTTTGTAAATTAAACAATCTCAAAACAATTCTTCAGAATTTCCCATTAGGTGTAAAATATTTCTTACGATACAATACAAATTAATTTGAAAAAAATGAACATACAAATTGTACAAATTTGGAGGATTCATATTTTAGTAAAAAATAAAAATAGATATTTTTGAAATATCAGTTTGAAAATATGATCAATAAAGGAAGTATACTATCAAGTTCTCTAAGAGAATGGTAATGCTTGTAAATATAATCAAATTGGTCCGGTCACACGACAATATATATTTGTAAGATTGGAAAACAGTAGAAAATTATTTAACTGTGATATAGGAAAATAGCATCATAACTGTGACTCTTTCCGCTGATAGTACTTCGTCACCATTACTATTTTCTCTGATAGTACATCATCACTGTGACTCCTTCCGCAGATAGTACTTCGTCAGAGTGACTCTTTTTTTGATAGTACATCATCACAGTGACTCTTTCCTCTGATAGTACATCATCACGGTGATTCTTTTCTCTGAGAGTACATCATCACTATCACTGTGACTCTTTTCTCTTATAGTACTTCGCCACAGTGGCTCTTTTCTCTGATAGTACATCATCACGGTGACTCTTTTCTCTGATAGTACTTCGTCACATTGGCTCTTTTCTCGGATAGTAAATCATCACAGTGACTCTTTTCTTTGATAGTTAATCATCAGTGTTTTTCTCTTTTTCTGATTGTACATTATTGAAAAGACATTTCTGTATACAACTATTCTTTGTGATAAACATTTCCTGTACATTAGAATAATTAGATAATTATATTTTCATATTCAAAAATGGCAATCTAGTTAAAATCAATCTGAAATATTATTTCAGAAGACCATCGAAGCTAATCAGTATCCAAATATTCATTTATGATGATTGTAGGGAAAATAGTCCTATTTTATTACTTCAGATACTCACATTTGTCTTAGAAAAAACACTTAGTTAACTTCAATGAAGAAAAATAGTAACTGCGACATTAGCAATAGATCATCATTTAGCGTCTAGCCAAACAGTTCGCCATTTTATGATATAACAAAATTATAGCTACTTGTCTTCATAATAACTAAATCATTCAGATGTTGATAGATGAAAGCAATAACTGCATTTTGTCACGATTAGTCATGAAATATGTTATTGACGAATATGTTTTATTAGTTTGATTCCTATCAATTTTGTTATATGTAGAATGTAGATGAATAGTTGTAAAAAAATATTTCAAAAACAGTAACATTACTTGATTGGATTCTGTTAAAAATAATTGAATGCTACGATAAAGGATTGTAATTATCGAGCCATCAATGATTGACAGTTTCACCTTATTAGAACAGTTATTAGGATCGCTATTGCATTCCTGATAGCTTTTATCGAGTCAAAGAATATCTGGAAGGGGAGTTAAATGAAGTGAAACAGCAAACAGCTTTGAATGACTTCAGCAATACACTATTACATATATTGAACTTTTAAAAACTATATGAGCATGGATCTAATTTCCTCCCAGGCTGTTTATTCAATGACCTTTGTTTTCATTTCCTTTGAGATTAGCGAAGTTAATTTGTTTTCAACTGATGGCTTGCACATCAGTTTGCAGTTTCAATCTGTATTCTTTTTTCGCAATATGATATTACCATCTTTTTTCTTATTAGATGTCATCATTCGTCTCATAAAATTTTCATTAATATAGGTCCTAACCTGGAGATATTTAGTGTTCAATCTGAGGAATCAGATTGTCTATCAGTGTATAATTGTGATTGTAGAGTGCTGTTGAAAAATGAACATGTATATTAATAAATCCGTCCATCCATAATTTTATTTATATTTTTAGTTCAAAATTCTCATTTGTATTCCTAGTTAATTGACTAAAAAATTGATCATAGTTGCTGAAAGAAGAAGGTGATTCATAGACCAATTATTTTTGTCATTTGGGTAATGCAAAATAAGCAGTTATCCTTGTACCAGCAATGTAAGTTGCACAGATGGATGGATGGACAGGTGGATACGCTTTTTTTGTAGTTTTTCTTCGCCTGCTAGCTCTTCAAGTCAATGATTTAGTGTGTGTGACCTTATATGACCTTCTACTCCTGTACAGTACAGGTCCACCCCAACGTTTCGGTTTACCTGCAACTTAGCCTACCAGCGCCTTGTCCTCTCTGCAATTTAACTTCCTGAAGAATTAGCTTCTCTTGTCGTAATACAACGTTTAAGCCTCTCTAACATCTTGACGTCTAACGTGTGGGCTTCTCTAACGCTAAGGCTTCTCTAACGTTTAAACCTGTAACGTTTAGGCCTCTTTTAAGTGTCGGCCTCTCTATTGATTAGGCCTCCGTATCTTTTAGGCTTCTCTAACGTTTAGGTATCTCTAATGGTCATGCCTCTAATGTTTTTGGCCTCTTTCGCGTTAAGCCTCTCTAAAGTTTTGGCCTCCCCAACGTTTTGTCTTATTAAAGCCTTTGCCTTCTCCCTACCTGATACCACCCCCTCCCACCCCACATTAACGCCTTATCTTCCTAATTCATGTTCTGTCCATGGCTTCAATCAATTTATTTATATTCTTGATTATTTCTTTTTAACTTCTGGACTGACTATTATTTGACTTTGAAAAAGTAGTTACACTTTTATTTGTTTTCTCCCTAGTATTTTGTTAAATATAATTTTTATAGTTTTTTTTTCGTAATTCGATTTACTTTTCATATTCATTTTATTTTTCGGTATATACTATTTAAATTTCTATTTAGGAACTTGTATATTTACAATTGCTTTTTGTGAAGTTTTCAACTAACAATAATTCTACACTATTTTAGTCGCTAATATATTTTGCTAGTGTTTTTAATTTGTTAATTAATATTTTTTCAGATAGGTTATGTCTATTCCTCTGGCTAAATATCATTGAATGAATATAAGTACTCCTAGAATATACTACTTAATGTATCACAAAGTATTACAAAATTCATGATAAGAATAAGTAGGAATCCTCTTTATTGTTTTTATTATAATTATCATAAAAATAGGGAAAAAAATTATATATTTTTTTACCAATGATAAATTTATAAATATATATCAGATTTAATGATCTAGATAATCTGGTTTGTTTATCGTTATTACAATGACAATATCCTAAAATGGACTATCATCATTGAGCGATATTAGATCTATCGTTTTTTTTCGAAAGATTATGAATAGCAAAAGATTAGAAAAATATGTGCTCTATATCTAAAAAAAATGATAGTTGATATGATAGGCAATTCACAAAGATAATACCTATTGATATTACCTAAGCCTTCTGTGGTGAATTTACAATCACTCACCCTCTTGAAAATATTGAAATGCAGTTCAGTATAAAGCTATTCAATCAAATTGTTTCAAAAGTGATAGAAAAGATTAAAAATCAACGGAAAATCCATAATATCACGAGGTTATTTAGACTCAACCTTGAAGGTATTTTTCAGGTTTCAACATTTCGAGTACTAATATTTTATTACTATTCAAAAGCTCGAAACCTGAAAAAACCTTCAACTTTGAGTTTGAATAACCTCTTGATAATATGCTTAAGAACTAAATATAGTGATATATTGTGTATTGAATAAACCTTATTTCAATATCAGCTGTACTGTATTATTGCAAATGGATTACAATTAATTGATTATATTGAAATTTTAATATTCTAATTAAATAAATTGAACTCCCATTCAATCAACTTAATTTGCTCTATTCACTCAGATTTTGACGTTAAGAATGATGCTCCCCTTCTCTCAATATATCCAAATGAATTCGATTTCAGTCAGATGGGAATCACTTTAGGATTATTGACCGCTGGTATTTGATATCAAACCGCCATTGTCAATTAATAAAGTAACATTAATTAGCTTGAGTCGGTGAACAGTGAGGAAGAAAAGAAAACTGCAATTGACGAGAGTAGATTTAATGGAGTGAACCGCAAAAAAATTGTGAAGGGCTGTGTTAAAATCAATTGTAGCTAAACTTTTTGCCATTGGCATTATTTTAAAGGCAGCGTTCAGAAACACAAGTGTGATGGGGGCCTAATGGGCATGTTAACCCAAAAAACCGAACTATAAAAAGTTTTCTCACTAACCTAGACGCTTGCGTGGGCACGCTTGTCCTCACAAAAATTCTTATAGGATCATAATCAATAGACTTCTTGATACTTTTTCTCCATAAAAATTCTTAATATGATATTTATGCATCTGTGGGTAAACCCCAAATAATAATTTTTATTTTATTGAAAAGATTCATACTCAACGGGAAATCAAAATTATCAGAGGTTATTTAAACTCAGTGTTGAAGGTATTTTTGGTCAATGCTTTCGATCCCTAATTGAAAATAGAAGCAGGTTCGAGAAAGCGGTTAAACCGATCGGGGTAGTCACTACAGCAACCAGGGAGCAGCGAGAGCGCAGCATGGCAGCCGAACTGACAACATTGGGGGCTAATTCTACTCCGTTGTGACTGCGCAGAACTACTCTTGGCACCTGCTCCTATTCGCCTAGCATCGCTGCCTAACTGCGGATACGGGGCCCTGAGCCGAAACTCTATAATAGTGATATAATATTACATTCGTGGCAGTTAGGCAGCGCGCTAGGGAAGTAGGAGCAAGTGCCATGAGTAGTTCAGTGCATTTGCGCCGAAGTAGAAATAGCCCCCGAAGTGATCAGTTTTGGCTCCCACACTGCACTTTCGCTGATTCCTGACCGCTGAGATGACTATCCCAATCGGCTTAACCACAGCCTCGAACCTGCTCCTATTTTCACTTGGGGAATAGAAAGATTTCTATTCATCATCAGAAGGAGGGTGAAAAGCCTGGATCTGACATTGAATTTTATGACCAACCAATAGTTGTATATTGGAAACCGTTTTTTTCTATTTCAGCTATCTATCATATAGCTATACTATAGTATAAAGTTTTATATTTGGGAAGGATTGCTTCGATTAGAGTGAACTTCATTCACAGCTAAACTGTGAATTCACAATAAATCTGAATGTGGTTTATTGTCAAAACACAAAGACAAGGGACTTTGCTGCACATCAGTGCACGCTTGCACATTGCACATAATTAATTTCGAGTCAATTTGTTTTAAAGACATAAGAAAGAGTCGATATTCAGAATTCATACTCACTTGTTTACTTTCTCTTCGATTGAATGTAAAACAACCACCAGGGTATAAGGATTAATACCTAAGATATTGAGGGAATAACCTAGACAGGAAAGGTTCATTCCTTCGATATTTCCTTTATATCCGTGCAATCAATACTTCTTGCCTTCGCATCTTTTGCTGTGCAAACGAGAGCAATTTAAGTTTTTCATATATACCGTTAATTATCTTATATTGAAGAATATCCAAAGAAAAGAAAATTGGATTAAATAAGCAAATGTAAAGATTCGTATTACAATTTAAATACGAATAAAAAACAAAGTGTTTAAAATCGTTTTATTTTATATTATATCACCACTTTTCGCATAATCAATTTATTCATTTATTCACTGACAAGTCTATTTTAAGTTGATAGGAAAAGGTCAGGTGCACGGAAGTGTTGTTAAAGGGTCTTCTCTATTTATAGACTTCAGTAGTTAGGGAAATGATCTCGTTTTCACATATTGATAAATAATATAATGTGTAATGCTATAATGTTATAGTGAATAATATTAAGAATACGGAAAAACTTAAAACTTTTTTAAGATTCTTACGATTTATGCAGATATTTTATATATACATAGCCTACTACTGTTTTATTTCAAAATGGAATCTCTTTCAATATTTTCATAATATTTTTGTTCCATACATTTTCGTTTACAAAATATTATTATAAATATTTGAAATGAATTAATAATGGAATAACCGTAAATTTAAATAAATTGCAATGTAGAGTGTCAAGTATTTAATTTAACGTAACGTGAACACATTTATGAAACTATTTTGAACCTGTTGGACGTGATAGGTCACGCATGAATTAATGGTTCAAGAAGGAATTCGTATTTCTTTCATAAAATCGTAGATAGAAGATTTATTTTACATCATAGTCTACTTGTAGGTGCATTATATTAAACTAACAATCACTAACAATAATATATTAATCTTTTTCTCTTCATTTTTCACTATCAAATATCGTTCATAACAATCATTAGGTCAAGAGTCTACTCTACTAAAAATGTTTGATGAAACTGATTAATGGTTTGCTAGTTAGTGATTACTGCCTGAATGATAGCCTTGTTAGTCTAGGGGGGAATTCAAACAAAATTGTCAAGAAGGATTTGAAGCGATCGATTTATCTGTGAGATATTAATATCATAATTTTAAATAATTTGTTACGTCCATTCATAGAAGGTAATTTCAAAGATAAGAGTGAAACTACGTACAATTATTCATCAGAGTACCTCAAACACTGTTAATGAAATTAGTAGACTTGCTTACACTTTATTCTTCGGAGTAACTCAAATACTGGGAGTGAGTACCATTTTATAATACAAATATTTCCCTAGAACCTTCACTCAATATTTTTGACCATAACATTCCTATACACAAGCATCACATTCCTAAGTTTCTCCTTCTTACAGTCTGTCTCATGTGTGGTAATATTGGTATCTAAATATTCCTTGTGATTGCTTATGTTGCAGCAGATGTTCATTATGGAGTAGCGGCTGGTGTTGTATTCAATGAAACTTGAATATGACTGTTATATGATCTACAAATTGTCTAAAATATATAATTGAGTATAAATAATATTTTAAAAATCATAACTCTCATAACTAAATATCTATAATTTATAAAGTAAATATATGAGCGAGGTCTTCCGAAGTTTTCACTAGCGGAAAGTTCTGAAGATATCGCTCAGAATTAACCTGTGTGCTACATAGCACAAACCTAGTCAGTATCGTTACAGTTACCTGAAGATAAACACACTCAGTGTAACTAACAGCCTCGTCTCCACTTTCCTACTAATTGTGAACTGCAGTGGTGAATAATTTATCCCATAGTATGATCCGAACCAATCTCATTGCTAGTTCTTCTAATACTACGAACCATTAGTATGGAGGAGTGAGAACCCTTTGGGATCCCGTGGATGGCAATGGATGAGGGATACCCTAGATGGCATTCAGATGTACTACGAATGGAGTAACTGATGCCCAGGAGCTATGACGGACGATTTTGACAACGGAAACTGGTAGATTTTTGGAGTGACTGGAAATGTCTATACCGTAAGTGTTAACTTTTGGGGGACTTCGCTCATTCTTATTAAAATTTCAGTGACCTCATAATTACTTTACAAATTCACTTTATCACGCTATTTTCCGCATAACATTGCTTTGTTAATAACTTATTATTACAATTTATTACAATTTATTACGATCAGAGAAAGCCAGATAATATTGTAAACCTGAAGGATACTGTTCAAGAAGTTATTTTACCAATGAATCAAGGTATCCTGGGTGCGGTGATAGCGAATTTTGAGAAACGTATAAATTTGTGAATTGAGCAGCAGGGAGGCTCTTTTTCGCATTTGTTATAGACTAAATAAATTTTGAAGATATACTCTATCATGTGGTTTTTATTTCATCTTTCTAAGTGTACTACTTTTTCAGTTATAAGTTTTTACTTTCATCCCTCTCCATTCCTTTTTTTTTAATAGGGAGAGAGTACAATTTGATGACCTTTCACCATGATGGCTGAAGACGAAATGTCCCGCACTGCATTAAAAAGAATCGAAATTTCTTACATGCAGGGTTAAAATGAGAATTTGGGGTAGCGTACGATAATCCGTGGTACAGTGGGAACTAGATTATTCATGTGCGCCTCAGCAATTGGACGGATACACTTTTCCGCGATTGTACGTGTAAAAGGGCCTTAAGCTAATGACTAAATAACATAAATACCAATACCTGTGCAGGTGATAGCAGTTAGTAAATCTAAAATATTTCAAGAAGTAGGTGAAACTGATCTCAGTTAGGACGGGAATTTGAATATCATTACAGTCTCAAGTGTGTAGCAGATAGTTTCTTTTAATTGTTTACTATCATAGCATTGTTTTGTTCATATTTTGCAGATTTACAAGCAATATGATTTATCTAAAATTATAAAGTTTTATGGATAAATTAAAACTGGAACATAGGAGACATGCCAGGGTATGTGTATTTAATTAGTAATGTATAGTTTGTATATATTTTAATGTTATAGTTATTTATAATTAGTCATATTTCCCAGGCTTCAAATGTACACTCTTACACAATACCATAAAAATGTTAATTAACCTATTACGGTTTCATGCATTTTCGCAACTTCATAAAAAATACTAAATAGAAATAGACTTCAGTATTTCTGATAATCTCTTACCTTTTCTATCAGTATAACTATCATCAAGGATGACATTAATAAACCATCAATAACCTTCAATAATCAATAGGTACAAACTAGTCTGCAAAAATATATAGTCCTAGATACGTTAACGTGCGTTTCCATTAACAACAGTATTATTAATTTGAACACAATTGAATGAAGAGGATTTTTTTGTTGGATCATTGTTGAACTTGGGAAATTATTTCTTGTAGTGAGAATAACACTGTTATGGGAATCTGAGATATAAATCTTTATTGGTTATTTTTTCTTGAGTTTTCAAACTTTAATTTCACATATTTCCCTTTTGTAGGATCTTGTCAGTGTAATATATTCCACGGATATGATGCAAAAAGAGGTCAAACATTTGTTGAATTTTTGAATATCTCAATAGAACATTATTTTTCATCTACAAGAATAAAGGTTGGAACACTTATTCGTTATGAAAGAGTGGGCTAAAGAACTGTTTGGATAGATAATATCGACACATTAAAGTAAAATCTCACGTTTTTTGAAGAATCTCATAGTTCACTATAAATTATTTATAACTGTAGATAATTTGAATATTATTTTGTATATTGATTGTCCATTGGTCCATAATATTATCAAAGTACTATATTATTAATCTTTTTTGGTAATGATGGTGAAGTGAAATTGTTTTTTTGTCGATTGAATTATCTTCATCAATAGAAAATAATTTTATCATTATTTATAATCTCCTATCAATAACCGACGACACGCAGTTACAATTTTGTGTTTGGGTAGCCACTCGTCTTTAATCCTTCATTTTGGCACTTCTCCCAATTGTAAACACTCTAATACCTCTAGTTTAGTCTTTAATGCAGAGGATTAGACTCTAGGAGTTAAGAAGTGGTGAGAAGTTCTGTCTTCAATTTAAAATAAAGAATTAGTGTTTTTAACTTCTATTATCAGGGAACAGACCCCACTTCTCTGACATAAGAAATGTGACCAATAAATAGAAAGATAAACATAATAACATAAATCACTACTATGTAGTTTCAATGAGCGATAATTGGAAGTGATATAAATAAACAATTTATTGAAATAAATTTTAATAGTATTATAACATACTATAAAACTGAAGATGCTTTAATTTATTATAAAGAATTTTACCTTTCAGAAATAATTCTTTCTTTATTGGACAATATCTCAGCCTCTCACATTTGTGAGATCATCTATTTTCATATCATTTATTATTAAAGTTACTACTTTCGATTATTTATTAGAATTTTTATGTTAATGAAGGAATGCGTATATCTTTTGTACAGATAAGTTGTAAATAAAGAATTCTTCATCCGTAACGATTTTACATAGTTTCGACTTAAAATAATTAGAGGGTAAAATTGAATTGTTCTATATAACATTTGTGATTGAAGGGTCTTGGTTAAAGATCATTTACTCCTTGAGAGTTATATTTAACCCAAATGAGTTTGACGTGTGATTTCTAAATAAATTCTTTATAAATTACTTTATATCTTCCATGTCATTCTTTTAAATTTACCGGCCTTTATTAACTTTTGTTTCTACATGAATAAAAAAAAAATTGAATTTTATATTTAGAAAATATTTACGTATCGGCATAAATCAGCGTAAATCAAGTAATTAGGAGTTTTATTGTACTATGCTAACTTGTGGCAACGTAGAAAAACATTTTGTTTAGCCTATATAGGCACACATAACTCCAAGTTTCCAGGGAGTACCAACAGATGCGTTAGCTGTGATTTGGTTACATTCCACCCAAACACAGCTCTGCTCTATCGGGTGCCATTGTCTTATATACATATGTATATATTTCTCCTTATATGTTCAATATTTATACTTGAAATTTGGTACACATTATTTTAGTATTTATACTAACAACTTGTAAATAAAGCAAAACCTTAATTATATAAATAAGACATGTGTTTTGTGAACACTTGTTCAAACCTACCCGTACATTCAGATAGTCAAACGCATTACAGCTAAGAGATTACATAGGATAAATTACCAGTAGGAAGTTCTTGTTCTTCAATATGAAATTGAAAAATCTCGAGACAATTTAATTATTAATAATACTAAAACTAATATATGATTCACTTTTAATGGGAAAATCAGTTATTATTGTTTAGACTAATTTTAAATTAAATAAAGCCAAAATATCAAATAAACCCATAAATAATTTTTATGAAAATTTAATTTTTTTAATTAATTCAATTTCTTATATATGATAAAAAAATTCAAAGCGTACTTATATTTCACCACATCATGATCATACCCATGGTATTTAAAAGGCAATCCACCATCATAGCTGTGAAGGAAATTACTTCTTATTAGATCGTTTACCAAATACATCGGCTTATATTCCTCCCAATCGCACTCTTTCTGATAAGATTTCTATGTTGCTATTACAGTAAATTATCCTGTGATAAAAGATACTTTGAAAACACTGATTGCATGATCATGTTTGCCCAAACAATTGAAATAAAGAGTTAATTCTTGGAAATCTATATTCCTATAATTTGAATAGTGGTAAGTTTTTTGTCAAAAAAAAAACAGACGAATTCAACATAGGTCAGTCCTTATTACAACAGGAAAAAATGGATGTCAAGAAGTTCAAAAGATCATATTTCTATCTAAAACATAATCCAGAAAAGATCAAATATTAAAAACCTCATAATTCGGAATAGCGTAAAAAATGATGAAATATATACAAAAGGTTTGCACATTCTGCATATTCTTGCTCAACGATCAATGATCTCATAATGATCTCATTTTTTCATTTAAATAGGACTGTGAATCAGGTTAATGTGATGTGATCCATAAACTATTAGACTAACCTTAAGCTCATGAAATTAATCTTCAAGGTCTAAGACTTCAATTTACGATTAAATAATTTATCCTTTGGTCCTACACCATCACAGACTGAATATGCCTTGGATTACACTTTGGTAAAGTTGTAAGCCATGAATTAAATTGAACATCCTGAATATTGAGGAATATATGGGAATTTGAGAAAGCTTATTCACGTTACTTTACTTTGTTGCTGGACAACAAACCAATGAACCTGAATAATTTACATCTGCCTTTAGATGGTTTTTTCTTACCGATTTCTCAAAAGGCGATGTTGTAATATTTCATACAATTGTTTTTCTAAGAAATAGTAATGAAAATATACATATGAAAAGACTCCTTTTTCAGTGTAATGTGAATTAATGATAAGTACAATAGCAGCTGAAATACAGTATTTCATTGGGTGAGGAACATTGAAAATATATTACTAGTAGATTCTGGTGATATGATAAACGTAATTCATATGACATGAATTGCGCTTTAGTTACCCTGATAACATAACATTGCACTATAGGGAGAACGTTGTTAAACGTTTGCAAATTAAAGAAACGATCGGGTATTGCCACGACAGTGCTAATACACAATGGGCACGATGTGAACTTTACTATAATCAGAACTATCCAATATGGATTGGCTAGTTCTATCGGATAGATCTATAATCATTGTATAAAATAATTTGAAAAAATTCATAGAAGATTTTATAAAGGAAAAAATATCCTCAAATGATACAGGTTTGTACTCAATAGTTCATTCAATCGCCATAATTGGTTTGATATTTTTTCATCAGTACCATAAGCTGCTTGTAACTTATTACTGGAAAATGGAAAATGAAGAGAACGATTCGATTGAAATGATGGACATCACTTTTACATGAATGTTATTTCCATTATTATTACTTGATTAAAAGAGGACCTTATTCAATCTTCTATTCAAAATAAATTTCTCCCTCGACTGTGCAAATTAATCACTATTCGATTCTTGAATTGAGAAGTTTGATTTACGAAATTTTAGTTAAATATTTATAAGAAAAATATAGTTATTTTCCTTTATTACATATACTTTCTGATCTTAATTAAGATCTATTTTTCAACATAGTCCGCATTACTATCTCTAGTATGTCCGAAATATATTATCACCGGGTAAAATATGTCATGTATAAATAAAAATGGAAATTGAATGAAGAAGTTTATTATTGAAATATAGCTTAGGTATCTCAAGTATTTTCCTAATTAGTACAGCAATCAAAAGTAAGAGATTTTTCCCTAACTTGCAGATTGGTGTGATTGTTATAGAAGTTTCTATTGATTTAATAGCTGTGAGTTACAGGGAGAAAAACTAACAGCAAATCTATTTGTGTTCACCTTTTTTACGTTAATTATTTATGATAGTTTTTTAATTGGTGATTATTGATGGAAAGAGTTTGTTGATGCAAATTAAAATTTTCTAAAGACAAAATGAGATAGAAAACTTAAATAGATGGGGATTTAAATTGAACCCTTTAACGAACACCTTTCTTTGAGGAGAACAATTTTTCTCATATTTTATTCTAGCAATTAGAGGCGTTAAAATATATGTAGACTATGCCACATGATGATTTTAGATTATGAATCCTACAAAGTTCTTCCATGTGTTCATATTTTTCAAATATTCGAAGAATATTACTTTCTTATTATTAAATTGAATTTCCCCTTACTATTTTTTTTTCTTATTATAATATTACCATATCGAACCTTTATAATCCATCTCAATAATTTTATTGAGTCAAATTATTCGCGCATGAAAAGGATATTTCTTAGATCTGACAATAGATTAATATATATTATATCCATTTATATCAATATTCAGATTTGTTTATATTAAATATCGAGATTTCACATTTACTTGGACATGAAAAGTTTTATGTTAAATAACCAATGATTGTCAACTGTTTCAAATATGGTGAATAAAGGTACGTTTTGCAAGCTGCGATTGTTGCGTTCATCACTCAGCTATTTACGCCCAGAACTAGGGATACATTGAACTTGTGATCAGCGATGATCGCTGGGCGATAATCGCAATCACTGACCGATGATCGTAACAATCGCGGCATGCAAAACCTACCTTAAGACGCACGATTTTAAAAATTGGAAAGCCTTATTACCTTGATTCACCCAAAAGGAATCAGTATTTTGAAATAATTATCAACATGTATTCCGCTGTTATATCTATTTAAAAAAAAGTTCAATTAGTATCTTATATTATCAATAGATGAATAACACAATTACATGATACATATAATTGAATTATTTCTATAAAAGAAAAAAAATGATGAAATCAACGTAAATAGCTACTTCTCTAGCTTACAATGTTTATTTATAATTATTTATGCTTGATTTTAATTGTGATGTACAGTGTACAATGAATAACTAATATTCGTAATATCTATTATATTATAATTCTATGTATTCCTTCCTTAGTTAGGTAGCCTTTCTGTTACGTATTGAATGATTCTAAAATTTAATCAAATTTAACAACTATGATACTGCAGACTCACTTAGAATATCAATTATTATTTGAGTACTAATTAATGGTTCCCCTAATTTGCAGTATATAACATTAATTTTTCACGCTTAATTTGCTTCAAACTATCCGTTTTATAAAAACTTATTTGCTGATTAAATATATATATATATAATATCATCCCTTGTAACTCCACGTGTCCTGCTAGTTCAATAATAATGTACGTAGGTGCAGGAATTCTCAGTCCACTAATTAAAAGCTCGTGTATAACATTTGATGACCTCATCTCATCAACAATGAAATGACATATAATTTCCTTGGAGAGAGTATAAACGTGTAAGAATATATAATGAAACAAACTTTGAATACATATAAAAAGGTCGATTTGTAATTCCTCTTCATAATATAAATCAAATATAGTCTTTTTCTTTCATAGAGTTGCAAACAAATTCAAATTATGATAAGATATAAATATATAGATACTAAACCCAAATTTAGATTGAAAGATATGTAAATTATAATAATTATCGAATTCATTACACTTTACAATTTTCAATAAAAATTCATCCGTACCAAAGTGTTGATTTCATTTCAGAACCACTTCAACATATCGTAGTATAACAAATACTCCTGAATTTGAATATTTCAATACGTAAGTCATTACAATTTTTGGTGGAGTTCGATATTGAAATTATCATATAAATATAGCCATTGTTAATAATCAAATAAAGTTTACTGCAAATGATAAGAGTAGCAAACATGAAGGTCTGTTTGACTGACTGTTTCAGTGTTCTATTAACACACAGTGTTTGTGTTTGGCAAACACTGTGATGAAAGGGTTACTTAATATTGTCATTTCATCAGAGGGACGGTGCATATCATGAGAGATTAATTACGGTGTCGTCACAGATTTTATGTAATATGAAATACAACATCCAATGTCATTGATATATTATATATATTATTACTAACATATTATAACATCTTTTAAATTCAAAATAAGGTTTAGATCAGTATAAGTACCTACTCTTTAGAATAGCTCCAATATTGCGAGTGAGATGAGTAAACTTCTTCACATCTGTGAGAAATAAATTCGCAACATTAAAGACTCTTGGTTTCGACCACTGTCACTCAGACAAGACTAATTTGTCCAACTCAGTCTGTTTTCTTGGAACCAATTGATGTTCGTGCAATACAAAAACACTCAGTATTTCAATTTTTAACAAACTTGCCGAATATAAAGAGGGTAGTATATGTCTTTTGTTTATCATCTTTTAGTCGCTAATTTAGATAAGATTAGACAATAACAAAAACTGTTATTGTTTAATATAAATGTCTAGCTTTATTTTTCTAAAGTTTAGTTTTTAAGGGTCAAAATTCATCCCGAATATTCCTCATCAAACACCTAATTATCTTTTAGAAAGCTCTTCATTAATTTCAAAAGAGCGGAGAATTTTTAATTTATCTTAGCATAACAGGGAGATAGGAAAAATGTGCTTTAAAATATTACATTTTTAAATTTGAAGAACTGTTTTGAACTGAAATCGATGGTCTTTTTTGAGTAAAATTCCATTTTATGAGGATGGAACTCCAGTAGTTTTCATCCAATAGTAAAAGACATATAAGTTATTCAATTACGACGTTAATAAGACGACTGGAAAATCGTAAACCATCATCATTATTTTCATTAAACCCAACAATTACTTTCACAGGCTAAAAATAAATATGAGACGCTAAAGGTGATATATGTTTATTCTATGATCTTTGTAACAGAAACGTGGCACATGAGTGCATGAAGTATAATTTGATGCACTCCAAACACCTATCGTTGAATTGATGGACGTAAATTGATGAACTTACTCTAAAAGTATTGCACTGATATAATTTCAAGCTCTTGAAACGCATTAAGAATAACAAAATTATAGTAGATGTGTCGCTATTGGGACTATTCATATTAATTACAGTCGAATCACCCTAACGTATCAGATATTTTTATGAGTATAAGTAACATCAGCGTTCTTTTACACTTAAAGTAGACTTAAAGAAGTTTTAAAGATATATAGGTTAAATGTGGAACAGTCATATAAGAACAATCGGGATGGTAAAGTATCGTCCAACTAATATTATTCACATTTAATAATTCTAACATTTATTAAATTAATTTCCAGAAGTTTCACATTATTATACTTTATTTATATCTTTCTTCGAAGATCATGGATTATAATATTCAAGTTTTCAATTTGAATAGTTTTCACCGAGTAAATCAATATGGGAAAACATTTTTAAGGTTTAAATGTGTTCTGTAGAATCTATTTTAGTCATTATTCGTTTAATAAATTGTTTTACATCAATAGATTTTACTCAACTGAAATTTAATCGTAATTTAATATAAATTTGACCCTTAAAACTTAGAAGAAGGAATAAATTTAAGAATTTACACTATCGACATGTATGACACTTGTGCATAATGACCTACTGAAAAATCTTATAAACTATAAGCTATCTATTCAAAAACTAGAAAATAATAAGGTATCTGAGTGGTGCAGCATAAACTAATTCAACGGAATTTACTAAGTATTAAAACTATCGACTTATATCAATTCTACGACAGGTTTGTATTCAAATTAATACTGTTCATCGGACATGGATACAACTCTCAGTTATATTATCTATCTTTCATATGTGCACAATACACTTTGGTTGTTTACAAGTCACTCATATGTGGAGATGATGTATGTTGTTTGTTGTTTAACAAATAAAAACCTAATTTATTTATCTCAACATAATTCAAATTGAATTATGTACCGATAGCAGATTAGGAAGTAATATCCTCAATATTTCGCACAATATCAATAATCTTTCGACATTCAAATAGATTTCTCAAATAAAAGACATTTCTACCAATAACAAAAGTTCTCTTATTTAACAAGACTATTTTCTTCTCGTAAGTGTTTGATGAGTAAATAAAGACTTACAAGTTATAGCATCTCGCAGACTTTGATTGTTTGCCGAAGGTGAATATCGGCAACTTATTCTTATTGGAAAGCAAAGAGTATAGGGTATGTAATGAGATTGAATTTTCATTATACTGTATTGGGATAATTTTTAATTGAAATATTATTATCATTGCAAATATTTGTAACATTCAGAGATCTAAAATTTATGTGAGCGCTGAGTTATCAAACAGTTCACGTTTTCAATCGATTGATATGATAATTTTTGTAATTGTAACTCATTATTTTAATTGAGTATCCATAATACATGTAAGTTAGGATGGAGTGAAAAAAAACTTGATATGCACTAACCTATTGATATGCACTAACCTGTAGAAAGTTGTGAAATGAAATCGGATTGGATCACAATGAACCGTAGAAGTTTTGAATCTTGGGTGAAAATGTATTTTTCCAAGTTTCGGATTATTATGTATGTTTTAATGGAAAACCTACCTACAATTAGAGACCAAATGCCGCTATTATGTACAAACTCTGCCTTTGACACCTTTATTTATGCCAACAGCCAAAACCCCGTTTACTATTTTCCAAATTAATCTACCTCTAAGTATTTTTAGACAATTATATAGTTGAATTAGTTCCTAAAGCCGAATTCATTTTTACATTAACAACGTCCCTCAATTAGAACATTGTAAACCAATCACTAGAGATGGCAAATTACTTATATGCAAAAACAAAATTAACCAATTGATAGTAACTCCGAATGAAAATATTACAGCTCTCACCAAATTTGATCCATCAGAGTCAAATAGCTCTTAACTCACCACGAGGTAATGGCATTTCGTCGAGTTACACGCTAACCCTAGGCTCGAACCAATCAAAGTTATGAGATTTTTGACTTCAAACTCTGCTATGATGTCAATTTTTGTTTTTTTCCTTGCTAACGACCGGGATTTGATCAATCCGAACTCTCAACACTTTGTGTGTAGCGATGAAGATTTTCAAACTTTATTATTTCTTTCTTCTTGATGTTCATTTCAATTGTAACGGTAAAGAGAAGTTTTGTCAACGGTGTGGTTCATTGATTTTGGAAGTTTGCCAGTCTATCATAGCAAGTAAAAGGTTAAATTCTGGTTCATTATCTCCACTAGTATTATTTCTGGTCCGTTATCTTTACTTGTTCCGTTGTTCTGAATGCATTATAATTTCAATTAAGGAAATTTCTCTTCTTAATTTTTGATTAGCGTTTGAAATCAAGGCTATGTTAGATAATAACTGCGAGAAAAATAAATATTTTAAAATATTGATTCGAATATGATTGTGTTATATATAATTTTTTATTTACATTTTGTGAATGATAGAAGATGGAAATTATAGGAGATTATTGCAGTAGATTTTCATAATGAATTGCAACTAAGTTACTCACTTCATTATGTTGTAGTCTGGAGATGCATAGAAAACATACATGACACTTCATTACTCAATAATATTTAGGACTCTGGTAATCTGAATGCTTCACTATACACCATTATAGCATTACAATTGCACTGTAAAAATGATATTCAATGACACTATAATAACCTATCATAATTATGTAGCAGACATCAAAGTAAAGTTCAAAAAGTAGCCGATTTAAAATGACTTAAATTTCTAAACTACTGAAGCTAGAAGACTGTAATAGATTTTATTTAAAAAAGGAGAATCTCAAATTTAATTTGATATCATTCATACGCAATGAAAATATATAGGCACATCTATAGAGCTTCAATTTCTTTGGCGGTTCATTTTCCTAAGAAAGGCTCAACTAACAGTGAATGGGGAAAACGTACCCTTGTGGAGATGTTTAAAAATGGATCCATGATGACTACAATTTTTCGATTATGAGAAAGATATGGAATATTTTTAAGTAAGATAATAGTTGAATGAAATTAAGTTATATGATATGTCCACGGTACAGTTCAAAATTTAAATAAAAGAAATCCAGGCCATGATAAACAGCAAGGAGAGAAACATCATTAACATGGTTAGATAAATTAAACTATCGACGATTGAATGGTCCTCTTAAAGGTCCTCTCCAAGCAAATTTTTTTATTGCTTAAACCAACGAAGCTAATGTTTCTTATCATTTTACTGCAAGCCCCATCAAATTTGGTAGCATATTTTTAATTTTATATGATTTTAAAGATTTTTATAATCCAAACTCTACAAAACCTACTTTACTTCCGACTTTCAAATTTTCAGTCTGAAGAAGAAGAATGTACACCATTTGTTTTGAATGTCAACTAGGTATTTGGTTTATTAAATCTATTTATTATTCGTTTAAAGGTTCAAATTTGGATGAACTTATAATGGAAACGTTTATATACTTTTAGAAACAATTAATATCTTAAAAGAAGGCCAAAAACGCATTGTTTGTTTAAAAATCTAAATTTGAAATCGAAATAAAGAGTGTACAATCTTCTTTCTTAGCGTCAAGTTGGAGATTCGCTCGATTGTTGCTCACAGAGTATTGAAAAACTTTAAAAGCAAATAATAAAATATATACAGAACCGAATTGTATGCGGTTTGCAGAATAATGATCGCAGACCTTAGTTCTAAAATATTATGTAATAAACTCATATTTTTCCCGGAGCCTGGAGAGGACCTTTAAAATTGATGGTCTACTTAACAGTGATATATATTAATAATACAAACAAGAAATAAGAGATTATTAACCAAATGGTTAGAGTGATACTTAAGAATTAAATATTGATACTTTCAATTGCTACAAATTAGATTAGAAGTTAACTAAGAATTATTATAATATATATATATTTTTTTCTTGTTCAGAAATGTAGAACCAACCAATTACTTGAAACTTTTTCACAGAACATAAACGTACTGAAAGTTCATTGTATCACAATTGCACAAATCATTGCGTCAACCGGTGCTAGGGAAATTCATACACGGAAAATACGTCCACGTAAAATTTGTCCACGGAAAATTCGGCCTCTGGAAATTGGTCCACAGAAAATTCATCCGTTTTATTAATTTATCAATAGAAAGGAAGACATTACTGAGTACTGAGAGTTAACAATATATGCAAGAGATAATTGCAGTCGCATAAAATATAGTTAGATGAAAATAACACATATATTCAGCAGTTGTAACTGTTGATGAAAAATTCGTTCTATGTAGCTAATTTACTATGTAACATATAATTAAAAATTAAAAAATAATGAAAAAAATAACTTAATCAAATATTTAAATTGAATAGCTGAACGATTTCAACTATGTAAAACATATGCAATACACAGAGAGAAAAGAGTACAACTTATATGGTCATATCTAATGGGTCATCAATTTCTACTTTGAATCAATGTATTACTTGAGTTGGTTGGACTTTATTCATTTTTTTATGTGTGTTAAAACAGATATGACTTGATGTGTCATCAAAAATAAGTTAATTGGACTTACTACAATAAGAGTTGAAAGTTTTTTTTTAGAATTTTAGCGTATGTTGAAACAATTTACTGTGACATAGTGTATTGTAGGTGGACTTTATATCTCTCTATATTTGTAACGTATATTTTTTTTAATATTAAATTAAATTAATGACATTATCATGTATCGCTAGTTGTTTGCAGGAATAACGTCATAAACACAGAAACATGTATTTTTAAATTATCCATATAGACATATAAATCATTAAATACTTATTAGTTTGGTAAACGTTTCATAATCACAGCTCGAAAATGTACCGCTAGAGAAGCTAAATGTCCTAACGATATACCATTAAATGTACGTACACTACATGTACTAAAAGGCCAAAAAAGAGTTTTTTGGTTGTTATGACAGTGTTGTCGCAAACAAGCGATATATCTATAAATCTTAATGTTTCATTGAACAATCATAAATTGTGAATTGTGCAGCACGACAAACTTAATGAATACAGCTATGTACTATTACCTACATATATTAAATTATTTTATATCAAGTATTTATCATAACATATTTTCTTCCATCTATACTGACAATGGACGAATTTTCCGTAGACGAATATTCCGTGGACGAATTTTCCGATCATGGTATCAACCTTATTACTCTCCTATGCTGACTGAGAGTTAAGCTATGGTTGAATCTTGAAACTTTTAATTCACTGCAATGAACTTTCATCATAGAAAATCATTTAATTTAACAACGACTTGACACTATTTAATAAGCAAGGTCGAAATCTATGAACAATTTTCTTTCATTACTACTTATAGAAAATGAAATGTTTAATTTAGGAATAACAATTATATGGTATTATTACCAAATGGTATTTATACTTGGGAAAGTCCACCATTATTACCATTTGCTAATTAAACTGATTCGTGATTTTGTTATAAAAGCTGGGTCTCCCTGTATTTCAATCAAATTCACTTTACTGGAATTTTTCTTATACATGTGTCTCTTTTACTTAAAATTGATAAAAATGACAACCTAAAAAATTATATCAACTTTTTCTGCATGGTAATCTAGTTCAAAATTTAAAATTCTTTATTCTCGTTGCCTTAAAAATAAAGTTTAGACTCTAGCAGATGGTAAGCCTTGTAGCAGTGAGCAAAGGAATATTTTTAGTCAAAAGTTATGTATAAATAATCATATACAGCACTGCGGAATATGCAGTGAGATGAATGTTTGCAGACAATTAATAAACTTAATTCGTTCATCAGCAAAACCTAGTTGTCTATCATCGCATTTTGTTTGAAATAGGGTAACTGGAATATCATGCTTATAAAATATATAATGTAAAGTACCTTCAAAGTACACTTTGATACTCAATTAGGTTCACTGTTTTCGGAGAGTGGTTGAGAAAGAGGTCAATATAACTCAATAAGACTACTTCACGATCTAATAAATTAATTTTTGATTATATATTTTAGTACTATATTTTACTGATGTATAATTCATATCATGAATTATAATTCTTCTTATTGTTCCATAATCGTATACCAATAAGAAGATATTTCCATGAAAGTGGCTACCTCCTAACCATGGAGATGTTTCTACAATAGGTAACTGCTCACTTAGTCTCTCATACAAAATTCATGCCAGAGAGTTCTTCGGTCCTATGGCATCTGTTTCTTTTCTCACATTTGCTATTTGTGGCTGCTTTTTAAGATGCACACATTGCCTGAGTATTCAATGGAGATATGGAAAGGGGCGGTAATAATGTTTGTTAGCATCATTTAGCTATTTAAATTTAAAATCTGGAAATATAATCTTCCAAATATTTAACTACTATAGAGAACGTCGCAATAATTGGAGACATTACAATTTAAGTGTGTACTGTTCAACTCCTTTATAATGAAGCCCTGTATAGTGAGCTCTCATGATTATCCTCTAATTATTTTTAAAGGTTATATTTTGAGTAGTCTTCCTAAAACTGACAATCAGTTTTCTATGTATCTCTTTACTCCTATATAGTATAGGGTAAGTTCCGAATTATTGGTCAATACTTCATCTTCGGTCATATAATGGAAAAAACTATGTAGGAACTATTATTACAATATAATTTTTTTTATTATAACACAGAGATATCTAATACTTCTGCAAACCCGGGTTTGCAGAAGTATTGGATAGCACTGTGTAATAATAATAATTTTTAATCTATTTTTTCTTATACGACCGAAGATGTTGTACTGACCTATAATTCAGGACTTGCCCTAGTAATGTTCTTTATAAAGCAGCCCTATTGTGTCAGTATATACTTAGTAAAAAATATTCTGTTAAAACCCACTATCTAACTACTGTGAGTCTTGGTCGGTGTTACTGTAACACGAAATTTCGTGGTTACCTTAACACAATAATAGAAATATTTATATTGTATAATGTTAAAGATAGAAACTATGATGTTCGAATATCAAAATGAAATCTAATCATCTTGTCTGAAATCTGTTCCTTGTTAGATGTTTGATCTTGATTGATCTTCACTGTTTGATACCCAAATGATGAATGTTTGATCTGTGAAATAGTTTCTCATTTTGTAGCAAATTGGAACGAAATGTAAATATTCAATCTCTTGATTCTAAATGAATTACTTGCACATTCATTGAAGATGCATTTTATAATTTAAACATTTTTTTCTATCAGCATGATTGACAATATTTGTAAATAAAACACATTGTATACACCATACAACAATTATATTATATATATACATTTTTAATACAATGTAAATGTACACCATATATGTACAACAAACATATGAATATTCGTTTATATCTTTTTTATGAAATATCCGATTTTTGAAGTATGAACTGCCCAGAGTAACGTCTTTATAGTGAAGAACTTTTATCCTTTTAACGTCAGTTTTGTTTCAAAGATAAAAAGGAAAAAAAATAGCATTTTTATTATACAAATCATAAGAATTATGAAATACGAGTTAGAATGATTTGCGAATTCAAGAGAAGTATTATGATATTGTTGTTAAATTTGAAAATTGAGTGCAATAAATTTACTGACCTACATTTTAACGCTCAACGATTGACATAATGAATTAGCCATCTGATTCTCTCTATATTAAATAAGCATTTTGAATTCTATGGTATGAAAATAGAATTATACTGTAGAGCTCATCACTAGTGAAAAATTATTTGTATTTAGTCTAAATAGATCTTGAATAAATGTATTTCTTCGTAAGAATTCATGCCTAATCGAATATAATTTGTATGGACTGTAAATATATATTGTATGAATGTTCTTCACCGTAAGAGTTTGTTTTTAGTAGAATTATATTCTTTTCTTATTACATAGATGACGTACTTTGGTTTACAGGTTATTCAACAGAAATTAAACAGAATAGTCGATCTGTTATGCAACCATTGGTTTTTCTCTGCATGCTATAGTTTCAATGATTCATTGTTGTTTCGCATTATTACAATTTTCAAATTAAAATATGTTTATCGGTACGTGCCATACATGTGAAGAAATTACAGGTAGTAATAAAATAATAAAAGCTACGGAATTTCAAATACAACTATTGTTTGTATCAGGTTTGGTGTTAATTCTAACAAAATCAAGTTCAAGAACCCTACCAAATTCTCTCTCGTTAAATCAGACATTTTTCACACAGAGCAATTATGGTAATTAGTCAGGGCATAAAGATGCAATTCTTAAAGATTGGAACTAAAGCTAATTTAGGACTTCTTTAGTACCATCGGGCAAAGATATATCTGGAAAATTCAGATGATGGTAGGTATGCAGCTATACAGTAGTTTAGGTATTATTGATAAGAAATGTCAATGATTTTATTGTATAAAAATCAATTGTAATTATTTGGAATAAATTGTAATTCAATTGGAAAATATCGCTTTTTATATAAAAATATATATAAAAAAGCAATGTTAAAATGATTAGAGTTCTACCAATTAAAAACATGAGATAAAGTTATGATGGGAATAAAGAAGACTTAGAGTGATCCCTCATAACTGCATAAGATACTAAAACATTCTCTCTTGAAAATTATTCTGTTTGTAGTTACATATATTATAATATTTAACAATTACTTTATTTAAATTATTCATTGATGAGAACTCAGTTTTCAGTGCAAATTGGGTAATTTTGCAGTCAATTTATATTTAATCTCACAAAAAGCTTATTTAACAACCATAGTTTTGAAGTAAAATACGAAAGTACGTTTCTATAGAGTGAATAGTGTAAATTTCACTGAAGTAAGTTAGTGTAAGACTGTTCTTTGGCACAAACTTTAAGTTAAAAAAGTTTAAAATATGAACTATCATTAAAAAGCCAGTCACGCACCCATAATATAAACTTATAGCCATTGAAATTTCCTCAATTTCAAATTTCTACCTTTTTAAAAAAATGCAAATTGTTCTGATAAAAATGAACATTTGCTTCTCATAAGATAGGCTCATATTGGTTCTCATATATGAGAAATAAATTAACACGGAGAAGAGGAGTGGTTTGTCATTTTGCACAAGTGGTTAAACTGGGTATCAAAGTACTGGATGTCTTAGTAAAAACATACATAATTATTTGAGATAAAAACATAAATATGAGATAGAAATTTTAACCGAAATAAATTTGTAATCAATTACAAAACAAAATCTCAATTTCATCTGTAACAGAGTTTAAACAATTGTTTTCATGATTCTAATTTTTTTTTATTAAAATATAATTTTAATAAACAAAATGAATCCCTTTAAGGGTGGAGCGTTTTTTTTTCAAATTTTTTGAGTTAGGTCTGGTAATAGTGAAAAAAATGTTGCCATTTTGTGTTAAAATAATGTTTGAAAAATCTTAGATTTCTAAACCAATTTTCCATGATGCACCACAAGAGACTTGAAAATTCGAAAATATGAAAAACCACCATTTTATTGTTACTTTCCCAAATTTTCATTTTGCATACACATATATGATACCTAATAGATAAAATTAGATAGATAAAGCTCCAATTGCCTCCAGAAAAAAATACAAGACTGCTACATCATCTTCATGCGCCACTAATGTGTTAAATGTAACGAATAATGAAAAAAAAATCGATTATTTTCCACTTATTATTTTTATACTTCAAACTCTATTTTTATTTTTTGTACATTGTAATTGGTTGACTACAATGATATTTAGTTATACAAAACAAAATTTCGAATCTCAAAGCCATAGGAAGGCTTTTTCTTTCGACGCAATAGAGCTAATTATTAGCAAATGAATTATCATAGTTGAGGAATAGTATAGACAAATGACGGTACAGCTCTCTTTTTATTCATATGAAATTAATGAATTAATTTCAAATAATTAATTATAGAAGTCACCACGAGAAGGTGGCCGCATATCAAGTTCCGCTCTAACCCAAGTTACCCAACCCTTCCTTACTACCATTGCTCTGTGACTTTAATTAATCTTGAAACATATTAATTAGGAAAATCCTAGACTTAGTACAGATTCAAAATAAATATTATAGGATATGCCAAGCTGCTTCTTCCGGTGATTGCAGTGCCTAACAGCATGGCTTCACATAACCAGATAAATCATGCACGTTGTTTGGCCACTGCCAAAATAATTATAAGGTTATATATAGTACAGCTGAAACACCGAGAGTTGGATTATTAGTTTTTATCGTAGTATATAATGAGAGTTTACATACCATTTGGCTTTCGAATAGAATATATCTGTCGGTCTATGATGTGTCTATACATTTGTTTAAATAAGTGGAGTCCCCTAGCAACACAACATAATGGGGCCCATATGGGCACAAAGTCGACAAACCATATTGGTGCTGTGTGGTTTTTTGCCAAATAGCCTACATAGTTGTACATAGTGAGAGCATGGGCTGTTTAGTTTAAACCATCTTGATCCAAGATGTTGCCGATATGTTAATCAAATTTCAGCCACATAATGTTGATATGCTCTATATTAATCAGGTTGAGATGAAAAAACGCTCCTCCCGAATCCTTATCGAAAAAAAATACTTAAATATATCCTTCTGATCACTTGATAATGAATAATTAAAGCTGCATTGCTCCATTACCAGTTTGATTATTCAATAATTACCACATGGATTACAACAAGGCAATTCCCATTCTCTTTTAATTGTCGCAAAACACGAGAGATAGAAAATGAAAGAGAGAACATTCTCTTAACATAGTAATTACATTATAAATATAATTGTCATTATCAAAATGATTAAGATATATGTGAATTAATTTACATTGCATAAAAGGATTTATATCGTAAAAGAATATTTACAATTTATAAATTAATTTACAAAATATAAAATTATTAACAATACATAAAATGATTAAGAGTAATTATTCAATATATCACAAAATATACAATATATATTTAAAGTATACTATATATACTCAATACTTTCACAAAAACAAATATTATAAAAACATTAATTGATATAAATGAAAATTTATTTTATTAATCGTAATTATATATTTTATTTCAATATCTTGATTATACATATACAATCATATATTATGATTATCTATCATAATTCTCATATTATGGTTATCAACTACCACTATCTATTATTATCATATATTATAATTATAAATTTTTAGTATCCATATTAACTATAAATCATGATTACCTATTATATCAATATGTTATGATTATCTTTTATAATTTAATTATACATATAGATATATAACGTAATTAATAATAGTAATTTATGCAATCAATTGATTGATTTGCCATTTAATTATAACGCAGACTCGTCTTTCAATTTAATTATTTTGCAATGTAATTTGATATGAATGAATTTTAATTTATTTGATATTTTAATTGGAAGAAGACTAATAAGTGGAATTTAATTAACTAAATTGGTTCACCAAATTGTTACATTTTTTAGGTGGTGACCAATAAAAAACTGGTCGAAAGTAAATATTTATAAATTAAAAATTAATTGGTTTAGAAATATGAAACAAAAATCACATGAAAGACTATATTCTAAAGTTTTATTTAGTGTATAACAAATGCTCGAAATCGCCACCACCGTGCTTGATACAGAGATTATTGTTTTATTTCAAAGTTAGCTATTGCTGCAACTTATATATTTTGGTTGCTTCAAGTATTACTTGCTTCAAGTCTTCAATCAAGTTTTGTTTCAATTTAAATACCTTCTCTTTAACATATATCAGAGATAAAATCCAAAGGTGAAAGGTGAAGAGACCTATAGTTGTCCAGAGTAAACAAAAATGTTCATTTCATTTCTAGAACAGGAAGGGTAGAAATACAATTTCTATATTTACTATATTTAATTTGAATAGCCCTAACTGTACAAAATTACCAAATACGCTACATAAATTATCTATAATTAAATCCAGCCATCCTCTCACTGTACTGTTCAAAATAATCCTAGTCTGAAATGATAAGGTTAGGTATTTAATGGAAATGTGAAGGATAAATAAATAAGTTTAGTGCAACTGTTTAGAGGAAGTGCAACACTCTAATGTTGCACCTCACTCCCAGCTGGTGGTCAGTGCCGATCTATTTGTATATAATTCCAAAAGGTGACCAAACAAAATATGATAAAGATCGGTCAAGCCTTTCACATATGAATTCCAGTGCACCTTATAAAAAGGGAAGAATATTTTGGTCTATCCAGTCTAGCTACCCTCTCTACTGCATGCAGATGTTTTTAGGTTTGTAGTCCAAAATCCGCCAGATGTTTTTTAGTAACAGTTTCCGAAATCCAACAGTGGTTTTAAGGTTCAGTGTCCAAAATCGAACAGTGTTTTTTAGGCTCAGTTTCCGATATTCGCCAGTGGCTTAGTATCGGTGTTTACAGTTCCCAAGATAAACTTGCGGAATAAGTTTTCAGAATAGTGAGGACTCAAAGATAAGATTAGAGGTTGGTTGGTGGTGACGTCATGCGCTATACGCACTGTTTTGTGTGTACAGTTATGGCCAGGTGAGAAGTGCAGGAGTTTTAATATAGATCCGTGAATACAGTTTTAATGAGGCCTGAGCGCTATAATGATTTCACCAACACCAGCTAGTTGATGTTCATATATTAAGTAAATGAATATTGAATTTTAGAACACAGAGAAAACGGTTTGGTGCAATACAATCTTGTCCTCGAAGTTATTTTTTATCCAATCTAGTGCAGACAAGAATGTATATGCAGTTGCAGTGTCCAAATAGAACCAAAATTCAAGATGATTGTCGTCAATCATTTCAGAACTTAACATTTCAATGTATTCGTCATTGTTCACAGAAAAAATATTTTCAGTCTCTACATCTTCAAAAAATATAGACCTAGGCCTATGCGAACTCAAACCGCACCGAATTGCCTCTTTTTGTGAGTGCAATGGTTTCTCAAATACTTCTTTTCTTGTCCATTTGTTGAACAAATTCTTAACCATTTTAATGTTCATATCCTAGAAGTATTGAATGGTATATTTTCTCTTAATTTTAGTTGGAGAACTGGTTAAATGATAATGTTTAGAAACGAAAACACGCTATTCAATAGTTAGTTGCATAATAATTCATGAGGGTGGAATAAAATATGATGACGAAATATCCATTATGTTTAATTGAGATATCTGTATACCTCATTCGATAGTTTTCAATATCTTTGATATCAAACAAAACTTGAAAATATACTCTTTTATCTAATTATTGTTTCATCTATCTACAAAAATTACTTTTTCAGTTATAAGCATTTACTCTCGACCAGTTTTTTATTGCTAACCCTGTATATAAAAAAAATATTATTTGATAATTTAATATAAAAGAAAAGAGAAATAGGGAATGCAAGGATATTTAACATCAAAAGTAATGACCATTTCATCAGGATACTCTGAAACTAATATTTTTTTAGCAATAGATCGATTGAGGTTTATATGTATTAGAGAGAGCTTAAAAATAATAGATGGATATCACACTTCAATTTTCTATCGGTTCAATTATTTTAATATTTTATTTAAAAAAAAAATTATTTACCATAGCGATACTATGTCCCAACAATCATGGGACATTTTTACCAATTGTAATTTTCGGTGGGTTTATTAGCCTATATTATTTCAGTTCATTTATTCAGTTACAATTGAAAGGTTAAATATATTTATTTCTACAATACATTAGTAAAATATATTCCGTTCTGATCATATTTTTTACGTGACGCAATACAATTGAATCGAAAATCCAGCAAGGCATAAAATATAGAATCACCAATGTTCAGAATACATAATTGAAAATTTCATTATAATAATAATAAACGTGAAACTATTCAAATGAACTATTAGAAAATATTATCAAAAGAATTTAATTCTCAAATTTGAATTTCTAAATCACTGTCCATTTTCCTAACAATGGAATAAATCCATCAAATTCATCCACAGATTATCAGTTTGAAATTCTGTCGAAAAAGATAAACGAGAGTGCAATGTACACAGTTCGTTAAAGGATTCCTCTCAAATATCTGAAATGATTTAAAAATAATAATCGATTGATTACAATTCTCATATCCAGTCTAATTTCTGTACAAAATGTAAGTTCAAACACAAAAATCATCAGCAGCTTCAGTTCCAACAGGAAAAATCTTCCTCAACTTTCGGACAAAAAGGTTCATTTTTGTCTGTCTCGTTTAATGGAAGGGTATATTATTTCGAAAAGAAAACCTGATGAACTTTGCCTATAATTGTTAACCCTTTTAGGACGGATATAGACTTTAATTTACATGACTTCAAAGTTGTCTTTATGCTATTTAAATATAAGTTGCATAGAGATAATATTCAGACGTAACTCGGCACTCTGGCTTCATTTAGTTACCCTCAAAGAATCGACAGTGGAACTTAATTTGAAGAAAAAAATTGTATTATATATTCCCTTAATAACTTATTTTCAGCACAAGTTAATTTTAAAATCCATCAGAACATGATTCAGGCATGGAAGGGTTAATGATTAGTATAAATTCTGTTATTTTATATTTTAATGCTACTGAATAATTAACACTATTAAAAAAAAATCTTTTAGTTTTCTCATGTTGAGCAATGAACATATCAGCAATATTTCTAATCATAAACCCAGTCGGAAGAAATAACCCTCATCTTCAGCTTCCGATATTGGATTACAGTCAATGATAAAAAAAAAACATTTCATTACGATGATAGTTGATTCAAAAATATATAATTACTATCTATCATACAATTAAAACACTTAGAGTATATCAACTTTCGTCAAGACATTATCGACATAAAATAAAGATAATATTGTATGAAACTAAAATATTTTACGATAAAATGAAATCAATATTTAGCGTAATAGAAAATTAAATACTACCTACTGATTATAAATTTACCAATATTGTTTAGGCATGGCTCCACAATTCAATTAGACTCAGAATAAATTGATCTAGATCAACAAGTTATAATTAAATCTTCACAGAGTGTTATTATTGATGGGTACAAGAACCACATCTATTGTTAGTCCAAAGCAGTCAAACAATGTCTGCCTGTCCTCTATATAGCCTCTATTCAATGGGACTTAATTAGTATTGAGGTCGAGGCTAATAAGGTATTGAGGCAAGAAAGGACTGATACATTGAACCGCTCGAGAACTTAATTGAAATCGAACCGTATAGTGAATGGAAAAAAAGTAAGAAATTCGAGAGACTCTTCATGAAATAGATGAAATTGATCACACAGTTGATAATTAAACTATTCGGCAATTTTACTTTATATATAATATATAAAAAAAAATATGGAAAATGATCTACTTTTGGCAAAAAAATCATTCTGCTTTCAATGTTAGAAAGTACAACTCTTCTACAATGAACTACAACTCCTCTACGATTCGTTCATTCCAGTATAGAAGGTATGTTTTTGAGTGCTCGATCACAAGAGCGTTTTTAAAACATTTTTATCGCTCTAAAAACGTTGCATAACATAGACACGTATGAAATAGGTTTAATAATAATTTCCTCTGTGTCAAAAAACCTCTGAAAACACTGTGCAAAAGCGCTCGTTTAACCGACCAAAAATAGTCACCCTTGAAAACTAGCTCGTACAATTGATAAATTATTATGATAACAACTTGGATAGACTATACTATCTCGTCATAATGTAATGAAACAACTACGAATAAACTCACTGTTTAGATTAGTTCAGAAATTTATAATTAAACTTTAGAAACTTAACAGCACGTAAGCAACAGCAAATAAATTACTATAAATCCCAGGAAGTGTATCAAAATTACTTCACGGAACACGTTTCATCGAGAGCAGCGCAAAATAGAAAATATATAAAAAATTGAGAGCAGAGATAACTCGGTTATTCATATTTCAGAAAGTTCGTAGTAAGGAAAATCTACAGTACATCAATAGATATATGTTAATTCTAATTTTATAACAGTTGTACCAAATATTGTAGCAAATCAGATTGATAATAAACAAGGTATGTGTCCCCGAAGAAACGAAGCCGAACTTTAAATTAATATATTTCAACAACTATTGATGGTACAACTTGCTTTCGAGAACTATTTCGTTTCTTGAATTCTTCTATACATCGACGGTTAAATTTTCATAAATTCTTATTCCTTTTTGTGAATATTATAAAGATTTTATTAATGGGTGAAGTAAGTTCAAACATTTAAAATATATCTCTTAGAACACAATCTCAATGTTAAAACTGATATAGTTCAATTGATCAATAGTATTTAAATAACTATTCCTTTAATAATTTATTGACACTCTGAAGAGAAAGAAAGGCAAGATTAAATATTTTAACAAGGATCGTTAAGCACGCAAAAATACAGTACAATCTGAAGACAAACTCAATTTTGTTCAGCAACTCATTTTAGGAAAAATATTTTTTTTTGTTAGGAGGAAGGGATTCAATATATCGATATCATCAATCAATCGGATGAGTAAAACTTAAACAGCCACCCCTACAAAATCAAAGTCAGACATCAACTTCTTGGAACAGATTTTTACGCCTTGAAAATTTCGTCAACTGGTTCTATTGAAGACATTTTCGTTTTGTAAAATAGTATCAAAAGGGACGAATCTGTATTTTACATGAATGAAAAAGAAATTAATCAGAATATTCGGCAATTTACTCCAAGGAACAACCGTCCTGACTTCCATTTTAACCACTACGTCATTGTAAAATTAAAATCATCACTCTTACTTCCATTTTTAAGGGTGGCGTGAACGACCCTTGTTGAAATTTAAACTCGTTCCTTCCTTTTTGTACTTGAACACATTTCTCCAGATTGTCAATATTTGTTTCAAAGAGGAGTAGTTATTTGAATGCTTTAAAAAACAGGAAATATGTTTGTTCTATTAATGAAGTAGTTGCCTAATGTTTGAACTTACTTCATAGTCCGTTTCCTGACCATTTGCATGAAGCCCTTTTCACCACCCATCAATTAAATCGTTATAATACTCACAAAACCGAATGTAGCTTTATGAAAATTAAACTGTGGATAGAGAAGGGTTCAACAAATGAAATAATACTCTGTTTTCTCACAATATTTGTTGAAATATACCAATTTAAAATGGTGTTTCTGTTTTTTAGATACATCCTGTATTGTTGCTTTACTTAATAACTAATTTCAAAGTAAATTTTCTCCAATTTCTTTATACAGTTCTCACAAAGATCTGTTTCCTTTGAGACCTGTGTTTTGAGCTAAATAAATCGTTCAACATAAGTTACCAGCCTTCGGATATTTGAATAAATTTTCTCCTGATTTACATTTCTACCGACTGCATTTCATTCCCATTTTTTCCCTCTTGGGACGATATTTTGACGGAAAATATAGATTGAAGGCCTGATTTTGTTGGTTTTCAAATATAATTTGGTGAAGAACAGTCTTATTTCTTCTAATGTATATATATATTTTTGTTTTGTTTAAAAAGACAATATTTTTCCATAAAAAACAAGATCAAAGTATTATTGAAATAATTGTTTCAAACAGTTTGTTACCTATTGCAGAATCATATAGTTCCTCTTGGTGAAAATGAATATGGTAAAATATTTGATTATATATTTCATTACGAAGCAATAAAAGTCACTGTCACAACATCAGTGAGAAAATTAATTTGTGATTTTTGAAGAATAAGAAGTGTTCCCTCTCATTTTTTCTTGGAACTGTCTTAATTTTCATTCTGGGGTGTATTTGAAAACAGAATCAGATGTTCGGTTTAAATATATTATATTAGCAAATACTTATTGAGTACTAAAAATATTAGATTCATATTATCAATCTTATTCATTATATATTTTAAAGAAATATATATAAAAATACTCTTTAAGAACTGTCCAAAATATCTTAAATTCACCCACCGGATATTCTGTTAACATTTATGTACAAACCATTATCATTCTATCCAATTCCAGAAACAAGCTTATGCAAATGAACTATGAAGCAAACATTACTATTAATGGTCCAATTTTTCATCCTTAATCTTCGATTACCGACTATAATCCTACAAACCTTAGTTCTGTTGCCTCATTATATGTTTTCTTTTCTTATATTAACATTTTTAACTCAGTGTTGGAATCATGTCTTGATTTTCTGCCTCATTAAACTGATGCCAAAAATAACACAACATCATTTTATTATACAGTCGCTATATAATTATGGTCCTAATGGTAATATAACATGGATTTAGAGAAGTTAGTATCCTTTCTGTCATTAATAATGTTATCAATAATGCCTTGAAATATGACGTTATTTTTGAAATAAAAATTTGATGGTAACTGAAAAAATCTTAACAATAATTTTGTAGCGACAATCATCTCTTGCTTTGATATTTCCAACTGAATAAATTCATTTAGTTATTGAAATCATCTATTGAACTGATATCGTAATAGTCAATTGTTCATGCTACCGGTTGCATGAATAGAATAATAATTAATTGTTATAATAGATTGGTGAAAATGACAGACAAAAAGAAACCGCTTGTACATATAATATTGATGTAATGTATATATTGTATTTGGATTTTTTTACAGATCTCATAAGATTTTATAAAATGAATAATATTATTATTGTAGTTCAACATTTCATAATTTTATCAAATTGTTATTAAACTAAATGGTATAATTTTTTTTTCCAATATTATATCATATACTTCATGTTCAGCTTCTGAAACATTATTACGAATTTTTCAACACTTTGCAATATTAAAATGCAATCTACTTACTTTTCTCGACAAGGTTATTAAATTGAATAATTAAAGAGCAATATATTGCTGACGTGAACGCATCAATTGAACAATCTGAATCAATCTGTTCCGTTAATTGAACGACACTTTGATCTATTTCTGCTCAGATTAATCGAATATCAACATGTGAACCTCCATTTCATTTGATTGAAATGATAAATACGACACAGGTCTATTCAACCGTGAAAAATAAAACCTTTTTATTTGACCATGAAAATCAATCATGGTGGAATACTTATGAATTATAGCACACTTTTAATTAATGTATATTTCAATTTTGAAGTACTTCTATATGGATATTAATGAACAATATCTAAATCCTATATTAATTACCGAGTAATTATTATGATGAAAGATCTAGCTAATATCTGTGAGTAATGGGTCTCATTCTACAGGGGTGGTCAAAGACATCACTCGGTGCTCTTTTGGCACTGAGAGTAGCACTGGTGCCCCGAAGAAAGGCGGTGCTTCATATTCTTTAAAAGATAATTTAAATTTTAAATGATAATCAATGACTGCATGTAATGATTTAGCTGATACGACCAGGGATTGAAGATCAATTTTTTTCTCATGTTCATGATAGTTAATTTTTTCCGTTTCTGTGGAAATTTTTGTTTATTACGTAGGGAGTCTTTTTACTGTATTTCCGGTATTTAATTTTTTTAAACAATGTCTCTTTTTATTCACTCTGAAACTGATAAGAATTTTTGAAGTATTTTTTATTTGCTTGTGGTTTTCGGGTCTACATATATTTGTGACCAGACATCTCCAATCATAAAGTTCGTCAAATGAAAACGGTTCTAGGTAAATTCCCCCAGTGGATTTTTTTACATTTGGCATTTAACGCCGGTGGAATCTTCCTGGTGAAAGATTATCATCCATTAAAAAAAATCGGTGATCTTAAGTTTCAAACTTCGTTGCTATAAAATTTTCTTCATTATAAAATCAATTCGAAATGGCCTCTGGATTCTGTGATAATAATATAAGATGAACCTCGTTCCGGATTATTTTCCTATCTAGACTTTAATTAACGCGTGTTTACCAAAGTTTAATGACTGCTAATGAAAATGCCATCTAAAGTTTATGAAGGCCAACAACAATATCAGATTTTTTTCACTTAGGGGATGAAAAGGAATGTAGATTGAAGCTTCAATGATTTTACTGTTACTATCATTAATTAGATGAAAAATAATAGTTTCGGTACGAGCATACCTTGATTAATTATGATGCTTTCAAATTTGTACTTTGATTCAATGAACTTTCATCAATTTTGACCTTGTGTGAACCAGTTTGAATTATTTTTCAATGAGCTCACAAATGTTCCCACCAATTAAAACAAATATTTTAAAAACAAGAGATTGTTTAAGCATCCACTATTCTTTCCTCCAAAGATCGCAGGTTTAAAATTATATAGTTTTATGATATTCATAAGTAATTATATTTCAAATTTCAAACATTAAGTGTTTAAATACTGTGATAAAAGCCAATATTTACCCGAAAGAAAATAGTAATGTTCTTCTTTTTTCTTTTCAATCACAGCTCTCTGTATCTGTGCATGCTAATCTCTCGTATTTCAGAACTCAGGTGAACTTGTTTCATTTGGCTTCCTTCACAATTAATTACATTTATGCAGATTAGCTGCGTAACTTCTCGCTGTTCATCATAAAATAGTCCATCAAGTCCTAAATTAGATTTGTGTTTAGTCCTGTTGTGTGTGAAGTAAAAATAACTGTAAATTTGATATACTTTAATCCAAGATGTGGATTCACACATTCGTGCTGCATAAGTTTAGCACATACAGAAAAAATCATGTTATAGAATATTTAAAATATTATGAGTTAAATGTGAATGTCAAAAGTTTGCTTTATTTGTTTATGTTAATTTATAATGAAATATAACTGTAAAGCTATCGATCCTGTCGGCTACTCCAAATGCCAAATTCTAATTATTGCTATTGTGAATATATATATTTAGGTGTTCTGTAGATTGTAATGGCAAAACATACATTTTTAACTCTTCTTGGGTACATTTATAATTTAATTGGAACTCTTGAAATAAAATTATGTTTCCATTTTTTTAATTTCTTCGCTTAACTATAGAAAATTTGAATATAGTTTCAAAAAATTCGTGAACTCATATATTTTACAGAAAATCCTTTTGAAATCTTTCGTGCAAGACAAATTGGATGTCCCAAAAGTCTTTGATCTAAACTTTAAATTAGAGTTCATTAAATTAACGGTCATACGATAACTCATTCGAATTTCATTTTAAATCGACTGTAAAATATTATTTCGGTATACAACATTCATTTAATGTATAACATTTTTCTCATCTTTAATTTGAAACTTACGTTTGAAAATGTGTATATTATTTAACAAAACAATTAATTTTAAAAACAAGCAACTGGAAAAAATAAATTATAAATTAAGATTATTCAAGTACTAAAATCTGACTATTTTATATCTTAAATGGGTTCTTAGGGATGAAGTTATGGTTGACCCATAGAAAATTATACTGGGTCATCCATAACTGACTCATTTTCAAAAGCAAGTTACTCCACTTTAATATAGTATCAAATATTATAGTATTTTTTTAATATATGCAAGATATATCTAGTAGACGTTTCTTACTCTACTAATAATTTATATACAAATAGTCTTACATAGGATGACAATGCATTTTTTTATAAATAATAAAGTTTTTCTTTCACTGATTCTTAATACATTTGAATAGTAAACAGTACAAGAATTAATACTAATAATCCGATAATACATAAGAAGAGGAAACTTATGCATTATGAAACAAACAATATGACGATTAGTGTACTCAGAAAGAAATTATGGTTGGGCTAAGAAGATCATGTGGTATCTTGTAAATTACCCTACAGATTTCCCCACAGAGGAATTTTATATTTGAAAATTGCTAATTTAGACTATGAAATATGAAGTTAAAATGTTAATTGATATATTTGTGTCATTTAAAACAAGGAATGTATACTTTCGCTTGTAAACATTTTCTGAATATTAAATAATAAGCAAGCAACAACCCCCACAATGCCTTAATCAAACCTTATGTGAACTTACAATGGGCAGGAAAAATTCCTGTAACCATTTTATGACCACACTGTATTTTTTTTTGTCTCTGGATATTAACCCTGTGATGGAATTGTATTTTCTATTTATATGATATTTCTTCATATCAATATACCATCTTACTTTTATCAACAGAAACATTATTAGATTACTGAATAATTTTATTTAATTAAACAGTGTATACAACATAATCATCTTTCAACCAGTTTAAAACGATCAATTTTCTTGGAAATAATTTTGATATGAAATAAATAAAGAGGAAAACTACAGAGAAAACTACGTTTATTCTTAATATCCTCAATCCCAACTACCATCTGAGAGATATGTTGTATATTTAAATTTCTTATTTTTGGTGCCCAAAAGATCCAAAGCTTTAAATCCCTTTTGGTAAACAAAAATGTCCTCCAAAACAACCACTAAATTATAATCCTCAATCCGATTATACTGAGATTTGCCACAGTTTATTTACGAAATTGCAAACATTGCTGTCGAAAACAAGCTTGCAGGAAAGTATTAAGCCTTTATAGGAGTAATTCTCTGCAACTTTGGCTAAGTGAGTTCCTGAAGTAAAATAACAATATTCTGTCTCGTAGTTTGATGCTGTTTTGATGTGGTGGAATATGTTTGTACACAATGAACAGGTTAACCCATAAGTAGGGTACTTTTCAAGATCATACTAAATGTCTCAGAACACTACCTGCGTAATTATAAAATAAATTTCATATCCTATTAACTATATAATAGATACAACCGCAAGGAATACAAAACTCTGATCTTTATTTGTGTTATTATGATAGAAAATATTTACGGATATATTACAATACTCAATATGGTTGAAGGAATATTTTTTAGAATTAGTTATATTGTGTTATCATTTCAAATCATAACTTTATTCTATTATATGAAATTCTTGGAATGAAATAAAAATTTGAACCTTTAAATTTATACTTTATTGAACATTGTATGTAAAACTCCTGAAATGAAATTTTGTATTGTAGATATACAATCCTGAGTGAGGGAGTGGGTAAACAGCTTCTATGGTGAATAAAGTTTTTTTTTAGTCTGCCATGAGTGACCATCAGTTTAAAAAAAATGTCATTTCATGGTAAACTAAGGAAAATTTGTTCAGTTTAGAGGCTACTCCCTTAATCATTATTCTACATTCACTACGAAGGATTTCATTATAGAGGAGTCCTGTTGAATTCTTTTTGTTTGACCAAATTATCAAAGTATCAATTGCTTGATGTATAAGTTTCTAAGCGAAGTTTCAAGTCATCTATGGTGCCAAAATGAAGCACATTTCACTGCTTCTTGAATGTTCATTTTTTCTTCGGCAGAAAAGGATAAACTGATGTCGAAAAAACTACAATCGGCGAATGCAATCGATGATATAGAGATCATTCACATCTACGACATAATTAATTTGTGAATTCAATCCAATAGAAATGTGTTCTATATTTGAAACATCTATTAAAGATTATCATGCTTCGTCAACTTTCCTGACAAAAAATCTGAAGACAATATCTAATATGATATTTTACGATAATAAAAGATCGATATTCACTGTGATGGCTTTTAAAATACGATATATATGCACATCATAAATATATATGTATACAATTTTAATTAAGATATGTGTGAAGTTTCCAAACATGGTTTTTAACAATGTATAATCGATTTCCTTACTTTCCCCTTGAACGAAGCTCGCACCAATCACGAGTGTGAAAACCAGTAGTTTCTGCATTATCGATTCCTTTTGATGTCAGTAAAGATATGACTTCTCCTTCTTCAACGTTAGACGTAAAAGTAGCAGTGACAGGAGAGGTAGTTTGCAGAGTATTTATAGGTAGTTTGGAGAAGAGGCTCATTTATGGAATCGACAGATAAATTTTGTAAATAAAAGAAGACCATCTTATGTGGTTGCAATTAGGACATTTGGATAGTATAATCAGATAATGTGTAACAGTCCATGAAAGGGTTAAAATAATCTCAAATATTTACTGTACAAATCTCACGAGTATAAAAAACCTAATCATAAAATATTTGTAATACATCTACATATATACTGTATAATTGTGACCATAAAATGAAATTAATGGTTCATTAGAAAATTTCGTTAACTCTCCATATAATGGCTCACATGTCTTCGAGCGTTGATAAGAAGGAATTTCACTTTAGAAAACAATCTAAGTATTCCAACTAGTTCAATAATTGATTAGTATTAATATTAGAGTAATTTTCTTTAGAAGTGAAGAAATTTGAAATAATCTCATTTCATTTAATGACAGATAAATATTCTCCATGTCTGTCGGACTGTTTTTGAGGTCCAATCAGGCTGATCGTATGAGTTACTTTATGGCTATAAATAGTGCACCAGATGATAGTAGCCGTAGACTCGTTTTTGGAACACTTTCACAGTAAGATCAGAGCTCCAATTACAGTGTATGACGACACATTCAATTCAAAACACATCGTTTAAATAATCATAAATTTGAATTTACATTTCAGATTCGGACAAGACATTTTCTAATCTGAAAACGATATGCAAAAAAAAAAAAAAAAAAAAAAAAAAAAAAATCCATAATCTGTTGATTTTTACTCTCTCCATGTCAATCTACGCCCTCAACCTGACCAAGGTTGAAGGTAAGTTTCTGTTGACATTTACTGTTTAAATAAACCCTGACTATTGAATCAGGGTGATACATTGTATTTGTATATATTATAGCCTGCAATAACGATAGGTAGAAATGTGTACATTTGAGACCTAAATTATCTCTTCCTTTTGACAATAACGGTGGAAAATCACACCAAAGAAGCTTGGTATAGGTTTTTCTGGACACTGTGAGACGTAACGTAGGGTATATGAAAAAGATGTACTTCCTGTGCAGATGTAAGTGATCTGTTGACAAATATTCTGAAAATAATACATATGAACTTTTAATAGCTTGATGCAATATTTAATAATTTAATTGTTACATTTTTCAACTAGCTTCAGCATGTTTAACAAGTTAAAACCAAGTTTAAAAAGTGTGTTATTGTTTATGATATTATTAATAAGTATTGATTCGGATTCTTTATTGCTCCAAATTATAATTTTTTTGTTCTAAAATTCGATGTAATAACAGTTGCTAAAGCAGACACTCATTCTAGTATGCTGAAGAAACTCGACATTGTAGGTATAAAATATTGAGTCCGAGCTTATCATTTAATTGTTTTCCATTTCACATATGTATAAGTGCTAAAGTCAACTCCTGCCAATTGATTACAATTCACTTGTTTTTGGAGTTTATGATTCCTTAATGATCTGGTCATTCAGTTTGGAGGTCCGAAATAATTTTGTAGTTTGATTTCCTAATCTGTAAAGACCTCGCTTCCTTCACTCTAATTATCATCTTCTATTTTCATCACCTCTTTTCGGATCACTTAAGCCATCATTATATTTAAGCATTACATCTCTAGGATTTTTTTTGAGAGGAACAAACTTGCTTAAGATTATTGAAATATGTCGTCTAGTTCTGAATGAGTTTTAAATATATATATCGAACCATCCTGCATTGTATGTTTATTGCGTTGATCGACGAAATACTATTTCGAAATTATTCAAGAATGTTTAATATGTGTTTTCATAGATTCAAAGAATTAGGAAGTAAATACAAATTATTCTCTAACTAAACAATGAACCATAATGGACCGTGTCACGCGACTATCGTATACCATAAGTATACGTAATATTGAATTATTTCATTTCGTGTTTCATACCGATTGAATTATATAAATTGTCCTGCTGCATTTGACTGATGATATTCTACATACTTTGGTTCCATTATGATGCATAATATTTGGATAGTTTGAACTATGAAATTTAGCAGTATTTATTAATCTAATGAAATTTCAACAATTCAAAACAAATGTCATATATGGAACCTGATTTTCAGATTGCAGCTTGTTTAGTAGATTCAGTTATATATGAGCCAGTGTTTAATGAATGAATTTGTGGAAGTAAATTAAATAGGCATGCATGACAGGTAATTGCTCTTAAACTCACTGATAATTGAAAATTCTATTGAAATGAAATGTAAATTGGCAAAGGGACAATCTACCATTTGTGAGTAAAAAGGTGTTAATGGTTGAGTTAACCAAAGTTGTTGTTAAATTGAATCACGGAACCGATAGGGATTTTTAGTCATTTTCAGGAGTTTAGTGGTTTGGCTTATTTTGATTTAGCGGATTTTTTTTTGTTATTTCATCGAATACAGTGGGTAACACACATAAGTTTTGAATTTGTGGTGAAAAAATCACGCTACGAATGGTTCAATGAATGTATGTATGGATTTTTTTCGGTTAAAAGTCCTCTTCATTATAAATTTAGAAAAATCTGGAATTGCTTTAAATATATAGCTAAGGCTACTATAACATATTACAGTTAGCAGAAAAGAAATCGGTCAAGTATTTTTTCCACAATTAATTATATAAGAAATATTCACATTCAACTTTCACTCTTTATTAGATTCCTTCGATGATAAAATACAAATAATTAGTAGGTATCTATTGTATATACATACTTATTCAAATACAGTGTTTTAAAATTACCAGTTCTCTAGATCGGAATGATGTTATTATATATGAAGACTATTTATAAATAATTCTTAATCAGATACATGGATTCTTTGTATGAATCCATTGTCTTGGAATCAGTTTTGTTATTGTTTTCGAATTTGTCGGATCTAGTTAGTCCATTGGATATTCGGACTTTTTCTTTGCTTGAAACTCAAGTTGTCAGAAGAATGAACGGAAAATAGTATTACATATTATAATAAAACTAGAACAAAATATGAAATGGTTTGCAGTTTTATAACATGTGATATTAGTTATAATGAATAGAGAAATGAAAATAATAGAGTGGAGGGAACCTTTAAAAATTTTGGTCTAAATGGGAAATAGATCAGAACTATCTTGAGAATAATTCTAAAAATGTTCGATTACTCGGTTAAGTAGTTTTTTCTACAGTGTCCCTTAATTGGAGCGTTGGCAGTAGTCATATTTGAAAATACATGAATGACTCTTTTTTCGGGAAAATTTATAGTGGTGAGACCATAAAACAAAATTTGGGTGACCCGATAACCTCAACTCACGTCAACTTAATTTCCTCTTTGATTAGTTTGGAATATATATCAACTATCTCACTTTTCATTTTCATAAATTAGAATATATTAAATTTATTGAGCGATACAGAAATCTAACAATAGCACACTATTTGAATCATGCTATGATTTGATATTCGTGCAGCGACAATTGGGCCCACGACAATTGGGCCCCGACAATTGGGCCCCACGACAATTGGGCCCCGTGACAATTGGGCCCGAAGACCGTTATAATATTTGCCCCTTTTTTTCAGAGTTAACTATATTAATTAATTAAAGAGCATTGCTACTGTAATAACTGGTATCCGGAAAAAATCCCCAGGAGGAAAAAATCCCCCGCAGAAAAAATGCCCCGGGTAAAAATCCCTTCATAAATCATATTTCTGTCCTATTTTTCTACTGATAGTAACATATCCCTAGTTTAAATCTTTGACCATCAGTTCCCGGGCAAGAAGGTTATATGCCTGGGATATTCCCTTAATATCTACAATATTCCCTCCTAGTCTGCACTCACAGTTTGATGAAGTAGGGATATTCCTGTAACAATAATATTGGATAGTATTCAAATTCTTATACGAGGGAATATTCCAGGAATATTGGAGAATTACAGTATTCGGTCAGATATCATCCTAGGATATTCAGGGAATATCATATTTCTATAGTATTCCATGCGAAACAAATTGGAATATTCTTGGAATATATATTTTTGATAGTATTCCATTCTGAATATCCCATAAATATCCCAAGAATTATCAAGCTAGTTACGTATAATAGTATTCCCAAAAATAAAACGAAGGACTATCCCTGGAACATTTGGGATCTACAGTATTCTTAGTGAAACAATGACGGAATATAACAGGAATCGAATGGAAAATTTTACTACCTAAGAAATACTTTTGAATATCCCTGGAACTATTTCAATATTTTTGATAAGGAATATATCCCATTAGGTAATATGAAGGAATATTCCTGGAAGATGGGAAATTTAAAGTATGCACAGCTAAATAGATTGAGCCTTAAAGGTCGGGTGCGTCTAATTTTCATATTAAATATTTTATCATAATATCATAAATATACATTTATCAGTAATGAATATGAAATATTTCGTCTCAAATCACTGTATTTTCAGAGAAAATAGGGTTTTTATTAGTCAACATAAGCTTATGCTATCATCTCATAGATGGCGTTGCTTACATTATTTCCAGAAGGTTCCAGAACAATATTCATGAACGTTTATAAAATGTCTGTTTATATTCAGAAATAAGCTAAAAATGAATGAATTTGTGATTTATGTACATACAATATACTAACAAATAAAGTATTTATGCGACTAATATTATAATTAATAATATTACTCGCATATATACAATAGTTTTTTGCATAACGCTTGTGAAATCTCAACAAGATGGCGTCAATGACTCGTGCAAAGCTTGTGCTATTTGTCACTAGATGGCGCTTTTTTAAAATAAATTAAATTTTCTTTTCATTAATGAGTGTTATTTAGATGAATAGAGTATGTAATCATACATAATTGAATATGCTGATTCCATAAAAGCACATATTAACAAATGTTTGATTTTACCCGCACCCGCCCTTTAATAACATGTAAAAAATTGGCACAGGAATTAATTTATGTTTAGATAATTTAAGCCCTTACTGAATCATGTGCTATTTGATATTTTAATAAAATGATTGACGTATGTTTAGTTTCTTTCATTCCATACCAGTACAAACGGGCCTAGATAATACCTAGATTTAAATAATGTGTCCTGTAATTAAAGTTTTAATATTCGTAGATTTTTTATACGAAGTTATTTGTTCACGATACATATTAAATTGCCCTTTTCCTATGGGATTGATAGTAAATTATCACCTATTTTCTAAGTAGATGAGGCTTGTTAATAAACTTATCCCATAGAGCAAATAAGTCTCCGGGTTCTTTAACAATTATTTGTATTATCTTAACTTGAAGAGACTTGGAGGTAATTGATTGAATTCTATTAAACTGACAAATGACTAAACGGTAAAAGTTTTTAGGAAGTAAATTAAACACAAGGAAGTTTTAAATGGCTGTACTTATATTAAAGTTCGAATAGTACAGAGTTCTAAGACTTACGCACAAGTCTTCAAATAACACAACACAAGTTTTAAATAAACTAGCGGTTGAGTAAACTTAAGGGTTTTAAATGAACAAGGGTTTTAGTTGCCAACTCACGAAACCCGTGGATGGACAAGTCCGACCAGACTTGGTCCGACCAACCAGTCTTCAAGAGACCATCGCGAACTATGAACACTTTAGTTAGGTGCCAATGGTATTTAAAGGTACTGATAGTACTTTTCAAAGATGTTTTTCTACTCACTGCAGATAGAAATAACACACAATGCATTATTCAAATTTAACACGCTAGTGGTAATGGCTTTCTATACGATTAACATATAGATCGATCAGATTCACTAATAGTTCATTTTAGTGAAACCTGATTTGCTAATAAACATCCAAATTTAAGCATACTATTTCAGAGTCCTGTTTAACCTATACATGATCAGAAATGTTACAAGTTCCTAACTATTAATTAAGTATTTCAATTAGGATAATTGAAATACTTAATTCCTTTTAAATTAATTAAGTATTAATTTCAATTCTATCTATAGAAAAAGAACTCAATATTCTAAGTTGTATAACTGATTTACAAAGTTCATGAAGTTATATAACTTAGTACAAATTATAAAGTTATATTCTGAATTACAAGTTATAGCTCTGGGTTACAAGTTATAAAGTTATGTTCTGAAGTTACAAGTTATATAGCGACTTACATCAAAGCTATTCGTTTATAATTATATTCGAGCTCCTAGCGAGAATAACATGACCATAAATTTAAATAGCATTTCCTTCTAATGAACAGTGTACAAGATTAAAAAGATTATGTCTGATTAAATGATTATCAAATTATAGAAATTGAAAGATTAAGTAAAGATACAAGTTCAGCGTATTAACAATCCTTCTATTGTTAATAATACACTTCTTGGTGTAGCCATGTGACAATTGAGTTATGCACTCAAGTGATTAGTTTTACACAGCCACTTGTAGTCTCAGTTATTTAATTTCATTTATTCCCTCCTTTTGAATTACTTATTCCATTGATATTCCTTCATTGTGGCCTCTTCTTCTAGATGTTTTATTCTATTGTTATTCCTTCAATATTCCTTCTTCCTTTGGATGACCAATTCCATAGGTATTCCTTTAATATTCCCTTTTATTTTAGATATCTCATTCCATAGGTATTCCTTCAATATTCCCTCTTACTTTGGATGTCTCATTCCACCCACGTAGCAAAATTTATTGGGACAATATTGCACCAATATTGTGTCCAATATTGAGGCAATATCAGTCCCAATATTGCCCCAATACACGGATTTGTAATCTTAGGGCAATATTATGTACAATATTGTCCCAATATTAACTAAAATATTGCCCCAATATTGGAGTATTATTGGGGCAGTATTGCCCCAATATTGTATATAAGTACTATACAATATTGGGGCAATATTTTATACATTATTGTCCCAATATCGACTACAATATTGGGACAGTATTGTATTTAAGTACTACACAATATTGTGGCAACATTGAGTTTGTTACTACTCCAATATTACCATAACTTTGGGACAATATTTAATACTGACCAGTATTGTAGGTAAGTACTACACAATATTAAAAGTAAGAGATCCATCATCTGGTTTTTGATAGTATGAACAGCTGTAACAATGTTAAAATTAGATAAATAATTCAAAAAATGGTAGCTATTTAAATAATTCAAAAAATATAAACATTGATGGATTCAAATAAGTAATGCATGTTGCAATACTTAAACTTATCCAGTGAAACATATATAGCGATGTGTGTTTTCATGAAGAAACTGCTTGTAGTTTTAAGAGATGTACACAAATAACAACAGACAAGGTACCATGGATCTCAATAGGTTACATCATGAGCACCAAGGCTGTTAATCATCGAATGTACATCATCTTACATTTATCTCTCCTGCAGTAGGACTATCGATGTCATATCCAGGTGTCGAATAAGCTGTAGCTACATTCTCCATTCTATTTGCTGTTGAAAGCAGGCATGCTGCCTGCTGCACCCATCAGCAGGCATGCTGATGGGTGTTGAAAATACAGACATCCAGGATCATAACTGAAATAATAAGGATAATTAACATTTAAATCTTCATTAAGGATTGAAAAAGAAATAAAGTAGTACAAGGAACATTTCCACCAACACCTTACACATGAAAAATAGTTTAAACTGTTATCACTATTCAATTAAATAAAAGTATTTAATAAAAACAAAATCAATTTCATCTGCATAAATAAATTGAATTATTACTAGAAACATTAACAGGCACTGTAAGACGCATTCAGTGTTTTGGATTAGACATAGCCCAGACTATAATTCATGGTAAATTTAACCAACTGCGACTTGTAGGTGGAATTTTTTCCCTTTAAGAGTAATATTCTAACTTAGTCAGTGGAATTGAAGCTATGTTGATTGGGAAAGTAGTAATTAATTATAAATCAAAGGAGGATACAGACATCATAAAGTAATAAGAAGAGCTAATTTAGGTTTCCCCCAAATGATTTTCAGTTTCCCCACTTTGGGGGAAACCTACCTTGCCAACCCCGTATAGCATATAAACAAAATTTTGATTTCATAGATTTATATACATAAAAATAAAATTATATTAATGACTAATATTATATAATGATAGCTACTTGAATTAATAAATTAATCAAAAGTTCACTAATAAGCAATAGCTAGGCATAAAAATCAGACAATTTATTTGATAAGCTAACTGATTGAAAGATATTTATATGTGAAAAAGAACAGACCAATAGTAAATTAAATAACTTCCGATGTTGCGAAAAAGAACGGACAGAGAGTAAATTAATTAAAGATGCCCTGATAACATATTAATAACCGATACCAGTACCAATTACAGTTGCTTCAAAATTATGGTAACCAATACCGCTACCAAGTTCAATACCAGTTACCTTTTGAAAGTATAATACAGTTAATTAATTAACTTCCAATGTTGCAAAGAGAACGGGCTGATAGTAAATTAAATAACTTCTAATGTTGCAAAAAGATCAGACTGATAGTAAATTAATTAACTTCCAATGTTGCAAAAAGAGCGGACTGATAGTAAATTAAATAACTTCCTATATTGCAAAAGAACGGACTGATAGTAAATTAAATAACTACCAATGTTGCAAAAAGAATGAACTGATAGTACCTAAATTAGATAATTTACAAATTACAATGTTGCAAAAAAAGAACAAAACTTGTTAAAAGATAATTAACTGCAATAAAAGAATGGACTGAAAGTAAATATATAATTGAAAACATCAAATTAATAAGTAAATATATGAATGAACAAAATAGAATATTTCTTAAGTTTAGTTCAATCTTCCAAATTGTGAGTTGAAATGATCATCAAATGATTCAAATGCACACTGGCTTCAGTACCCAAAAATTCAGTCTGTATTTGGTGCACAAAAACCCACTGACTTTTTCAAAAATGTGAAAAAATCAACTAAGAATTTCCAATAATTTGGCTGATCTAACCCAGTCTGTATTTTATGGTAAATTCCATCGACATGTCAGTGGAATTTAGCCCCCTATGAAAATTATATTCTGGCAAAGTCAGTGGATCTTTAACTATTTATTCCTATGTTACTTACCATTAATTACAGTGGATAAATTGGGAAAATGTTGGTGGATCAGCTGAATTAGCTACTGGAAATTTATGGTGGATTTTTTCAGTTTTTTTAAAAGTCAGTGGGATTTTGTGCACCAAATACAGATCGCGATCAACCAACATTTTCTTTATTTATCCACCAAAAATTAATGGTAACATAGGAATAAATAGCTAAAAATCCACCAACTTTGCTAGAATATTATTATCAATATCAAACACAGAGGGGAAAAAATTCTGAAAAATACAGTCTGGCCCAAATTCTGCGAATACTTAATTAGCAGAGTTCAAATCACCACCAAATAGGCTACAGACCGAGTAATGGAAAAACCATGAATTTATTAGAGTACCTATGGAAGCAAGACACATAACACATTTACACTGAATATCATAACTACTTATTTGGTTGATCAGAAAAAATTGAAGAACACCTCTAGGTATGCCAATGCCATGCCATGTTTTATGGTGTGGCAGAAAAGTCGCCAGTTTAGTGAGAAAATGGAACCAGGTCGCCACATTTAAGATACTTTATATAGAAGACATTTGACTTTCTAGTGAAGATATTTCATTTGAAAACATCCTTATGCTTCATGTCTGATGCATGTTAATATCTTGAGACTTGAGACTATTATATGAGTGATTTACTTGAGATTTACAGTTTTTTCAACTTATTTCACCCCTCAAAAGTCACCAATATATTGGCAACTTTGTCCATACTTAGAAACATGGCCTCTCTGAAAGGTGTTCATTCAATGAGTGAACATCAACATTATTTTCAGTATTGTTTTCATAATATTTACTAAATTTACTCTCACTTTATTCAATGACAGGGTTATTGTCTTGGAGAAGAGAGGATGATGGAAGAGCATTTTCACTTAAAAGTTCACTTGCAAAGTCATTACAAGATTTTTTATTTTATAATAGTTATTCCTAAGAGACATTATTGCTTTTTAAATAATTTTTCAATGTTTTAACACAAGAAGTTTTGCAGCAGGTGAAGTAATACAGAGCGATATGATACACACTTACACAGGGATCTTGGCTGAAAACTGAACTCTATTTTGAAAAGCGGGAAAACGGTTATAAAGCAGTGTTGCCATTCTACTGTTTATAGCATAAGAAATGTCGCAATCTACAGTTGAATAATATTTTTTTAATGACAGAGAGAACACAAAAGAATAATAACTACGTTTATTAAAAATAAAGATTGTTTATATTCATTTAGATTTATAATTGTTATTTATTCTGTCATGTTTCACACTACTTTTTTCCCAAAACTAAAACTGACTTTAAATAGCGGGAAAACGGTTAGGTAGCAGTGTTGCAGCTTCATCGTTTTTAAACAAAGAAATGATGCAATATCACTTTTTGAATAATTATTGTATAACAAAACAGGTAGATACCTAAATAAATTTAAAAAAAATATGTATGCGTTAATTATCTAGTTTCTATTTATTAACTATTACTTTTAAATAATATCTGATAATTTAGTTTCAGCTATTTTACTTCAACTAATTTTGCCCAAATTTTGACCATTTTAATATAGGTAGTATATATCTCAAACTATTGAAACTAAGATCTTCCAAATCACAATTTTACAAGTTAAATTTGACTCAATTGTCAAATCGATATAATTCAATGCAAAAATTATATTATCATTCCAAATATTGGGGCAATGTTTCCCCAATAATGATCCCGATATTAAAAACTAAAATTAAATTGATCAAATAAAAAATTTAGTACGATTAAACGGGTATGAAAGAAACCAATCAATATAAAAAAAATGTATAATATCATCAACAAGCTAATATTGAAACCAACATTGCTTTAGTATTGGGGCAATATTCCGTGCAATGTGAGAAATAACGCAATATTACCCCAATATTGGGGTAATATTTGTCCCAATATTCCAATATTGTCCCAAGATTACAATATTGCCCCAATATCTGCTTGCTACCTGGGCATAGGTATTCCTTCAATATTCCCTCTTCTTTTAGATGTCTCATTCCATAGGTATTCTTTCAATATTCCCTCTTACTTTGGATGTCTCATTCTATAGGTATTCCTTCAATATTCCCTCTTACTTTGGATGTCTCATTCTATAGGTATTCCTTCACTATTCCCTCTTACTTTGGATGTCTCATTCCATTGGCATTCCTTCATTAATCCATTGAACTTCGTCTCCGTGATTCCCTAGATTTTCCCTTGTGATTTATGGGACTATTCCATAAAAGTGTCAAAAAATTGCATTCCCTGAATATCAAAAAAAGATCATAATGGAATATCCCTCGGGAATATTCCGAGAAGGTTTTGGGAATATCAATTTTTTGCGCGGGTTGCAAGCTAAATGCTTAATAAGAAACATCAAATCTATGATGTATAGTCACTGTAGCTGTAGACTTGTGTAGAAGATAAAGAAGAGGTAATATTTAAATGAGTTAAATTTTGGATATAATATTATACGAAATTTTGTTTATGTTCAATACTTGTTTAGTTTAAATCAGTTTGTTGCTGCATTGTTTATTCAAGTGGTAATTCATATTAACTGAATGACATTGTTTGAACATTTATGTGCCTTATTTAATTGTCTATTGATAGTTATACGGATAGTATATCGCTAGTTTTAATCATCTACCATCAGTCTATAGTTCAATAGTTTCTTACTAATGTGTACAATATATATTTAGTTACATGAATGTATGGTTAATTAAATTTCCCAATCCCCAAAGGTATAGTTGACTGTAATTTAATTTTAAATGGATAAATATTCTACGTCAATTTCTTTTGTAACATCCCAAGCAACCACAGTTAATGGGGGCAATGTGGGCACTAGGTGCCATTCAAGCCCGTAATCTGATGACAAATCATATTGGTACTGTGTGGTTATTTGCAAAATGGGCCAACATGGTGACAGTATGGGCTACTAATGTTGAAACCATCTTGGCCCAAGATGTTGTCGAGGTTGATGGGGCCAAGGTCGTAAAAGAACTGGCAAGCTGTATTGAAATCAACTTGGTACTAGGTGGTTTCCATGTGACATATGACACTACCACATTGGTACTGTGGTAGTGTCATGATGGCTTATGTTGAAACCATCTTGGTATAAGATGATGCCGAGGATAATGGGGCCAGGGTCGAAAAAGCACTGGCAACCAATATTGAAATTACTTTGGTACTAGGTGGTTTCCATGTGCTAAATATGGCACTACCACATTGGACCCATTAGGTCACAATAAATAAATCATAAGGTTTAATAAATTACCTTTGAAGCCTTGAATAGATTTATAATAGAGCATTGTTATTAATAAAATGAACATCATATTGATTAGGACAAATAAAAATCATATTCTAGATTTTCATTTATTTATTCGTAGATCGTTACAACAAAAGAGTAGAACGAACTTAAAAAACCTATCCATTAAAAAGGTGATTCAACAGTAACATTAAACAATACATCTAGCTTTATATCATAAGTATAAAGAGTGATTATAATATAGTATAGAATAGCTAGATATGATATTACAACTATCATGACTATAATAAAAAGCTGACTATAACTCTTGAGATCAAAACAAAACTTATTATCTATGGAAATCGACTCAATCGAATTACATAGCTAAGAAAGACAAGCATAAAATAATTCAGTGAGAGATCTAATAATTTACCCTTGGCTATGGGTTCGTTCACATTCTGCTGTGCCTATCTCTCCTTCCGTTATTGCAGTAACTGCCTCGTCTATACCGGGAGTAGGTCATAAGCCCCCCCGGTCAAGATCCCCCCCGGTCATAAGCCCCCACGGTCAAGAGCCCCCCCGGTCATGAGCCCCCCTAGGTCATAAGCCCCCCCCCGGTCATGAGCCCCCCCGGTCACGAGCCCCCCTGTTTTTAAATCCTTATTTACCTATATTATTTAATCCTTATTGACACTTTTGTAGTTCATTACTGATTAGACATAAAATATATGTATAACGGGGGGCGTGCCGCCCCCCAAACCCCCCTGCCAGGTCAATAAACAATCATGAAGTGTGCAGTACAACAATCTAGCGGATACAACAAACTACATTAGCAACTCTCAGTTATTTCTATCTAAGTAGTTCTTCATTTGTTTAACTAGGTAAATAAGGATTATAAAAACATGGAGGGGGGGGCTCGTGAGGTGGGGCTTATGACCTAGGGGGGCTCTTGACCGGGGGGCTCTTCACCGTACCCCGTCTATACCTCTCAAAATTTAAAGCTTTTCTTATGGCGATGGTAATGACCTCTACCCTGAAAAAGAAAATATTAATTACTTAATCAATTCTCAATATCACTTGCAGAGTTCAGTAACTGTATTTATTTCAGTTACATTAATTACTTATATTTAAATATTTACTATATTTGCAAGCAAATTTTGTAGTTATCAGAAATGAACAAAAGTACGTGTATCCAAAATTGTTGTAACTCACAGGTTATCTCTGTAACTATTTTTAAATTAAATAATAGGTGCCTATATACCTAGATAGTGGTTATATACTTTCAGAAATCGAATCGCATTTCAAATTTAAATTATTATATTTAAAGAGAAATTTAAATTAATATTTCATGGTAAGATCCGAGTTATCGGACGTTTTCACGTTTTCGGTCAAGTTTGAAAAATTATTATCATTTAATTTTCAGGTAGCTATAGTACTTTATTTCTATGAAGATCGAGAAAAAGTGACACCGTAAGATAAGTTGATAGCTCGAAAATGACCCTAGGTACCTACATATATTTATTTAGCCATAGGCCAAAGAGAATATTATTCAGCTCGGTACCTAATTAGGCACTGCACCTATAGAAGCAGGCAATAACTATATCGAATACACTTCATAAAATAACATTAAAATATCTATAAGTATATTTAAAAAACTTCAACTCACCATTTTATAACTTTAAATAGGCCGCAGAGTGCAGCTTTGAAGAATTTCCTTAATTAATTAAGGGAATTAAAACACTAATACCTCCTCTGACGAAAAGCACTAACAAACTACCTGAATTTTAAAAATTTCACTATGTATAACCGAATATACAAACCAGGTTCATACCGGAAAAAAATAAGTTCACTTGTACAGTTTAGGATTGCACATTATCCTCTATTCGTAATGTATCATACAAATATTTTGAAAATGTATTAAGTTTGTCACAATTACCTAACAGTAGCTAATTAAAAAAATAGCCAAGCTTCATAGAAACTAGCATCTGGCAACCACGCTATAAAATCACACAGTGCCACTCCCCCTTCGTCATCATTTTACACATCATATAGCTTATTTACCTATACTTTATATTAAAATTGTGTTCTTTAAAAACTATAAATTTTAAACCTTGAAACTAAAACTTTAATTCTTTATCGTTCCTGTGATCATCTTTGTCTAGTCACTTAAACTTAGTATTAAAAAAATAGTTTTGCTGAACGATTAATAATTTAATATTAATTTGAAGACATTTTATAAATTGCGATTGATTGAATCTTCCCTATTCCAGGAAATGGTCTTGCCAATATGTTAATAAAGCTTCCCCCATATAATATTAATACGCTATATACATAGTAATCAGGTTGGGCCAATATGACATTTGGAACATAGAACCAACCTTCTTCCAAGGTAACATTCCATGAGAATGGAAAACCACGTTATCCCCATGTAATTTCTAGGCTATTTTTCAGTCTGCCATCTCTTGCCCATCTAACCATCTAGTGCCAATGTTGGCACAATGTGTCATGGTTGCTTGGGATAACAATCACTACAGGAAATTTGCTTAGAGCAACTTAGTGCTGGGAACACTTCTCTGAAGAATCGCAAATAATAAGATTTTTTTATTAGACTTCGCAATGTTGTAGAAAAATATGACGAATAAATTTCATTCATAAGCTATATTAAGGCCATAACATACAATAATTTAAACTTTCAGTTATGTACAGCCTATTTACAATTCTCAGATTTTGTAACGTTAGTTTGCTACAGACTAAAAATTTTATATTCGTTAATTCAAACAGTTAAATTTGATACCATAAGTACATGCTTTCCTCATTTTGTAGTTTTTTTGGGGGAAAAAAGGATGTAAATATTTATTAAATATTCTATTATTGCGTGAGGATATTCTTTCATCGTTTGATGATTTCCGGGGGATTTTTTCCGGGGGAATTTTTTCCAGGGAGATATTTCCCTCGGGGGATTTTTTACGCGAGGATATTTTCCGTCGGGGGATTTTTTCCTCCGAGGGATTTTTTCCTAGACCCGTAATATCTAGGGTTGTGACAATATGCGTTTTGTTTAAAAATATAGTCTGGAGCATATTTAAAATAAAGAATATTCCTTACATGAAAAAAACGTTCTCGCAATAAAAAATATATTTATTTTATTTTAACACTAATATTCTTTTAAACTACAATGATTTTCTGTTTTGAGATAGGTCATGTAAGCAACAAATTTCCCAGGTAAGTACCTAAGTCTATATATTGACCTCTTGTGAAGTAAATGAGATAGGATTTAGCCAATAGAAAAGAACAATGTAGCTATTTAAGATACAGAAACAATAGAAAATAAGAATGTAGGTATTTTAGACATGACGAAATTATTGGAGCATACAAATTGAAATAATAATGTGAATTTGTTGAAACCTCTTCAGTGTTCAATATAGAAGAGGTTTATGAATTATTATTACAAAACGTATTCTCATAATCTCATTTTATCCAAACAACTGTTCAATGTAACGTCTAACCTTTAAAACTCAACCATTTTTTACTAAATATTTGTCTTTGCCAGACGATGTACACTACACATTGTAACCAAATGACATAATTTAAAATAATACGACTTATTTAAAAATTTCAAAGATTTTCATATCATTGAAACATGAGATAAGGGGCTTGCTAATAATTATCTTATCAAGTATATCAATCGAACTAAAAATATAAATATACTTTAACAGGATATAAAGCATATTTAAAGGATAATATTGACACTTCCCTAGTGATAACAAAGTAACACTTCTTTTTTGTGTCTTCTGCCCATTTTTTCCTGAGCTTAACTGTTATGAGGCCCAATTGTCGTGGGCCCAATCGTTCTGGGTGCACCATTGATAATATAACAATATATCTTTGCAATGATAAAACATTCTTCATTTCTTTGTGACGATAATAGGTTCTTTATTTTTTTATAAGATAAAAGAGTATTCATTACTTTATGACGATAAATGATTCTACTATAAACCAATCTGCAGCTATCATAAATTATGTGCAATAATATTCATCAATCTTCAGCGGTCAGATACTCGAAAATTATCCATTGATTATATTTTTAAAAATATTATACTTTATGATAAAATGCGAACAATATATACCGTAATCGACAATATTAGGTTATTATGGTAACTTTGTAGTTATTGAATCTTTGTTATCGATCATATAACAAAATAATTTATAATAATTGTTATTTAACTTTCCATCCTATTGGTATCCGAGATACCTGGAGGTATCATGGTAGTTGATTAAAAAAAGGTAAATAATAATCAATATACACTAGGGTGGGCCAAAAAATAGGGGTTTCGGGCAAACTTCAGAATCTTCATATGGAATAGTTATAATAAGTTGATACGTTATAAAAGAACATTGCATGCCAATTTCCAGGCAATTTCTCGATATTTTTGATATTTTCCCATTAATTTGGAAATATTCGATTTTGTTTTTTTCTGTGGAATAGGTAAAACTAGTTGGCACGTTATGAAAAAACACAACTTGCAAAATTGCAGATTAATATTTGATACTTTTGAGTTGCCCCGTGCACTTTTCTTGTGAAATATATTAGTATTACAATATATTACTTAAAATTTAGCTTCTAGAGCAATCATGCTGTTTTTGTGATAAGATAGAAGTGATTTAATTCTCAAAATAACATTGTGAATTGTATTTGTTTAATTTTATAAAAGAATTTATCAATATTTTCGTATTGCAAAAATTTCGAATTTACTCGGATTTCAGCAATTCGATGATAACCGCTTAATCAACTTTTTTGAGTCACCAAGTGTTCCAAATATTGAAATATTGGTTTATTAATCAATAATTAATGTTTTTGCTCAATTCTTGTATATAAATTTCCATATTATGTTCTTCATTGTGGAGCACTACACTGACTACAGTCTCAAGCGGTGCCTAAATTTGAACAATTTGGAGGAGTGGAGGCAACTGTAAACATTGTCGTACCTGTCTGATTTTCCGGCACAAACATCAAAATAAGCTATTCTCAAGCTATCTTCCTATTCTAAGTGATAATAAATCAGAGCTTAAGAGTTTTTTGCCAAAATCTACATAGTAAAAATCACCAAAAATGTTACTTTTCTGATATTTGAAACGCTTGGGGGCAGCTGTTAATCATGTAAGAATTCACTCAAATTTCAGTACACGTACCTTTACTTGTCATATCAACTTTATATCACTATTCCATAAGTAATTTCCAAAATGATGCTTTTTGGCCCACCCTAATGTACACATTTTTTCTCTCATACATGATCGAAAATGAGAACTGTTCGATAACTAATAACTCCACCAAAGCCAATCATAAGGTTCTTGAAAAGTATAAACTGTAATTAATTATAAATTTCCAGACTGTCGAAGCGTCTCAGAAATGACCACGTCACACACTTTTTGTTCCCAATACGATTAATTACTCACATACGAACAAGTGAAGCACATTGCAACTGTATACATGTTGGTTTGTAACTATGGAAACAGAATAACATAAATATGATTGTCCTTCAGATCCTAAGGGAACGTTTCATCATTTATGAATAGTTCTCATCCAGAGGATCTCAATAAATTCCATTGAACAATTACATAAAAACTTCAATATGGAAACAGTTAAAATTATTGAAGTATACTAAGGTTTGAAATTGATTTTAAGGTAATTATTACTTTTTTCAATTTATACAACGAATTAAACCATATTTTCAGTTAGAGATGACTTAATTTGAAAAATGACACATCTTATGCCTCATGTATTTTTGATAACTTCAAACAAGTTAATGAGTAGTTTTAAAATGATTGACTTGATTATTTTACATTTACCTCCTGCGGCTTTAGTTATTATGTAATATTTTAAATATATCCTTCAAACCTGATATATTATTTTAATGAATCGGCCAATGCTATTCCTGTGCCTAATCTAAAGTTCCCTGGAAGCCAATCTTCCACCCCTAAGTCCTTAATTGACGGCTTGATATTAAAGCTCCAAATTCCCAATCTTCAAAGAATTCAAGAGACTCGGATTACACTTGGCTGAACAAAGACAATCGGGATCAATGGAAAGCAACTGAATTCCTGGTGTCCAAGCGCAAGAAGTTTAATTTGAAGTGTTCTCAGTTTAGAAATTAAAACAAAAAGCGTAATGCGTAAAATTAGGATATTGATAAAAAATATTAGAATATTCGAAAGATCTGGCAAAATATAAGGACGAGAGTTTAGTTAATTATTTTTCAATTTATCAATAAATTCTAACATAATCATTCCTATCGTGAGTTTATTTATTAAATTAAATAATGTATGAAATAATTTCATTTACCTCAAATTATCTGACCAGTCTCTATTTGTATTAATTAAAAATCCAATAGTTTTGGTGAATTTTGTAATTTTCACCTATTATTTTTAGAACTATCTTTTAGTTCAGTTTATTTATAACTGAACTAGCTCTAATTAGTTCAGAGCTTGTTAAATAACCTGTATAGTTTAATTGAATAAATTGAATCTAACTAAAAAGGTTAAATGAAACAACTCGATAACATCTCTGAATATCAACCATTGAAAAATATTAAGTACAAGATTACAAGATACAGATTTAATTCACGCACAGTTGCAGTAATCACAGTTTAAAACATACTATGTTCTATGCACAATATATACTGATTGCGGGCTACGTGACGGAAGGAATAGTGCTCGACGCATGACGAAGAGCCTCGAATACGAAAGAACGTGGGTTCCTTTAAGTCACTGCCTTTTATAGGAGAGTTCTTAGAGAAGGGATTGGGCTTGAAAGCAACTATGCTACAAGTTCTTGTTGGATTTTAAGTCCTTGTTTACAGTTTCCAAATTAATATTCTGAGGAGTTTTTTATGTAGTCTCCGTGATAGTTTAAGTAATAAAATTGGTGAGTTTATATCCTCTCTCCGACAGAACAGATAGATAATTGTGCATAGCCAACTTTTATGATAGGTAATGATAGTCAATCCTAAATTATTATTATTCTTATAACATTTGCAATCAAGATACTATTCAGATATTTTAAGTTAATCCGTATATAGAATTTAGGTTAAAGATAGAATGACTCTTACACATAGTCTCAGAATGCACATATGTTAATATAATATAAGTATAATATTCAAATACAATAATATAATATAATACAATAATATAATATAATATTCAAATATAATATAATATTCAAATATAATATAACATTCAAATATAATATAATATTCAAATATAATATATTATTCAAATATAATAATAATATTTATATTCATGTAGGTTTATTATCTGAAGGTAGTTAGAGTTTGAATATATATAGTCTAATATTATATAATATATAATATTTGTTTTATATGGTTCAATTTCTAACAATTATTATGACACGACTGGTATTATCAGGATAGATATTACATAGTTTTTTAAAGTTCCTATTCATTAAAAAAAATCCTCTTTGTTATTATTGATAAATATAAAAGTGAACAGAATGTAATTTAGGAGAGCAAATCAGATTACCCTTATTAAAACAGAATTAAAACAAATGTGAACTTGTCTGAAAATGTAAGAATGTATATGATAATATGAAAAATATGTTTCAAATCTTTAACAAAAAAATCCTTAGATGCTTAATTGATTTATATATATATATAATATAGTTTAATTGTACCTCTCTGTTATTTACTCTGTTTTTTACTTCTCTGTTTTTTTTTTTTGGTGACCACACTATATAACTTCTTTATCTTGTATAAAATTGATAAATAAATTATCTCATAGTATTACAGGAGTTCCTGAGGAAGTCACCAAATAAAAAAGATTCGATAACTTCTGTCACGAAGTTATAGCTATTGAACAAGTCGATTTATGATATTGTTTGTTGTTTAGCAGATATATGAAGATTTAGAGAAGTGAGTAAGTTAGAAACAATAGAAATTGATGACTCTATTGACGAAAAACTGTGAGAAACAATTGGGGAGGTTTTTAATATCCCAGGATAAATCTTTTCTGCCTAGTTATTTAGGAGAAAATAAGTATAGAGTAACTACTCAATCACAGGGCAGCTTCAGAAGGCAGAAATTGGTCAGTAACACATGTTATGAGACAATCTGATCTAAAGATATTTCTAATTGACATATCATGACTTATTATGATGATACCAATTTTACCAGTACTGCCACGTTGCCATATATTCTTTAGAAGGCCTGAATAAATAATTATAGGTTTCAAATTTTTAAGAATATGAATCAATAGCAATTTAAAGTGAACAATATGATATATCTGTTTGAATATCTTTTTTCGTTTTTTAATTACTCTCTGTGCAATTTATATGTTCATTATTTTTATAAGCTTCAAATAATCAAATCTTCATTCCATCTTTCATATAATTAACTTCTAATAACCTTATCAAACTTATTATTTCATTTAAATGTTATGTTCAAGCAGACAGATTACAACTATTTTAATATGCTATCATTAATGTTCCACAAAAAAAATATGCAAACAACTGCGGAATATGAATTTATAATCGTACAATGTTATTATCTTGTTAGATATGATTTTATAAAATAATAAACTAAGTAATGTTGTTGAACAGGAATGTAAACTCTGATATGCAATCACATCATAAAAATATTCATTCCATGCAAGTAACTTTTCTTTGTTGAACATTGCCCCAATGTTTTGACAGTGTTGACGCAAAATCATTGCTTCCCTTGAAATAAAAATTTAAATTGATGTACATTGTACAATTTCCTATAAAAATATATTTTACATTTAAAAAAATAAAAAATAAACACTAGTTACCTAAAAATCTGCGAAGCCTTAATAATTTTGTGATATTTCTATTTTAGGAACTTTCCTTTTCTGCAGCCCATCTGAAAGATTTTTTTTGGTTTCACCCAAAATATTTTTGCAGGTCGCTCAAATATTTTCCGCGAGTCGATCATAAATATTTCTGAACCGATCAGAAAATTATTTTATCTCTGAAGAATCCCATGAATTTCTTCACAGAATTATTTTGTCGAATAAATAGGATTTTGATGAAAAAAGATGAAAGGTTCTGATACATTTTTAGCTAAATATATTTCATCAGATATATTAATACTACACCACTAAACCAAGGGGCCTACTGAAAGTAAGTTATATTTCACATACATTAATATTATTAAGAATTAATATCTAGTTTTCAGAGGAAAAAACTTCTTATCTTATATTCAAAAGAAATTATCTTTCACTTCGAAAATTAAAATGTTGAATAACTGAGAGTATATATGTAATAAAAATTGCACTGGAAAATATGTGATAAGCGACCGCTTTTATTACTACTAATGATGAAGTGTCTACCAAAAGGAGAGAATTTTTATTCTAACAAAAAAAAACCTTTATCTGATAATTATTATTTACCTGATTAAAATAAAACTTAATTGATTCATTCATACCTTTTTTCTGTTTCACTTTTTAGTACAATTGTACAATTTCTAGTAAGTTTTTTGACATTCTGTTTTCATATTCTTGAAGAGAAAAATATGGAGATTCATTTAAGTCAATAAGAAGAAAATGGGTTATTTTCTACAGTTTCCAGCCTTAATCCATACAAATGTAATTAAAATTGTACTATTTATATTAGACAAATTTGTCTCGTATTTTATTCAGAAATATATTTACATACTAGATTTGTTGACCGAAATTTTCTAGAACTGAATATTTATACTAACGTTTACAAGAATGTAACCAAAGTTCATTTACAATATTTTATATACATTAATAATATATTTGAAGTTATTGAAACATATATATCGGCCAATAACTTCAAATATATTATTAATGTATATAAAATATTGTAAATGAACTTTGGTTACATTCTTGTAAACGTTAGTATAAATATTCAGTTCTAGAAAATTTCGGTCTTGGAAATTTCAGTCTGGGAAAACTCGGCCTCAGTTTATAATGGTGTTATTAAATAACGATAATAGAAAAAGTTTAAATTATTGGTCCTAAAATGTGTTATAAAATGAAACGTAACATTTGTAATTTAGACATGTTTTGACATTTATTTAAAATGAGATTAGAAATGACAATTCTCAGGTATAAATTAAACTTATGGAGTGGATGTATCGGAAGATATTCCGCCCCTCCCCAACCCACCCCAGGACATTAAACATACACGAAACTACATAATGATCATTTATGATGCGAGTTCATTTGCGACCGAAAATTCCGAGACTGAAATTTCATGTCCGAATATAATATACCTAACCCTTATCCATAGTTGTCCAAAATGATTGTGGCATCTTTTAATCTGCTCAAATTATCTATAAAACGTAAAAGAACTTCACAAACCAATTACAAATACAAAATGATTATAGGAATAACGAAATATAGGTATAAGATGCTTTTTTTTAATATTAACAATGAAATTCGTTTTGATAGGCTTTCTTATATTTCTCATGGATACTATGGAAATAATTTGAATGGAGAAGAATGGAAAAAATTGAACATATTTCGAGAAAGATAATCAATTAAATAGTTTAGGAAATTCGATGATTCATCTTTGATATAAGTTATTATTCAATATTGTACTATTACAGTGGTATCCCTAATTCCATTGAGCTAAAAGTAGATCCATGACCTATATTACATAAACTTTAATGTAATGATACAATATTAATGTTTTACAGAGCATTAAATATATGAATGAAATTATCTTTATTTGATGATAAGAGCATTTTATACAGATACCTAAGATATTATACAATTCTTTTTATTTATTTTGAGTGAGATATTAAAAAATAAAAAACTGTTGTTTTCGACTGCTATAATGTTTTTTTGCTTAAAATCCTATTGTAGAAAATCAATTTGATTGATTTATTGACTGAAAGAGTTACAGAAATGTGTGTGAAATTCTTAAATTATTAGTCCCTTCCACCTATCGTCAATAGATGATCTGACTTTCATACAGTGAAAAATCGGTATATGTACAACTTCGTATAGACCCTATCTGTTTGAAGTAATAATTTGAACTTAATGCGACACCTAAATAGTATAATTGTTATTATCTGCAAGCACTCTGCAACCTTTCAATTCATTTCATTCAAATTTGAAGCACAGTACATCTGGTTAAATAAAGAGATGTGATCCATAACTCCTAAACTAACCAAAAGTTCTTGAAGTTAATCTTCAAGATCTAACACTATAATTGAAAATTCAATATTTTATCCTTTGATCCTACACCATCAAAGACTGAAAATCCCACGGATTACACTTTGGTAAAGTTGTAGGAGAGGAATTAATTTGAACATCCTGAATATTGAACAAATGAAAATATGATAAACGACTCGTTTTTTATTTGAATTTTCTTATAAAATATACGTAGTATTTCGAAAAATTCATGTGATTTATATAATTCTGTTTTCTCAAATCATGTAAAATAAAATTAGACTTCTTCTTGATTAATTTAATCAAGATTTAATTCGAATTAAATTTTTTGGACATGTCTAAAATATTACCATCATCATAATGTTTACAGCATAGAGAACTAGAACTGACACTGGGTAGAGCGCATACATTCACTTCCGATTATAAATGACATTGACCATCCAATAATTCTTGAGATATAAACGACCTACACCTTAACATTTGACCCGTTCGCTCCCAAATTTAAATAAACTGGTAACTGGATAATAACTAATCGTCCCACCAACTTACAGGCAATTTGGTCAAATACTTTTAAAGTTATTGAGTTACAAATGACCTTGCCCTTGTTTTTTGACCGTATACCTTATCGCTTTCAAAATCTAACAAATTGGCTCCTGGATATTGACTAATAGTCACATCAAATGTCATGTAATTTGGTTGAATAATTTTTGAGTTATGCAAATAACAAGATGATCAATTAATAAATGCCGACTAAAATATAACTTTCCGTAAAATTGTAGAGGTAATTGTATCTCCAAATTTAACAGCAGCAATAATAACTTTATCAGAAACTAAGAAATATTTAAACTACCATAACGTTTTCATTAAAAGAAATCTGTTGTGTATAAATTTTTCAGAAAAAGATTTATTTCTATCCTTTTCGTCGATATGAAATGAAGTCATTTTCAGCCACCAATTCATCCGATGAGACATTTACAGTTTTGCAATGATCTCAGGAACCATTTTGATGGAGTACGCAAATCCAAAAACGAAGAAAACGTTTTATTAAGATGAAATAGAGATGCATGTTATATCCATTTCTAGAGAAAATGGAGAGTGAAAAGATGATGGTGGAGTCTCCAAATTCTCAGGTCCCTTTTATATTCTGTTTCCATTCTTTATTCCTTTTTGTCTTTCATCTTTCCCCCCACCCTCCTTCTCTTCTTAAAAATTATCCGAAAGAGATATTTAGAATATCACGATTGAAAATTTTTATTACTAGAGTTAAATAGATTGACGAGGCTAGCAAATAAAAACTAAATATTAAGTGGTTTCTTTTAATATTAATTTCTTATGAAAATTATTGTGATAATGACATCTACATAAAAATATTAATTGACCTAGTAAAGAAACGAAGAACTATCATGTTTATGAATTAATCATGAAACAATAATATGATTCACTCTTCATGTAACATGACATATAAAATGTATAAGCTCTGAAGAACCAATATTTTATGAGTAGCCCTATCAGGAATTTATAATATAAATTTTAACTATTGATCTTTTTAAATTATTAAATAAGTTCTTTAGTTATTTGCGGGTTATTTACTGTCATCAATTTGTTCTGTTCATTTGAAAAATATTTACTAGGCTTTTCTTACAATTCAATATATTAATTAGAGTGGGTAATGAAATAAATTTAACACAATTCTAATATACTGAATCCATAGGTTTGTTACACTTGAACAACTTATAAGTCTTTTGTAAATAAACGATTCAATTATCAAGTGTTCTCTTTTTCTAGCGGAATAAGAATTAGTTGAAGCACAATTATTTTATAGTTTCTTATCTATCGGCGCATATTTAATAAAAGCACAGAGTTAATTTATAGAATGATATCCAAGTGTTATAACTGATCTGATCAATTGTCTCAAGACACTTAGAGTCATACACACTCTATACCGATAGGACACTTTTAGTCGATCTGGGCTGGATTGCAGAACTGAACTGAACGAGGTAAAGAGGTCTTAATTCTTTTTTATAAGGTGGCTGAATGCCAATTGAACCCGGATTTTCCTGAATTATGGGTGGTAAAAATGTCTTCCATAATATATAGAAGGCACGATTAAAGCTAGATTTATAATGGAATTTTTGTGCTCTTACATGAATTTAGCACTTGAATAACAAGTCATAAATTTAGAGCAGCATTTCCTAACCTTGATTATGTTATTGAATAGATTACAGAGTAATATTTCTGAGTTTTAAAGTTAGAGTTATATAAAGTTAGAGTTATATAAAGTTAGAGTTATATAAAGTTAGAAATATAAAATTAAAGTTATATAAAGTTGAAGTTATTATATTTAGTTAAATTTATATTTCTGAGTTGTAAAGTTAAAGTTTTTCAGCGTATTAATAACTGATTAATTACTAAAATTAGATCGATTGTTAATATATTACCCTCTCTCCTAAAGTAAACCAGCTTGTCGGTTTCAACTCATTCTTACACCAAGTGCCATCTCTTAGATATAAGATATTAGTAAAAATAACATTACATGAATACATGATTAATATATGGGATTATATCTATGTATAAATGTATATAAAATTTTAATATTTAAACCCTTATTCTCAAACACCATTCGCATAACATCCTAAACAAGTTTCTTAATAATTTTTGTGCCCTAAAGACAAATTATTTTCATTAATTAAAATTATAGAAAAATAAACTTAATTCATTATTTTTGTTATGTAAAATGAATTTCAGTTTTAAAATATGATTTGCCAATAGATTAGTTTTTTCATCATAAAATTCGTGTTTACAAAAAGTATGGTGACAATCCTAATCAGTAACCATGTATCCTACCTTGGATTACAATATTAATTCAAAATTAGAGTAAATAGTACTAGCTTATATTCAGAAACATACATCAAAAATAATTCCCATTAATACAAAAATTTATATTAGTTTAGTATGAGTAGGATTGTATTGGAGCATCTAACTGTTTCTTGTTAAACAATTTAATTTAAAAAATAAACATTTTTGTTGCAAAATATCGATTAAATATCGGTTCAATAAAATATTATTAGTTTGTATTAATCATAAATATTATTTATTATCTACCAATTATTCTGATTTTTACTGAAGAATTAACTTTAATAAAATTGTTATTTGATAATTATATTTTTCAATTATTTATTTCAGATTCTTCTGAAACTGTTAAGGTTTTTTTTTTATTTTTTTCCAATATATCACACCTATCAAAATTGACTTACTATAATTACTATAATTGAAAATATTTCGTAAGCCATCGTTGATTAAATTTTTACTTTGTCTGATGTTAAGTTAAAAACTTCAAAAGTGAAAGTTAATGATTCATTAATGGGTAATTTTTCTAATTGATTCTTAATGGTCATATGGAGCGATTTCGTTGTATGTACTTCAAAATTGGGTAATGAAGTAATTTCGAAAAAATTTGTTTGATTATTGTGTACTAATAAGTCCTCTCATTGTATTCCCTTTTTAATTTTGCTGGCCATGTGTTCGCTACTATATGTAACCCTGTTATCCGTTGTCTAATCTTTCCGTAAGACAGTCTAGTTCTATGTTCCTATTAACAGTCGTGTAGATTAATCTGTGCAATGGAGTGTTTATCAAGAATATTCTATGAGATGTCCCTAGTTTCCGGAAATTTCATAATTTAATTTTCGCTGTACTATTTTTCCTAATGCCTTCAATTTGACAGGCAAATTCAGTACTTCGCTATTTAGGCTGATTTTACATCAACTAATAGTTGTCATCGGTTCTAGATATATTCCACCCCGGTATATACCACCCTATATCTTGTGATTGAACATCAAAATACCTCAACTGATTAAAAGCTTTCACACAACCTTTCCTTTTGATGTTCTATCACACATGTGCAGTAAAAAATTAACAGATTTTGATAAGCCAATAAAAGGTTTAATTTGTTATAATGAAAATGAAAGACACCTAGTATTATATAAAATATTAATAGATTATTAATATCAATAACTAACATACCTAACCCGTAAAGTGGGGTGGAAATTACCGAGTCGGAATATACGGTTCTAGGACTTTTACCCGGGGGAATTTTGCCCAGAGGAATATTGCCCGGCGGAATTCTGCAAGTGTGGAATTTTGCACGGCGGAATTTTCCCAGTGGATTATATATTTCTAGGTTTAAATTGGTAAATTGTAAATTATAAGTATAAAATGTGAGATCCAACTTACATTAATATAAAACGCTTTAATTTAACTTTAACACATTGTACTATAACAAGTTTTATTTAGCTAATATTAAATAGCCACGAAAATTAAAATAAAATTAATTTTGAATATACTTATTAAGATAATTACTGAACATCTTTTAATTTAACTGTTATACATATATTCTAACATTCTTGTAGAATTCAATTATCACCATAATTGAAAAAGTAAGGTTAATCTAACTAACAATAATTCTACATTTTCGATAATTTAAGAAGCAAACTATATAATCGTTACTATTTAACAGTTATTATGAAAGGTATTGAAAGACTTGAAAAAGTAGGATGAAGATTCATTCATTGTAATCAGTTGGTTCCTGAAGTTTGCTCTATTACAGCTATTGTCTTTTCCCTTTGACAATATGGCGTCGATAATATTGGGTTCAAGATGAAAAGATATTATTATTTAAAAAAATCCTATTAATACTCAATGTAAGATTGAAAACTATAAAATTGTTAATGAAATAACTGAACATATGGTAATATCTCGTCACGAAGTACTGTACAGGTGAAGAAAGCCGTAAGTGAATTGCACACAACAATTAAGATTACTAAACCATATTTTTTTTAAATAGCAAACAATATAGTATTATTTTATTTTCAACAGTCAAATTTAAAAGATGTTCTGTAATTAATTTAGGTAAAATCAAATTCATTCTATTTTCAATTTCATGGCTGTCATCTACTGTCATTAAATTTTCCTTCTAAGTAACTATGTATTTGGATCCGTCATACAGCAATATATCATTTTCAAAATCTGCTGTCATAATGTCGTTTTGTTGCGGTTTGATCGGTAAAGGAATAATTTGAAACGTGTCATATGTATTCAAATGAACTAATGGAATGATCTTAATTTAATGGTTTACTCCTACCCTTTTTATTTCAATTAATAGAATAATTTCACCTATTTTCTCCCTAGATACTGTCTCAATTGGAAATCTTAAATGTGGAAAAATGCTTTTCCATCTTTATGTACTTCCTGAAAAGTCTTTATTTCAAATAGTTCAAAGTTTAATAATGAACCTCTCAGTAGGGTGATAATATTTTTCGGTTGAAATTTATAACAGTAATGCAATAGTGGCTGCTATTTTTAGCTGAGGTAATTGCCTAACTATATTCTGTCTATGCTCTGCACCTTCGTTGAGTGACTGCATGTTACTCAATAGTACTTTGAATTCTCTAATGGTATTCGAGATATTTTTAGCAAAAACATCTACTCTCTGGTTCGTTAAAAGCACTTTTTTGTTTACCCTATGTAAAATGTATATCTATATTTAGTTGGTTAATTTCTGGTGAATTATCATTTCGGAATAATATTACTATGACCGCTCCAGTGACCAAACCCATTACTTAAGCTCTACCCAGCCCTAAGAATATTAAGGTTGGGGGTGGCAATTTTGCTATTTCTGGTCTTTGTGCGATAAATGATTAAGTGATTATGGTATTTGTAACCGCACTGGCAAATGCCTTGTAACCGCACGGGAACTTATTATGCAAGCTAGAATACGCATGCTGTCAAAAATGGCAGCATTTTTAGAATATCAATTTTATGGACACTGGTAGAAGTTCATTATATTTTCTTAAAGGGGAAGTACTCTAGTTCATGCAACCATTATATCTCCTGCCTCTGTTCTTTCTCCAATATTTCACACTGAATGAAAAATAATTTAACTTTGTTATTAAAACCATTCATTGAACTTATATATCGGAATAATTTCGTGCATAAGCTTCCAGCTACTTGCAAAGCGTATTTTTGGGTTTAATGTAACAGAGGCAGAGAGAGGCAACTCTTTTTAAAGTACTCGAAATCAGCAGTTAGATTTCAATCTAAAAAAATGTAATGTAAATAATATTTTCGTATTCAATTCTAGCCGAGTATTACTTCACCAATTCAATAATTAGATTAATTAATATGTAAATTTGTATGTTATTTTACACTAATAAAACATTATTGCTATGTAATTAAGATGCTGATCTTATAAATATGTAAGAAATAATTGATATATGAGAAGTTTCTTCTATTTGTGGTATAATACAACTATTAAAACTTATGTTATATATATGTAAACACTATACTGTCCATATGTAGTGTACTGTAGTAGCAGACTGTACAATCAGTGCACAGTATACAGTTAGTGTGGTAAGCAGTGCAGAAGGGACATGGCCTTTTTCAAGGTTTTTTAATTTATTTGTTAAAACATTTCTTTTGATTTATAGGAATACATTTTCGAGCTATCATAACTTTTTAATTAATAATTAATATAAATGTAATAGTCAGAATTGATTAAATTAATATTTAAATTATTTTCTTGTATCTATGTATTTCCAATTTATGTAGTCATTGAATTGAGAGAAAACAAAGTGATTGAATAATAATTGAATGGAAAGTCAAAAAGCAGAAATTTGGATTAATAGAAAAGTGAATAAATAGTCATTTGAATTAAAAGAGAGTCTCTATTGAAGAATATAATTAAATAATTAAAATAGGGGGCTTACGTTCTGTCGAAAATGAGAACACAAGACTTGGTTGTAACAATTTTATTCATTTTGGAAAGATAAGTTAAATTAGTGATATTAAAAATCTGCAATATAATATTCTACAGTGCAGATCCATGTTCGTTTTGTATTCATAAGCGGTGCAGAGTTGATAAATTGCATCGGTTGTTAAATTTTCCGCACCACAAACAAAGATGGAGTGGTTCTGATTGAACTTCTGAAAATACACATAGATGAGGAACAAATCAGAAGTTATAGGATGAAATAATTTTATTATATAAAGCTATAATGAAGCCCTGTATAATGGATTTGGAGTCCTGAGTAAGGAAGTAGCAACTATAGTGAACATTACTTTTCAGTGTGAATAAATGAAATTTATTCACTGGAAGGTGTAGATCCATACTCAGCACTTTAGATTTTCAATAAAGTAATTCATTATAGAGGAGCTCTACGGTATATGAGAGAGAATGACTCTAATGAGATATTCTTTGACTATGACTATAAATTGATTACAACCAAGCTATCAAATTTCGTATATTTTTGTTGTTGTTGTTTAACACAATGTATATTTACAAAATATTATTGGAATATAATTAATTGCAGCTGGTTACACTTATTTGGATGTAACAGCTATAATTACAATATAAGTATGATTTTTATAGTTTATAATAGTTGAAAGAAGAATTTGATGAACTTAGTGAAAATTAAATCTCGCATCAACGCTTGATGGTATTTTTACTCACTGAAGAAATATATAGGAAGTTAAGCCTATTTTTCAATCAAAATGAACTATAATGCCGATTAAATGAAGAAGTTTTAATATCCTGAATACAATTAGACTCTAAAATTAGTTTTACTTCGCGTTTCAAATTTACTAATACAGAGTGGCGCAAAAAAAGGAAACCCATTACAAATTAATTTATTTTACAAACTATAAGATGTAGAAATTTTCTAAAAACAGTTTTATTTGTATGTTTTTTCTGCATCTTTCTAGAAAATCTATTGAATTTACGACTTAAATAAAACATCCTGAAGCTAATTGGAAAAATATAAATAAGAAGTGCTCGCGCGAGTACGAAAAGCACAAAAAGACTTCAGAATAGATATAATTTATTTCCCTATAGTAGTAGTAAAAATTGAAAAAATCTATTTTTTATTCAATTAACCTTTTGTTTATTGACTCTTTTATTCATGGAAATACTTCTCCATTACCAATCACGATGCCTTCTACAAAATAAGCATTTCTTTGCAAAACCATCTTGAAAAATTGAACTGCGGTAAATTAGTTCTAAGAGTTCGAGTCTTACATGCTTCTTGAAAGGATGATATTTCGAATTGTGTTTAACAATTCCTTGAAATGTGTCTTTTGTGATGTCTAATCCTAGTAATCAATTCCATCTGACAGATTTTTTTTGAATTCTCAATAGACTGTTCACGAACGATATTAATGTTTACTTGGGTTCGTTTTGTTCTCCTGTGACCTAATCACCTTTTGGTTAAAGTGGTTTCTTCAGTTTTGAACTTATTAACATTTGTCAATATGATTTAATAGTTCGTGCAAATCTTCCCTGAATGCTATGTTCAAAATGAGGATGAACATGTGTAAAGCTTTCAGTGTTAAGATAACTTGTCACAAAAAAACTCTGTTCTTTTGAAATCTGCATTTGGAGGATTTCGAATAGGAGATACAAATTAACAGTGAACAGATTTTATGAGATATATCAATTTTATATCAAACATCAACTCTCATATGATAATTAAAATTGTGATTGTCTTTTATTTATTACAGAAATTAATATAATTTAATGTTTTTACATCCATAGGAAATGCATCATACCTATTGTGATTTTTTTAAATTTCATTCTCGCGCAAGCTCTTCTTATTAATCTTTTTTTAATTAGCTGGTGGTTGTTTAACTTTTGTCTTAACTTCAAAAAAATATGTCCAGATAGACACAGAAAAAATAAAGGAATGAAAATGTTTAGCTTTAATAGTTTATGAAATAAACTAGTTCGAAAATGAGTTTCCTTTTTTTGCGCCACCCTGTATAATGAAACAAAGAAAAACTGGTATTCAAGTACATAATACTATACAAATTAAAAAGATTACAATAATATTTTGTGACTAAAGTATTCAAGGCCAGGGAAGCTGAGGGTCAGCTTTTAGGGCAAGGTAAATATCAACCTAATTATTAAAAATGTCAAATGTAGCATTGTTAAAGATATGTTAATAATATATAGTTTGTCATTTGATACGAATAATATAAGCAGTTTGAACAACAAAAAAAGATTAAAATTAATGTTATTATTATGTAATAAGAAAAGATTAGCACGCTTCCTGCGAAGCGACCCACCTGTGGGTCCCCTTAACTCTTCCTGTACTGGGAAGGGACCCACCGGTGGGTCCCCTTAACTTGTCGTGTGCTGCAAAGGGACCCACTGGTGGTCCCTAGTCTTTTTATATATTAAATACGTAAATAAAAAGAATTATGCAAAGAGACCTACAGATGGTCACCATTTTGTTTTACTTAGTATTAATCATTGATATGAGGAAGAGCATAACACAACCTCTTATGACGACAGCCATACAAGCAATGGAGTTATTGCATATGTGGGAGCATTATTGTGCATCTGGTTATCGTAGGAAACGTGTTAATAAGTGATTTATATAGATTATAGAGTGTTCATGTAGCTGTATATTCTATGAAGTTCAGTAAGATCACAGTACCCAAATCACCACCGGAAAGTTCACCACATTCAAATCACCAACGGAAAGTTCACCACAATAAATTCACCAAATAGCAAGTTTATCGCAACACAATTTGCCGCATGATAAATTCACCGCAAAAACATTTTGATTTAAAATATAAAAATATTACAAAAAATGTACATATAATGAAAAAAAGTATCAGCAACTAAGTAGACATCAAATACGTGAAAAATACAGTCCTGTTCATGGTGTAGTTAAACGCCTAATTAAATATTCATGAAGTTTTATAAAGCTTAATTAAATATATATTTTCAAATCATAGAAAATATATTGGGACAGGAATATTGAATTAATATTACTAAACTCAGCAATAAAGCGCCATCTATCGGCAGCTTTACTAAATGGGTAGACTGAGCTTTTTAATAGTTATCGTTGCTGTGGGAGGTTGTACTACTTCCTACTGCCCTAATTTTCTTGTTGTGTTCCATACTTTAAATTGAAAGTTTTTATTTAAAAAAAGTGAAGTGTTTCATTATTAAATATATACATAGTTTCGATCCTTCAGTAGTATTGTAATTCTATTTTAAATAATTATTGTGCATCCTTCAATTTATTCCATGGCATATACCTAGTTTTCGTACAACCTTACCAACCCTAAATAATTATAAGCAATCTTTAAACGCCATTAATTTAAGTTGTATTTCTAATATTATAGAGTGAAGAATGTTTAATAGAACTAACCATTAACGTTTACAAATTTAGGATTATATTTTCCGTTTATCTTTCAGCAAAGAGCAATTCTTTCATAAATACGTAGAATAAAAACCTATAGCTATGTGATCGCAGATACGACCGTTAACCTATTTTGCTCCTAACAAAACTTTGCAGTGCCACTCTAAAAACATTGTAAGTCTGCGGTTCATTTGTTATATTATATCTAATTCATATCTTAAATTCTATATAGTCTTTCAACTTATAATCATATATTGTCAGATTATTGTCCTATAGCTAACTATATATATTATAGCTTTCATTTAAATTCAGTGCTGTAATAGTCTGATTATATTTTATAATATTATGCAGTAATTGTACCTAACTAATTCTAATGATACTATTTATACCACATATAGGTACTGATTTATGCAAATAAGTATATGTATGTAACTTTCTTCTACAGGTTGCTAACTAAATAAACATACTCAAGTCACAAGGATAAAGGGACCATCAAAAGGCACAATATGCCCATCCAAAGATGGCCCCTGTACACAGCCAGCTGTGCGCTCGACGTTGGGTTTTCAATGGAGCAAATTTAATATCTCCATCACTCCCCAGCTGGAAGCTAAGCACTCCAAACCGTACTCCGAAACCTGACAAAGGAGGAACCTCCTCAAGGCGTAGGAGCAAAGTTTGGGTACAATCATTAGCTCCAAGTTTTATCCTGTACTTGGTCAGTCAAACCCGCCAATCACTACCCCCTTCACAGGGGCCACCCGAAAGCAGTCCCTGAGACGGTGACAGGACGCAGGGTGTGACCTGATCTCTCGTACCGCAGAAAGGCGCCAGGTTTTCTCTTAGTTGGTTGGTTGGAGTTGAAGTAAGAGTGCTATCAGACAAGATAGATAAGACTCTCATATCAACTCCGATATCAAGTCATGAAGGCGCTTGACAGCTAAGTAAGTCAGCTCACTGTGTATCCTGTCAAGTCTCTTTTTGAATGTGTCAACAGTCAGGCTGCTGACAACATTTTCTTGCAGTCTGTTCCAAACATTACAGATCTCTACCAGCATGAAGTTCTCTAGCTGAGCAGTGGTGAACCGAGGCGGAACCACCTTCCACCCGTGGTTGCGAGTGGGGTTCACACACAGCGAAAAGTAGTCTTCGGGATCAACTTGACTTATCCCTGAAAGGATCTTAAAAGTCTCAATGAGTTGACCCCTCAAACGACGTGCGTATCCCTGTTGCTTTGCTCTTCAGATGAGAACGAGGTTCTGTCTGAAGGAATCATTTTCTGTTGGAGAAAACGAGGTACAGACAGAAACAAGATGAGCTACGATTCTTGCTCACACGTTTTAAAGAAACGAATTGATATTATGCACTTGAATAGACTCCGAACAGTGTATGAGGAGTCTCTTGATGATTTACGTCAGATATACATGAAAATCCTCTAGATATTGACGATACGAAATCCCTCTTATGCCTGACCAAGGATACCAAGGCAATTAAGATTGGTAAATTTAACTAGCCTCACCAAATGACCTTAATCAGAGATTAAAAAAAATTGATTCGCTGGAGGAGGCTCGATAAAATAAGAGCGAGCGTCACGACACGAAGATGGAGGTAAAGCTTTAAATTGACCTCATTAATGCGGTCATTGCCAAACTAGGCGGTGATCTGGTATAAAAATATAGATACACAGAGTATAGTTTCTCACCTTGATATTAAGGATGTTACAAGAGGTCAGTTTCCCCTCGAACAGACCCCGCTCGATGATGAAGTAATCGACACGGAAGACGTTTCAACGAGTATCACTCAACCTACATCAACAGTAACAGTAGCACCTCATGCCTTGCCGTACGTGAGTCTGGATTTGAGACGGATGGCCATCGAAGTGGAGGTGTCCGACTTTGTACAGAATATCAACATCGATAGGAGTTGACTATCATTTGCGGGACAATGTCATTCAGTTGTTCCTCCAACTCAAACCTTCTCACAAAACACTAACGTCAGTTTGCCTATCCAGGTGACCTCACCTGCTCAATCTGATCTTCCATATACCATCGGCGGCCAGCCTGTTCATTCTATATTAATGTAATATAGATTATTTTCCATTCATGGTGTTGCGGATGGGGGTGGATAGGGTGGCTCTCGTAATGCATCAAACTCTTCGTGGCGAGCTCTGAGTGATTTCATTTATAAAGGTTTTTAATTTTATTATTATAATTCTATTATTAATACATTTATGAAGAAAATTAGCAATGAGTTACATTATTTATTAAATAATTATGATAAAAAAAATTAGGAAAAATATGTTTTTTCGTTTTTTTTAGCGTTGTGGGACCAATAGTAGATGTTAATAAATATTTTATCATTATTATTTTGAAGTAGGAAGACCTCTAATGATCATATTCATCACTAATACGACTTCCTATCCTAATTTTTCATGTGTGTAACATTTTTTTCGAAAAAAGGCAAAATATGTGATTTTTGGGTAATTTTTCGAATTTTCAAAGTACCGGCGTTCACCCTAAACATTTCTTTAATTTTTTTTTTTGTATTATGCACACATCATTGTTACATCAATTCGCAACTTTTCCGTACTATTGCGATTCTAAACAAAGAAAAGTTCAAAATCGCTTCACCCTACTATTCAAGTCAGCCCAACCGTGCAGCCCAGTTTTACGCATGTCCGTTCAACTGTACCAGCTTGCCCTGTCTTTCAGCCAACGCAGCCTGCATTCCATTTCACAGCCTTATGATTTCCCAAATCAAGGTCAAACCTCCACAAGGCCGATGAACATGCCCTTCGTGTCAAACTCCAACAATACCAATACGATCGATGCTGCTTCGTTGCACCTAATAAAACAGGAGCTCTTCAGAAAATCGAGCTCGCCCTTCAATGAAAATCCAGAGCACTATAACTCCTGGTTGGCTGACCACCCAGGAGTTTTGCCCTCTTTCTCGTACTTTACAGAGTTCCTCCAAGGAACAGTCGATGAGTTGCTGGACTCAAATTACGACAAACAAACTTGGAATGTGCCCAAGACCATACACAGCTTAAACACTGAAACATCCAAACAAGAAGAAATTTCACTATCAATTAACACATTTAAAACTGATATGTCCAGTAAAGATGTAAGATGTGTTTACCACGATATGGGAAGACACTATTACCAACTGACGAACCTTTTCCAAGTTACCACACTGCGAGAAAAGAAATTTCGTAAAGGAGAAGAGACTTTACTTCAAATGTATGGGACCCCATGCAATCAAGATGTGCAATAGCAACATAAAGTGTTCAAGCTGCGGTAACAACCATTCTACTCTTCTTCACTTCACAAAATACAACGATGCTCCCGACTTTAGTACTAATAATGGTTTCAAACGCCTCGGTGAATTCGAAGGGTCAAGGAAAGATAATATTTTGAAAAATGGAGACTTCTTATCTCGAAATGATTACGATCACGAAAAAACTAACCAATGTAGCTACATCTGTAACTATTCCAACCTTCATAAGAGCTACTGCAAGACATTTCTGTATGAAATTCATCACGTCAACAATCCGTTGAACGTCATACAATGCTACATAATTCTCAATGATCCTTCCAACTCTCATCTTTTGTCGATCCAAAGGTTATCAAGCAGCTTCAGGTTGAAGGTAAAGAACAGTCCTTTCTATTGAAAACTCTTTCGTCTGGCTTGAAGACAAGACATGATTCGCTGCTTGTTTATGGACTAAGAATTAAAGGCGTTAATCAGAAAAAAAACACTTCGATCTACCACACCTATCTACAAGCGACTTCATCCATGATTCAAAAGACGAAGTTGCAACACCGAGAATGGTGAAGTCAATTCTTCACCTGTCTCATCTTGCCAGACACTTCCTAGATCTGGACCATGACGCAGAAATCCTTTTACTCCTTGGAAGGGACTCTGGTGACCTAATGAAGACAACGTGCTACGGAGATCGTGTTCCGTTTGTCTTTGAAACCCATATAGGTTGGGCTGTCGTCGGTTCTGTATGTCGAAGCTTTCCTAAAGATAAGCATGTGTTTCGAACAAGCCTTGAACATTTAGATAGTAAGGTTTGCTTTTCTGATAATGTTCCAAAACAGAAAGATGTAATATTTCAAGAATACAAATATGATGATACTCCCTCAAATATGATGAACATGATACATCATGTTCAAGAACTTCGTGGAAAGTCGTACTGCAGTCAACGCCCAAGGAAATATAGTGATCCCACTACCTTTCAAAAAAGAAACTAGCATTCACAACAATATGAATGCAGTCTATCATAGAACCTTAAACACCTTGAATAAACTTAGAACAAATGACGACAAGCTGAAACAATGCCTAGAAGCTATGAAAACCCTTCTAGATGCAGGCCACATTGAAGAGGTACTTAAGGAGGATATGAACCCTTTAAAAAGAGGACGGGACTGGTGGCTACCGGTCTTCGTTGTAACACACCCTAAAAAGTTGAAACACAGAGTAGTGTTTGATGGGTCTGCTCAATACCACAACATCAGCCTCAATTCACTGTAGCTACAGGGCTTTGATAAGAACAATCGTGTGAGGGGCATACTCATGCGCTCTCGAAAGGGTGAGATAGCATTTGCCGGAGATATATACAATCTATGGTGAGGAAATCATTCACAGGACATTGGGAATGACATAAGAAGTCAGTATCGACTCTTTTCTGATTAAAGTGAATCTTCCAAAGAAGTAATTGTACCTAACTTATTATAATGATACTATTTATACCACATATAGGTACTGATTTATGTAAATAATTATCTGTATGTAACTTTCTTCTACAGGTTACTAACTAAATTATCACACTCCTGCTAGTATATTTTCTTGGTCGGTCGTGCCGAGACACTAAATTAAGTAATGATTAATTTAAACACTTTTGTGGTTGCATTAGGTTATATTTCATCAATAAATACATGTAAGCTACTGAGATAAAAATTGCATGATTTTATAAACAATTATATTACAAGTCATTTAATTGGCAGTATTTACAAGAAAAAATCAATATCGAAGTACAAATTGACTGGGAAAGTAGAGTCTCATATTAATTAGATAGTAATGTCTTCCTAAAATGTAGGATTAGGAGTTTAATTCAGGTTTTCTATTTATATGTCCATACTATATAATCAGTAATCAACTATAGTGATACACTTACAGTATATTGAAAACCCATCTCTCCATTTTACAATCTGTAGCTCAACTTTTGGTAAATGTTTAACTTTAAGAAGATTAGATAGACTTAACTTTGGTGATTAATTACCATCACTTGAGACAAAAGATCCTTTGGATAATTTGAAGCCTTTCATTCTTTTCTTGAATTGTCATCGGAGATTATTGGTGACAGAACTTCTTTTAACACTGAGATTAAATTCTTGTGTGGCCATAGAAGATTAAGTTGGGAAAGAGACACAAATCTGGTGGTGCTATAGAATATTAAGTGGGAAAAGCGGGGCATGTTATAGCTAAGTCGCAGAAGATTACGTGGGGAAAGATAGACATATAATGGTTGGTCCATATAGAAAATTAGGATATTTCTCATCCTAGTCCTGCAGAGAAAAAGAAGTTATGGTAGAACAATCGAACGTTAACGTAAAGGCCCGTTTCACACAGGAAATTGTGGTCGAGACATAGAAGGATGAATTGGTTCATAATTAAATACTTTGTGGGCTTATTATATAAAACATTAGTGAATATATTTTTATAATTTTTTTCAATTTAATAATGCCATCAATAAAACCAACTGTTTTATGCAATAGTTAATACTCTAAATAAACTTTGAAACAATTTAATTATTCATTATAGAGATTTATAAAACAGTTATTAAAATTTTCCTTTGAACTATTCAGATATATTCCTTTGAACTATTAATTATTTGTAACTTTTCCATGGATTAAACATCAGAAGATGAAGAAATTTTTATTCGTTAATTACTGTTATGATAATTAAAAGAAGTAATAATTAGAGGTACGAAATTTAAAGTAGATACATTTTTTACGGAGTTTATTTTAATTAGTATTCACGGTTTGAGTGTGCAAATTATGAAAAAAATGAAGTGAAAATTGATTGATTGGTTTTCTATAAAGTTGGGTTTTATACATATCTTTTAATAAACACATTTTGATAATAAATAATGAAATTACAATTCTATTCAATTAAACATTTTTCAATTCAATAATCAGTTCATTATAGCACTATTCCTAGTTGTTGTGCTCAAGTTTCACATCAAAGAGGTGATAAATAACAAACCTCTCAACGACACGATTGACTCGCGACATGAGTTTTTTTTGGAGTTGAAATTTGTCAGCGTCAGCACAAGATGTTTGAAACTATATCTCAAAGTTTGAGAGTTACTTCATCAGTAAATCTGACTTTAGTTCATTAACAAGCCAGTTAAACATATCAAGTTGAGTTGTTGTAGTATGTATATGGAAAAAGCAAAGTTTTCGGAAAAACATTTCTGTAAACCTAGATACTAATAGACAATGTGTGTATCTATTCGTTTGTCTGATTGTCTATTTGTCTGTTGGTTGCAAGGAGAATGTCACGCTTTAACATATAATAGATAATTTGTAGGGCAAATATACATAGTGTCCTAACCCATAAAAAATTGAATTTTCAAGCTTTGATAGGCAGAGTGGGATAATCAACAACGCTTTGCATATATACTGAAAAACGAACAGCACAGTTGGTTTGACCACTTTGTCGTTAAAAAATAGTGGCGGCTAACTAACTAGCTATGGCATAACTGCTGAAATAGGTGCAAGTTACCATGACAACGATAAGCTGTTGCATTTCATCAGTGTTCTTATTGTTATCACATAGTATTTCATTTGATGAAATTAAAGTTACACATTCCAGAATAATATATGAAATAGACAATGAGGTCTATTTTTTCTAATAGTACATCGTCACAGTGATTCTTTTCTCTGATAGTACATCGTCACAGTGATTCTTTTCTCTGATAGTACATTGTCACAGTGATTCTTTTCTCTGATAGTACATCATCACAGTGACTCTCTACTCTAATGGTACATCATCAGTGACTCTTTCCTCTGATAGTACATCATCACAGTGACTCTTTTTACTGATAGTATATCATCACAGTGAATTTTCTATGATAGTACATCACCACAGTTACTCTTTTCTCTGGTGGTACATCATCCTAGTGACTCTTTTCTCTGAAAGTACGTCATCACATACAGTGACTATTTTCTCTTATAGAAATTCGCCACAGTGACTCTTTTCTCTGATACAACATCACCATAGTGACTCTTCTCTCTGTTAGTACATCATCACAGTGACTTTTTTCTCTGAAAGTGCATCATTCCAGTTCTATATATCTTACTAGTGGGTACCCGTGAAAATTGCACGGTAACGTGCATATATTACTATATATTTTTTTCTAATATTTAAGTACATTTTGTATCGTGTTTGTTCATACACATTACATATCCCGGTTTCCATTACATTGCATAGGAATTAGGTACCAGTAAAGAATAATTTTCATTTATTTCGTATGTTACCATGAATTACGCGATTTGAATTAAATCCCTATGTATTCCATTAAAACATAAAATTCGAATAATTCAAAGACCCGTTCGAATTTCGTAAAACAAATCAATAGCGTTCTGTAGGACCATAGGCCCTACAAATTTCAGCCTATTCTGTTGGATAGTCTCTGAAAATATCCTGGAAAGTATGTCGAATTAATTCCTATGTATCCCATTATAAATCAAGTTTTAATAATTTGAAAACCCGTTTTGAATTTCGAAAAATCCTTTTAACACGTTAAATTCGACACGACTTTCTAAAAATTTGTAAATTTTCAAGTCTCTAGGTCTAACCATTTGTGAGTAATATTGCTCCAAGTGACACACATACATACACACATACATACAGACAGATGTAGCGTATTATATATATATAGATTTAGGGTAAAAAAAATCTTTCATTCTCAATTATAGTTTCAGAAGTACCAACACAATCTTTTATTTACAATGATAGTTACAGAAGTACCATCCCAATATTTTATTTACAATGATAGTTAAAGGAGTACCAACCCTGTCTCCTATTTACAATGACAGTTATCGAAGTACCATCTCTATTTATCTTCAATATACGATGATAGTTACAGGAGTACCAACCGTCTTTATTATTTACGGTAATAGTTAGAAGATAATCAACCCTAACTCTTTTTTACAATGATGGTTACAGGAGTACCTATCTCATCCCTAATTTGTTATTTAATAGTACCAGATATATTATCACTATCATTCACCATCGGTTCAAACTGTTGATCAGCTATGCAATATAATCAATTTACATTTACATTGCACAGCAAGCTTCAAATATTTAATAGTGGATAACTGAGTCTTAAGACTATCATCAATATAGCCAAGAAATAAAAAAAAACACTAATCTTCTGGTTAGGCCAGTCTGTCTTAGAACGCATCGCACTGGGAAGCATTATTATGTATGTCCACTGCTGATTAGGCCACTCTGTTTCGAAGACATCTACGCTACGAGGTGAAATAATCAGTTAAGCCACTCTGCCAGTTTTTACCCCTCTTTTGTGGGTTATGACACCCTGTATATTTGCTCTCCAATTTTAATTCCAGGACCAAAATAATTGTCTGAATGCTAGAATTCCGAAGGAGAGAAAAATCCGTGTAACCTAAAATACGGAGTATATAAAATCCGAATACAAAATTCCGAGATACAAAATATCCGAATTACAAAAATGTCATGGGGACAATTAATCCATGATTATATAGAAAGATCTTAGATTAATGAATAATTCGTAATCAAAAAAATCCATGAATAAAAGAAATTTAAGATTTCGGAAAAATTATAGTTTAGTAAATATTTCCATTTATTTATCTAAATAATATGAATTAAAAATATGTGAAAGGAAGATCTTCAATAAAATATAAAAAAGCAAATATTACCTATATAAGTTTAACTATTTCAAAAATAATTATCTAAATTTATATTCATGTGCAAATTTAAAATCAAACACATTTTCAAAGAATAGAGCAAATTTAATTCTTAATTTGTTTGGATGTGAATACAAAACAAATTCCAAACATGAATAAGAGATATAACGCTTCGCAAATATTTAGTTCTAAAATTAGTGAAAATCATGGTTGAGTAATGGAAGATTAAGAGGGGAGCAATTTTCTGTAAAAATGAAATAAAAAACATTATATCAATTTTGTTATATGACTAAAGATGTGAAATCGATTGACAATCCCTAGCTTATCCAAGTGAGGAAATGATTGTGAAAAGATCAGTAATTCTCATTTTTCTGAATCAAATCATGGTAAATAATAGGTACCACAATTTACCTGTCTTAACTTTCCTCCTAAATCAAAAAGTTGGAAAATTTGGAAGTTGGTAATATTTCAGAACAACAAAACATATCCTATAAGAGTGGAAAATAATAAAAAAAGATATGAAATCATAATGTTTTCAAAATAGTGTAATGGACGTACGTGACAAATAAAAAAATTGAATACCTAATTAAAGTTGAACGCTATATTTGTACTTTAACATGGTTTCTTCCCATATGAAGACATATCAGAAACTTCATGTTATTTACTTTCAACAACAACAAAATTATTGATCATCTGCGTAATAAATAACTTATATATAATTAGTAATTGATAGGAATTTTATTTTTGTTGAAAGATTTGCCGTTAATAAAATTAAACTAAATTTTATCCTTAAAATTTTATTAGAAAAAATAATTTTATCATCAGGTTAAGCGAATTAATTCTTATATCTATTTTACAATTAACATTCATGATAAACCATACATAAGACAAATTATTTAATTCCAAGTCTGTGACACTAATCCGATAAAATGTGTTTTGCCATCAATCGGTCATGCCCTGATCATCCATGTAAGAAATGAGTCTCAACTTCACCTGCTCTTTTAAGCTTACCTCTAATTGTTACCTTGGAAAAAGGGGTTGTGAAATATTGTTGCTAAGTAATGGTTTGCGACACGACTAATCTTTTAGTGGCAAAAACACACGTATTCGGGTGTCATTTTCTACCATTATATCGATCAGAATCTATATTCACTGACATAGCTTTTAAAAGAGTTTCTGTAAATAATAAGAATTAAAATAAAACAGGGTGATCAGGTAAAACGGCAACTTGATATCACACCATTGTTCATTGTCACTAATATGAAAGAAAATGTCACTAAATTCATATTGTCATTATATTTCTTATTCAACAATATATTAAATGGTGGCTCTTGTAGTTCTGAACAAATCACCGAAAAAAGTCAGTTGCTTTTTTCCATCATCAAACTGTAGCTATATGAACATGTTAATCACAGTTCACTCGATACGTTATTTATAATTTGCAAGCATTAAATTGAGTAGACTGGTGTTTTGATGGGTTTCATCTTTGAAGTAATATTAAATATGGGATCGAAACTTATATATTTTTGAGCAACATTAACTATATTGATTATTACCTTTACAGAATGGTGAAGGTATTGTTTTATGCCGCGTTTATTTATTTATCATCTTGTAATTCAAATAACTCAAAAAGTATTGCCTGAAAATTGATGGGACGATAGTCAATGTCCAAGAAGCATCTGGTAGAATGTTGGGAGTGATTCAGTCAAAAGTCAAAGTCATATATACTCAATAACTTTAAAGTATTCAACATATTGCCAGAAAATTGGTTTGACGATTGGTCAATATCCAGAAATCAGTTTATCAAATTTTGGAAACGGGTCAGAGGTTAAGGTCAAGGTCATTTACAACTGTAGGATTATTGGATGGTTCATTGGTCATCGTCATTTAAAATTGGCGGCGAATGTATGCACTCTACCATTCCACTTATTTTGCTCGTCCCGATAATGCACGATATTATGATAGTATTAAATCAAATAATTTTATTGAGTGACAAACATTCTAGTTTATAAATGGTAGCCTAGATATACCAAAAAAATAGAACACTGAACTCGTACGTCCTTCAATAAAATCAAGATTGCGCTAAATAATGACCTAAAGTAACTTTCCTTTTTCTAAGGAGGTTATTGATATATTAGCAATATAAATCATGCACCACACCTGTCAAAGTATCCGGCCTATGGAGATGAGAACATACAGGGAAGGGAGTCCTAGAGTAACTGACCCTTCTCAAATGGTATGTACATTGGATAAAAAATTATAGAATGAAATTTTCTTACTTTGATTGGAATCAGTTATGACATCTTAATGCTTTTAGTGTTGCTATATTACCGGAAAAAGAGTCATTTACTTTTGGAACACTCCGTATTTGAGTAGAAGATGAATCGGTTATAGTGCACCGTGGGAGAAGTCATTTATCTTGTGAGCAGGTCATTATATATGACAATGTTTTTATTGATCCTCATACCTTATGAATAACTGAGCGAATCTAAATTGCACGGCTTTTTTTTACAGTAATGACCTTCATTATAATTTCAGTTACAGCAATTTAAGATCAATTTGTACAAGATTACTACAATATAGATTTTACTTGTTATATTATTCAGTCTATAAAAGGAAAAACAAAACCAAAGATTGATAGTTGATCACCGAACAGTTAACAAATTAAAGTTTACGTTTTTTCTGTATACTATTCATTTGTAATCATTATGATTTCAAAATAATTGTCGAAAGGCAAGATATATTATTTTATTTATGAATTTAATGGGATCGTATAGTGGTTTTGATAACTAACAAAAATACACGTCCAATTGAAATGAAATTTTGACATAAGTTGTGAAATGCTCCAAATCTTTGAAGCTGCTCTCGTAATTTTTTCCTTTTGGGGCCCCCCACGAAAAGTCTATAGTCATAATGGGGGTTGGTTCTACAGAAAAATATATATAAGCTTATATTTTTAACTCGTCATCCCTCATTATCTAGATATTTTGTTATATCATTTTCAAAAAAAATCATACATTTTCAATATATATTTCTCAAATAAAATAAATTTGAGATCGAAAATCAAAAAAGCTCAATTGACGATCTTAGGAATTTCTAGCTAAACAGATTAGCTTCCATTATTTTTCTGAAGGACTAACCCCATTGGGTCTGTAGACTTGGCGCGAGTACTATTTGAGTAAAAAGGTTACAGAGATATGGCTACGACGAAGCCATCTACCACAAATGGGAAGCTATTATATAACAACACAAAAACTAACGACGACCCCCCCCCCTCCATTATTCACACCCTTGACCCACTTCCAGCTGCCACAGTGTACTGATATTTTCTGTACGTTCTCTGTTTTCTGTACGATCTAGCAAACAAAAGTAAAAAATAATAGCTAAGAAAGAATTGTCATAAAACACTATACGATCCCATTATGTTTCCGCAATTTAGATTCCTCAATTCTTATAAAATAGAGTTATGTTCTAATACTCATAGGCAATATTTCCACCATCAGTTCCTATTAATAATATTCAATAATATTTTTAATTGCATTTAAAGATCACATTTATTTGTATTCTCATTTAATTAATATGAAAATATTAATTCATTAAAACAACCATTACAATAACAGGCATATTATTCATTTAAAATTGCATTTGAATTAAATTTAGCTGTATTGTTATAACTCAAAATTAATTAATGTAGCGCAGTAATTTGCTTTCATTGCCCACTAACTTTATTTAGAAATTTGTAGCTTCAATTTCATTATATTTCAGTTCTGTTCTAGCTGCAAATTATTTAGCTTATAAAGATATTCATGACTCCTAATAATTCATGTAAATTAGCAAGAGCTAAAACCTTTAACAAAATGAATTTAGAAGACTTTACTTAACCCTTAAAAGACTGACTGAAGAGTTTGAGCTCGACCAGACTTTATTATAGCGATTAAATATTTGTACATAACTTGAATCAACTAAGATTTCATGACTTTTTCTTTTGATATATTTCTAAATGGTCATACTCTAATTTGTTCATATAACAAAACATTATGCCAACAAAAACATTATGCCAAACAAGAATGTGAATATAAATCTATGATTCACTGGGTATATGTGAGTGTGACTACCCCCACAGTAGTCCCGCAAGACACTAACGCATATACGTACACTTAGTTGCCAGATGTCGCTACGCACCAAGCATTCAATTAGAGCAGGGAATGAATGAATAGTATTTCAATGTTTTTCATTTATCACAATTAACAGAATTAATTATATTTACCAATTTATAGCTAATATTTGCAATTAATTCTTCTCAGCTTAACAGTGACTTGGCAAACAGCTCACGTACACACTAAATCTAGATATGTCACCCCTAATTTCACTCCACTGCAAGTGTAACGTACACACTTCATACAGAATACATTCAATGTAATATATTTATTTCTATCGATCGTGGGTACGTAAAATTTTTGTCAGCTACAAACTGACAAAAGATTATACAATTCATACCACCGGTCTTTAAAGGACCTAAATTTTGTCAGTCTGGTTAGGGTTAATAAATATTTAAAAGAAAATTATCCTCATTAGGGATTATTTAAGGCACTCTCTTGAATTTTTATGTCTCCACCATAACTTAAAAAATTTGCAACGAAAAGTGAATTTCCCCTTCAAAGCTGCTGCACACACGTCGGTGATCCGTCCGGGACGTCACTGCTCAAAGATTTTTTATCACCGCGAAGGGCCATCACTATGTGAATGTGTCCATTGAAATTAAAGTAACGATATATTTTTTCACTGTCACTGAATCACTGAGGAAAGGTCTAAACCACATTTCGAAATTGTTCATGTGAAGCATCCAAATTTTATAGATATATTTTTTGAGGTTTACTGAGATTGAACGGGCGATTAAAGTACTTATAACTCTTTCCCAATAAAAAAACTGGTGAAGCTATGAAAATACTCTAAATTTTATTCCAGTTAAAATGGTAACTTCTCCAGGAAAATCTTCATATTAAGATTTGTTACTTTGTTGCCACCTAACGAGTCATATACAATTATAAATGTTATGATAGAGTCCTGAAAAGAATGTGGATGCACAATTTGTTCAATTAGATAATATACAATAATTCATTCAATCGTTATTAATTTTACCTATATACAAAAATCCTTTATGGTGAATTCTGCATCCAGAAATAAATCATTATGTACCAAAATTACGATCAAAGAATAGAACTACAAAAGCTGCATGTATGCATATTACACGTGTACTTCAAACATCAGAAATATTTTCAAATATTGGAGAGGCTTTCAAAAGAATCATTCCAATAGCATTTTTATGTCAGTAAAAGATTTAGTGAACATAGTTTTCGGGATATAACTAAGTTCATGAATGGGCATCTTGTGGGTATATCATGAATCAAATATTTGTTCATTTTATTTTTCAACGAACCAGTTATTATGATCAGTTTAAGTGATCAATATTAATAATCTAATATCTGTATATGAATTGTTTAAATATATTGACCATATTAAAAACGATTCGTATTTTGTTAAATTTTTGCTTCAACCCATAGTGAAAGTTATGATTGGTCAGAGATGATCAAGTGATGTGTAGAAGGCACATCACTTAACCTTCTATTCCCACTTCATAACTTTTTTTTGTTATTTATATATTGGATATAAACTAAGGAATGAATCATAAGTCATGTAAAACCAAACAAATATATCTGGTGGGGCCATATAAGAATTATCATATTCGGTGCCATTATATTCATTGCAGGTCTCAACATAAAGTTATATCTGGGAATATATTCTATTATCTGTCATTCAACAAAATATAGCAAGTTAGAAACTTTGCGTAACAAGATATGTCAGTTCATGCAGAAGTCTCCTTAACTATTATAATGATTATTGTTCAATCTCGATGAGCTGACTTTTGCTTGGACGTTATTAAAATAATGATCATGTTATCAATTATCTAAATCACAGTTCTGGATGATAATAATTACTTGCATGAGTTGTGTAATATGATAATATTAAATCAATAAATCAATCATTAGTACATTAGTTTGGAGTATTTTTTCATCAATTAAATAATCGACTCGAACAGATTATTTAATATACTGTAAAATTTAAATTCCTTTAAGTTAAAGTAAGCGGTACTTTAGTAAGGAATAGTGAAAATTATGTTGTGTTCGACGGAGGGGAATTTCAAATGTACCCATATGTATGACTTTACCCAACACTATATGATTATAAATCATCATTTATTATCGTTTTTTTATATATATGTTGAATTACGATTGAATTTTAATCGTTTATATAGTTTTTCTAATTTGTAATTAAATTTTCTTCCTCGTCGCTATGGATGAACATTTTGTGATCAACGATCAAAATCTAACGATTGGCGATTATTATTTTCCACTGGGAAAGAGTTTTTCTTGTATAAGTTTAGTTATCATGATCGACCTCATTCTATTGTGATATAATTGTGAGGAGTCTCATAGAAATTGAATGATCTCCTTCCTCGTAAGCCTAATAAAATATGAAGGGAGAAATGGAAGTTAGTGCCATCGTAACTAACCTCTATAAGTCTTTAAAGTTCTGTTCTACCATTTGATGGAAAAGGTAATTTAATAGCTTTAGGATAAGAGAGACATTGATTTAGCTCATAAAACATTGTTAGCAAGTTAATGTTACATCACAAGTAACATTGAGATATACCTGGAATATTCCCTCAATATTTGTATATTCCCACATTATCCGTCATCGTAAAATGATATCTAGGAAATATTCCTGGAATAGTTCAAATGTATCGAATTCTCTCACAATATTCAGGGAATAATCTAGGAATAAAAGACAATTTTATGAATCCCTATAAGATTTCGAGGGAATATTCAAGTAATTTGTGAAAATTAGTTGCTCCCCTTACGATTTGGATGGAATATTCAAGGAATAAATGAAAATTGTTGAATTGCTTTGAGATTTCGAGGTATTATTCCAGAAATATTGGATAATTAGTTGATCCCATAGCAATTTTCTGGAAATTTTCCCCAAGTTAATGAAAATTAATTGATCCACTTACGATTTCGAGGGAATATACCTGGAATTAAAGAAAATTAGTTGATCCCCCTACTATTTAGAAGAAATATTCCAAAAAATAGAGGAAATTTGTTGATCCCCTTACGATTTCGAGGGAATATTCCTGGAATTAGAGAAAATTAGTTGATCACCTTACAAATTATAGAAGAAACTGTTATAAATAAAATAATGAGCAATAGTTATCGATAAGGACTCAAAAATGTACGCATGTTATCATATTGCATAAAGTTCACTTGAAATCTTACAATGTCCAGGATGGCTGAGAGGTAACTTTGCCCTCACAAGAAAACTGAGGACTACATGTTGCGAGTCCGCGTTCCGGAAACACGACCTCCATTCTTTCCATTCAAATTGTATAAAACAATATGTATTATTAAGCTAATTCATGCAAAGTCAAACGTACATAAACATAAGCACTGTATGCTAGGGAATATTAATTTCGGTGTTCATGGTCCATCCGTGATATCAAGGGAAGATTCCGGGAATAATTATGTTTAGATTCCTTTTTGTTCCCATGGATTTGAGAGAAGATCCTATCACTATCCCATTATTATTTCCTTGTTAACGAGGGAATAGTAATTTCGGTTATTCTCACCCTTCCTTTCATATCAAAGGAACATTCCAGTGATAATGTATTTAAATCCCACTATTATTCCCTCAATATTATTGATGATATACCCATATCGCAAAAATGTTGAAATGCAGCGTACCCACGATAACATATGAAATATCTATTTTGATATTCCCTTTTAACCCATTTGATCGTCTTTGATATCTTGTGAATATACCCTCGCTATCTATTTTCATTCCATTGTTATTGAGGGAATTTATCTTATGATATTCTTTACAGGTCCCAAGATATCGAGGAAAGATTTAAAGAATAATGTATTAAATCCCATTATAATTCCCTCAGTATCATTGGGGTATAGGGATATCCCCATATCACAAAAACGTTGAAATGCAGCATTCCCGCGATATCTAAGGGGATTTCGAGGTAATAACCCTAGCGAATTTCCCTGGAATATACCGGAAATAATTTTTCCTTACATATAGGAGGCCGGGGTAGAAAGGATTCATAGGGTAGCATTGGGCCGAGAAACTTCACCATATGGATGATTTACATGTAAAATTCATGGTGTAACTAATCAATCGATTATAAAATTTGTCCCAGATATAATTGGTATTGTTTTAAATTCCGTAATTAACGATTATTATTATTTATCATTAAAATTAATAGTATTTGGAAGAAAATACTTTTATGAACTATTTACCTCTAATAAACATATTTCGGTATTTTGAAATTTTTATTTTGAAATTTGGTTGGTAGGAAAAAAAAGGGATTGCCTAGTTTCGATTTTTCATTTACTATGATTTATTAATATTTGATAAACAAAAATAATTGTTATTACATATTATGAAGTATAAATTCGAATAGAAAATGATATACATTCAAGAAATATAGATTGCCAACATTTCTGTAGAGGAATATGCTTAGCTACATTTTACCACAATTTTACTCCAATATAAACTCAAATAAAGAAATCGAGATCGGAGGGAGTGGTTGGATCCTGTGCGCGGAAAATTGCCACTGGGAAGATTGCCCCATGGAAAACTGCCACTGTGGGAAAACTACCAGCCGGAAAATTGCCACTGAGGAAAATTGCCTCTGTTGAAAATATATTAAAAAACGAAATACCGAACTGTATAAGAATTAGAGTTTTATGTGAAAAAAATTTTACTGTGACAAACTAAAAAAATATTTTAGTCAAATAACAAAACACCGGACTGAATATTCAAGTATCCGAATCTTATGTATAGAAAATGTTCACTGTGCCTTCATCCTTCATTCACAAATTAAAAAATACTTTTCAACCATGAAACGATCAATGAGTCTGAGAGGCACATTTCGGTTTGAAATATTTAACATAATTTAAGCATTAAACTTAAGCATAATTTTCAAATAAATATAAATATTTTAATTATTTTTATTGCATTAAGTTCAGAAAATAGTTTCTTATCACTCTAGAGTCTAGAGTCTTGCAAATGACGTGGAATTGGTAATATTGTAATTATCTCAGTGTTATTTTATAATAATATTGTTATTATAAAATAGAAAACAATAGTTCTAGTCTTTTATAAAACTTTTCCCTGGAAAGCAGTTCTGTGTAACTAACCTTTATACTCCTGTTTTTCAACATAACGCTGAGAAAAGGAAAATATTACCAATTTGAAGTCATTTGTCAGAGCGATTAAAAAAAATTCTGAATTTGATACGAAAAGAATTAAAATAGCTTGATTTATCCCAAATTAATAAGCAGTTTAATTCGAGATTCCTTTTTTGTGGTCCATACTGTATACAAAACAAAATATTATATAGATACTACGTACAATGAGAAAAAAATAACTTGACGACAAACTATAGTAGAGTACAGAACCTTTTAATGGTTTAACCTCTTCAGGGAAAATTTAAACACATAAAGCTAAGAATTAATTGCGTATCAGCACACTCTCACCCACCGACGGAAGAATCCTATTAGATCGTAGAACTTGTCAAAATGAGATGTACATATTTTAAAAATTCTTACATATTTAATTCTGATCAACTTGATTTTTGTGATTTTCGAATGAAAAAATTCAGTATGAATTTATATATGTACAGTGGCAATTTTCAGGATGGCAGTTTTCCCACAGTGGCCATTTTTCCACAGTGACAATTTTCCCACAGTGGCAGTTTTCCCAGTGGCAGTTTTTCTGGTGGCAATCTTCCCAGTGTCAATTTTCCTTGCACCGTTAGATCCTATGCAAAGTAATGCTATTAATGTTTTCTTATATATACCGATGGGAAATATTGTACATATATTCTTACGCTCTTTATCAGCAACATTCACTGATACGTAGTTCCCGACGACACTCCCCACTATGTATAGTAACAAAGAAATTATGTCATAGATGACGAAACAGAAACCTAAGATCTTGAAATCACTGAAAATTTATTTCTTCAAGAAAGTGGGAAGGAAATAGCTTGTACCTGACATGCATATTAAGTCAAAGTGTCCAATTCATGCTGGTAAATTATACCCACCGACATTTGGCTTACACTATCTAATTTTAACAGTATATATATAGTAACTACCACGCTAAATGATCAAACCAAAATCTGGTAGCCTTTTATCATTTGAAAAGTATCATCTTACATTGGATATAACCAACAAATTTCCCTAAAATGATATCCGAATTTAGAATAGTCACCATAATTGACAATAAAACACGATAAGCCAATTGAAAAATTTCAGACTGTAAAAAACTTAGCCTTTAAATGACGTTATATAATAATTATGTGTTTAGATATCATAGGCAATTAGTAGTTGAAATGCAATTAATAGCAGTAGTAAACTTTATTAGTGGTACTTGATCCACACGAAGATTGGTCATTTAGATTATAAGTGATTTTTCACGAAGTTTTGGTGGGAATAGAAAATAGAGTTAGGTCAGTTACCAATCTATGTCGGTGGACCGAAGTTGATAAATTAGTGATTTAACTTATAATTCTGTACCAATGGAGACATCGCTAATTAAAATTAGATACAAGGACTTCAAGAAGCAGTCAAAAAAGGAAAGTGACTCTACGAATGTGTGTTTGAGTTATATTTTCTATACATGAAATATATATAGAATCACTAATTTGATATTAAAATAGCAGCTTTTACTAGTTTCTCAACGTGTCACGGATGTTAAGTGCTATGATTATTTTAATTGATCAATAAACCAAATGCAAATTACACCTTGGACGACCCTCCGTGTCATAATTCATTTTGAGTACTGAAACTAATTAGATGATTGAACAACATTAAAGAGGTGTAAAATGTGAATTAATTGAGATTAAAGTAATGTTCTTGAATATATAATATGTACATTAAATGAATATTGATCAAAAAAAATGTATATTTGTTTTCTTTTTAAAGTTAGAATAATTTAAAGTTAAAAATATATACATGTATGTTATTTATGGATAGCTCTATTTTATTCGTTAACATTTTTTTCTCACAAATAAAGCTCACACTATTTGCTGATTTACACAATCTCGAGAATGCGCTGCGTGTTTATAGGATCATAGAAATTCGTGATGATTTCGAGAGTGGGCCAGGTAGGTAAAAGATATGAAGCAGAGATAACAGTGATGAAGTAGAAATCAATTATTTATGCAATTAATTGGTTTATTTACATTATAACTTGGTATTATTTGGTAATCAAGCCTGAGTTACTTTCTTAAAGAAATTATGAACAAAACTGGTATTTTGATTTAATTCAAACATACGTTTGGATTTAACCTTATTTGTTTTCATTTTGTTTTTAATGTAAAGCTGTAGTCTTTTAAATTAAATAAAAAATTAAGAAAAGTTTTCATAAAATTTGCAACAATCTAGATATTGTCGCACATTTTCAAGATCATGAAAACTCACAGCGCATTCTCGAGAGTATGCAAAATCGGCAAATTGAATGGAACTTATTTACCTGAAAAGGAGGTTGCTATAAAGATTTCTTAGGCACCTTATACGTCCTTATTATTAGTTCAGTTAAGGATTTAACCTTTGTAAGTTTTCTTTAACAGCAACTCACAAAGAGATGTTCACGAAGTTAAACAATCTGAGATGATTATTGGATGAAAGTTTTAATGACATTTTTTGTATAATTATAATGTAAGATATAATTAAGTAGTATGACGGTAGCTTAAAGTACTACAAAATATCATAAAAAGGTAATATTTTTTAACTTATATAAATGTAAGAATTAATGAGGTAGGTCCACGGACATTTCGTACACGGACAACTCATCCACGGACATTTCGTCCACGAATTGCTTTATTTTGTATTTTACAGTGTATATGGGATACATTCACATTAAATTCAATATTACACTAATTGTCAAGTATAAAATTTATATAATAATATTACAGCGATTTATGAACCATTCCATATGAAAAATGCTTATCTATCGATTACAGTTATGAAATTAGATAGGCTAAACGGGTTGACTGTATCATTAAGTTATTTACTTCCTGTAATATAATGCATTAATTTATGAGTTGAGTAGGAATGTGACATTGTGAATATTGCATATATGCAGTCCTCTGCATATATTTCAATAGCATATAATATGCACTTGTGCATATATTCTAACCAATAAATTTGCACTTCTTGGTCAATTTTTAACATGTAAATATCTAACCTATGCTGTTTTCTTCTAGGACCCCTATATATAGAAAACAATTTTAACTGTGGACCCAGGTATAAATAATCAAACTAATTATTCAAATTTAAAAAGTTTATAGGTGGAATATTCAAACTACAAATGTGTTTATAAATTTATATGACACTTGGTATTTAGTAAATATTTATAGTAATTGATAAATAAATAAATAAAATTATTTTAGAGAGTTGTACTACTCGAAAGGTATGAAAGACAATTGCTCATAGGTATATAATTTATTCAAGTAATTAAACACATAACGGTTTTAATTTACCATTTAATGACTAGAATTTCGTTGCTAATAGCTGGGGATCTTTAAAAGAAACTGCAGGTGATATATCATATATGAATGTAGTAGGATAGTTTAGAAGACTGAATTTGGCTGAAGGAAACATTTGCTCCTCTTGTTTCTTGGGATGTAGAAGTGTTTTTTCCAGTACAAAACTACAATAGCAGATAATAGATGAAGATGCACTTTTAAAATCATGAAATACATACTATTCAATAATAAAATGAAATTCCAATGTTTGAAATTGAATGTGAATGTTTGAAATTGATTCACTATTAAAGAAGTCTAAATTTAAAACAGCTTTGCTATATTTCGCTTCTAAAAGTTAAAGATTTTGTAGTAAAAAAAGACTACACCTTCGTTTTATTGTAAGTTTCATTCAAACCTCCAAAGTACAACTACATTCAAAACATAAATATAAACAGTTTAACTTTATTTCGAATTCCGTAATTAATTGTGAGCATATAATATGCAAACTATATTGAATAATTTCTGGCATATAATATGCATATTTCCAATATGCATTTTAGTCCATCATATATTAACCCCATTGACTTTTTGCTTATTATATGCAGTTTGGTTCTGCATATATGCACATTGACTTTTTGCTTATTATATGCAGTTTGGTTCTGCATATATGCACATTGACTTTTTGTATATTATATGCAGAAATAGTTATTTAATATGCTGCATATCGCGTCAAAATGATTCATATTTCATGCTGCATATTTTCACATCCCTAATTATTAGTATTTAAAATATGAAATAACTGAGTACTAACAAGACTAAATCTGGAAATGTAAGAAAGTATTTAGTTTTATTATTTCCCTGTTTCCAGCCAGTAGGAACAGGAGAAGAAGATTGCTATAAGAATTAAAGCAAAGACCATAAATTTCCAATTACCAACTAAAAAGTCTGTTTTTAACTTTTATATTGCAGAATATATATATATAAATAATATATAGTAAACAATATTCTCACATTATAAATATAATTCAAAATAAAGCATTTCGTGGACTCCGTGGACAAAATGTCCATGGTCGAAATGTCCGTTGGACGACAATGTCCGTGGACGAAATGTCCGTGCATGAGGTACAACGGTAGCATATGAAGTACTGTTATAGAAAATTATAAAAAAGGGTAATATATATAACATGGGTTATAGCATGATATAAAAAAATCATTTCCTGTTTTTATTTTTTCGTTCGGTATAAATCAATGAAGTATATATTTCTATAATACTTAATTTCAATCGAACAATTTTAATCAAAGAAAATGTTACCAAAAGGGTAACAAGACATAATTACATAAAATTTGAAGAACAATACGTCAGGTGTTGATTGTAAATTGTACTACCTTTGAAAATGATCAATGTTTGAAATGCTACTTTGCAGACGAATAAAATAGTTGTTGAACAATATGATTTAAAGAGCTCAATGTAGGAGATGCATGTCGGATAGTCTTCCTCTCTCATTGTAGAAGGTGTTTGCATAAAGATCGACTGCTATAGAAGCTTACACGTATTGCTAATTTTTACTAATGTAAACCAATTTTTATTAATATTAAATTTCAAAATGCATCACATTTCTATCACTGGATAAAAAATGAGTAAAATGAGTTCAGAAGTCGTAATACTTACATATATTTTTTAACTATAGTTTTTGCATAGTATTTAACTCAAAGGCAAATTGGTTAGGCTCCATTTCCACACTGAGAATTAAAATAGAAGCGCTAGCCGTATTCTTTTTTCAGTACACTCTGCACAAACGAAATTAACGTGCGGAAGAGGTGTCTAAATTTGCCAGTTACGCCGTAAAATGTCGCGCGAAGGACGGCATCTGACATTTTTATTTTTAAGTGCTCACGGAGTATGACACTTGGCCATTTAGCCGCAAAAGAATGGTATGGAATACGGAACATACGAGGGAGAGCACTTCTTATTCTGATAACTGACTGTGAGTGAAGATGTCAACGTAACTGTTAGAAATGAATTGTCCAGAATTTCACCTAGAAGAGGTATAAATACCCTTTGCATATTTTACTGTATAGCCAACACATTGAGTGTACGCTGTCCGGCTATTCAGTTAAAAAATGATACAAAGAAATATATACTAAGAAAAGATACACCACATTCAAAAATTCCAGTTTAAAAAGGCATCATGCTGCCACCTGTGATTCAAAATGAGTGTTGTCTGTTGTTAAGTAAACGCAAGATTTTGTGATAATTAAAACTTTGATAAAGAAACTTTTCAACAGAATTAATGTTTAAAATCTTGTATCTTATGATTGCACTTCTGTTTCTGAAATTAATTTTCGAAAACTATCTATATATACAAAATCAGCTGAATTTACATTAAAACATAGGAAGATAGTTGATTATGAGTTATGTATAAGTTGTCAAAATACTTCTCTACAATATATAAAAAACTTCCTATAATATTCATTTTCATGATAATATTTGGGTAGTAGGAGCTTACAATTTTATAGCAACTTTAAAACGTACATAAGTTGGAAGGTAGGTAGGTAGAAAATAAGAGGCTAGGATAATTGCCACACTAAGGATTATTATTAGAGCTGTAATAATAGTCTTTTTTAAGTCATAGATATTGAATTGTATCGAATTCTGTAAACTGGCTGTTTGAAAGATTTAACAGTATTTAAACATCTCCGTAATATTAGGATCTATGATTATGAAAGCATATTGTTACAACACCAATTATTAATATAAGAATTCTTCACGTGGAAATTTTCTCAATTAAGTAGTAGTAATATAAATACCTATTGTTCGTTGATTATCAATAAATAATATATACATATATAAAGATTTTTACTGGGTGAGATAATGAAGGCGTTTTTCAATTATTGATCAGGAATCAAAATCTGTATATTGATAACATTAATTAAACGATAATAAACATATTCATTAGAGTAAAATATTATTAACTGGTCTTTTAGAATGTAACCGGTCACTTCAACGGAAAGAAAGTTTGAAAAATCCATAAAGGAAAAATATAAGAGGAGTTTAAAACATTTATGATATGTACTGTACAGAATTTGAGTCACCAATTTCAAATACTGTAACTTTTCATATCCTAGATTATAAATATTTGCATAATAATATGATAGTGGTGATAGAGGAATAAATATTTAATTTATATAGAAAACAGTGAAACAAATTGCATAAAATACAATATGTAATTTATTAAATCACCAGTTGGAATAATTTCGTTTTAGATAACAATAAATGATGAAGGAAGAAAATTTTATCCTAAGATGATGTATATTATTAATGAATAATTGTATAAAACACTGCATATTTTATCACAATCCTTTAGGATAAGAGGCCTGATGATAATTATTTGGGTGTCAATTGTTCGGGTGGCAATTGTACGTAGATGTCAATTTTCCGGGCAACAATTCTTCGAGTGGCAGTTGTCCGCTTTGCATTTGTCCGGTCAAGAGAAATATCGTATCAACGCCCGATTTGCTATCTGCCTAAGAAGTTATAGGATACCACTTATTTATTTAATTAGTAACTGCTAGGAACTACATGAATGTACAGTGTACACTTGATGACTCTGGTTAAACAGTTATAATAGTTTTCAGCAGTTAATGTGAATGAATAAACTGAATTTGCATTAGGAAAATTCTATATATCTGAAGTTTTTAAAAGTTTCTTCACAAATTTTCAATTAACACAATATTTTATATAACATCGGCTTTATTAAAACTATTCAGAATATACATAGTAGTGAAAATTGCATGATTTATGATCGTGACGTATAAAAGCGTTACAGTTTCAATATCTGAATAGATCTATTATTATTTTACTTTAAGGGGACCGTCCCCAAAGAAATCTCAACATTTTATATCTATTTTTTATTGTGTAAATAGTTGCTTTATAACCTTCTTATAGTGTGTGCAAAATACCAGACGTGTCGTATAACTCTAACCCCCCTGGGGAGAGGGAGAAAGGGAAAAGTGGGCTGGGGGGTAGGGAGTCAATATGTACTCTAAAAACCATCTCTCAGCCAATTATAATTCGTAATAATTAATTATATCGCTATATCTGGTATCTCACATACCAGTGTAGCACGCACACACCAATGAATTCAAAGAAAGATGTCTCAGTAGTCCATAAACCTTCGAAGTGGATGGACACTGCGTGTCAGATTATCAAACTTTGAAAGGAAATTCCTACTAATTCTGACTTCTACAAATCTTGCAATTCAAACCTCATTTTCTAGTTTTTGGTTAAAGCTAGAGCATTGCGGTTTTTTGCATTCGATACTCCATAATGATATCTACAATATGATGGTCTTCGATTTTCGAATTTGTTGTGGAAAATGTTTTCCCTACAAAATTGGTTTTTCAAAATTTTGGTTTACTTTTTATGAAAAAGTTGAAATTTAGAAAACCCATTCGAAAATAAAAAATCAAAGAAAATCATGTTGTAGATATCAGTATGGAGAATCGAATGCAAAAAACCGCAATGCTCTAGCTTCAACCAAAAAAAAAAGACTGGGTTTTTGAAAATGGTTCGAAATTTGTTCGAAATTCGAATAACTCGTTTTCTATGGGTCTAATCGAAAAAATGTCACGAACAAAAACGATAGATAATTCAATTTTATATATACATACAAAGTTTCAGAACCATAACTCCAATAATAAATTTTTTCAAATTTTGGGGACGGTCCCCATGACAACCGATAAACAATTTATATAATTTTACACTCTTTGACATGCATACAACACCACGATTCACCCTACTACATATATGATATGTATTGGGTTTAGAACTCAATTTGAAACACAGGCGGCAGCACCAAATTTATTTACATTTCTACCTTTTCGTAGTAAACATGGTATATGAATGTGCTTTGAAAATTGTATAAAATGCCTAATTTTTGCTTCAGAGTCAGTATAAGAAACATTTAGTATTATGGCTCACAGTTCTTAGCTAGAAAAGCGTCTAGAGAATTTATCATAAAGGGAACTGTTTGTTTAGTCAAAAGATTGTATAAGATTCACATTGAAATATTCAGGAGAGAGTTTGTAGCCTGAGAATAATATAATTGAAAAACTTCTCTGACTTTATCATTCAAGGAACTCAAATAGAAAATAGGCGCGACGTGAGATTTCCCTGACCTATTGAAATTAGTGATACAACAAATGCATAATGGTATATATTGTAGCGAACATGTTTAATTGTATTACTTTGATACAGTAGTGGCCAAAATATAAGGGTAAGCAAAAACAAGTTATTAAAATCTTTTATTTCATAAAAAGTACAAAACAAACATTAGTGAAATTTTGCACGTATTTTCATATAGAGCTCATATGAATTCGTATGAAATTGCAAAGAATAGTCGATCAATAGTTCCATATTTCACCACAAACAATGAATTTAGCTCTGGCTAAAAAATAAGGGTAGCCATCAGGAACTTTGAATTATTCCAGGATATTGGCAATTAACTTAATATTTTGTGAATAATTCTTTGCAATATCACTTCAATACATCTTCTGCCACAAAATTCTACCAACTTCGCTTAAAATGGAAGAGTTATCCATCTTTTATTCATTTTCCAGAAATGTCCATAATTCTTCCACTTTTGTTGTGTTTCTTCTCTGAATACAGTCTTCAATTATTATCCAAACAATCTTAATTATATTGGGGTCAGGGCTCTGTGAAGGCTAGTTCATTTGAGCAATTTCTTCATCTTCTAATAGGGTCCTAACTTTTTTTTATCTGAGTAGTAGGGTACCTTGTCCTGCTTGAAACTCTGTGGTTGGGGGTCAGCTGTTTGTTGATAGGGGAGAGTATATTGACAAAAGATATTTTTCATACTTCTACAATAACTCCTACGTGCGGACGAACAGTGGGACCATGTCCAGCAGAAGAAATTACCCCCAAACCATTCTGATACCACCTCCAAACTTAACTGTTTTCTTGATTCAGTTCAGAGTTCCTCTTTCTCCTAATTTACGTCTAATTGATGCTTCCCCATTAGAACTGAAGATATTTTCTTTTATTTCATTCATCACTAGAATGTACTTTCGACCTCTGATCAATCGAGCAAACGACATACTCATAACAAAACACAAGTAACACTTTCCGTTTCTTTTTGGAAATCAGAAGCTTCGATATAGGGACAAATGATTGCAAACCAACTTGTTTAAGTCGAAGCGAAAAATTAGATCGGGACACTATACCACCAGACATGACATCCATCTCACGAGAAATTCGACCAGAAGTGTTGAAACTATCTTTCAAAGTACCTAGAAGAGTTGCATGATCTTCTCTTGGCAATGCTTCAGGAAGTCTACCATTCTTCGGTTTGGAATCAATAACTCCATACTGCTTATGCTGAGCCACAATATGTAGCACAATCCTTTTGGACCTTCATATGGCAAAAGAGATCTCTGGCAACGACAATTGGAGACTGTACTCGATCAGTGAAGAAGCTCAACAAATGTGGAACAATTGTGGACATTTCTGGATGATGAATATAAGATGGATAACTCTTTCATAATGTGCAAAATTAGTAGAGTTTTGTGGCAGAAGCTGTATTGAAGTGATATAACAAAGATTCATTTAACAAAGTATTAAGTTAATTGCCAATATCCGGGAATATTTCAAAGTTTATGATGGCTACCCTTAACTTTTGACCAGAGCTAAATTTATTATTCGATGTGAAATGTGGAATTATTGATAGACTATTTGTCCAAATGCTTTGAAATTTCATACTAATACATATGAGCACTATATGAAAATAAGAGCAAAATTTCAATAATATGTGTTTTGTACTTTCTATGAAATTATAGATTTAGATAACTTTTTCTTGCCTACCCTTATATTTTGGCCACTAATGTATATTATATAGATTTTTTATCAAGAAGGTTGTTTAAATTCAATGCTTAGGGTATTTTAGATTTGAATAGGAAGTGTCTGTTTATTCATCGCCAGGAAAAAGTGCAGAAAACCCTGGATCATACAATGAATTTTATGACCAACTGACTTATTCTGGATATCAACATCCTAAATAAACTCATCATCCTATACTTCATAATGGTTCTAGGTAAGTTGCTCGAAAACAATTGCTCGAAAGACAATTGCTCGAAAACAATTGCTCGAAAACAATTGCTCGAAGAACAATTGCTCGAATGAACAATTGCTCGAAAGAACAATTGTTCGAAAGAAAATTGCTCGAAAGACAATTGCTCGAACGGACAATTGATCGAATGAACAATTGCTCGAATTATCAAATAGCTCGAATGAACAAAATTGCTGGCATTATAAAATTGCACAGTTTTTGATTTTATAAGTCAGTTATTCATGAAGTGGAGCTGCACCTAACAATCCTTGTTTCTAATTATTAGTTGATCATAATTCATTCTATAAATGATTTTTAGTATTACTCATTCTGCATATTATATTTTTTAGACCGTTTTTGTCATCTCGTATGTAACATGTGAATTGAAATCACGTGGTGAATCAGTACTATTCATGTTTTTTTCATTATAAAACCCGAAAAAATTGGTAGATTTATTAAAACTCTGCCATAACTTTGAGTTATTTCACCTATTGAGGTGCCACATACAGATAGACTAGTAGTAAATAAGTTTTCGGGTTTTATGATGAAAAAACATGAATAGTATTGATTCACCACATGATTCCAATTCACATGTTACATACGAGATGACACAAACGGTCTAAAAAAGTGATTATGCAGAATGAGTAATAATTAAAAAAATTATAGAATGATTAATGATCAATTACTAAAAAGAAACAAGGATTGTTAGGTGCAGCTCCACTTCATGAATAACTGACTTTTATAAAATCGAAAACTGTTCAACTTTATAATTCGAGCAATTTTGTTCATTCAAGCAATTTGATAATTCGAGCAATGGTTCATTCGAGCAATTGTTCGTTCGAGCAATTGTTTTTCGAGCAATTGTCTTTCGAGCAATTGTTCTTTCGAGCAATTATTCATTCGAGCAATTGACTTTCGAGCAATTGTTCTCGAGCAATTTACCGGCTACCACTTCATAATATAGTTGTTTTTTATATTGTATATTATAATACATATTTATAGTACAATATATTATAGAAAGTGTATAATGTTAAAGAAGGGCCATTGAAAATTAAGGAACGCTCACGTTGATCTCCGTTTGAAATAATTTAAAATTATGAAAAAGAAAATAATGTAGTAAGCCAAGTTTATGTATTTGCCATCAACCATATTTACCTTCGTATAACTTTCTTATTAATCCAAGTAACCTAACCCTTTCAAGTTTGCTCAATAACTAAGCAACTGTCTCGCACGCGCCGGTCCTCATTAAAACTGTTAAAAAATCTTAACAAATTATTTTTTCGAGACTCTGAATATAAATAAACTTTTATTTGATATTTACACATCCGTTAGTAAACAGTAAAGAATAATTATCGATTTAAAATTAAATTAAAAAGCAAAGATAAGAAACAAATATTTCTTAGGTTTTCTAACTATTTGCACAAAACGATTTTCACCACCCATCAATAAAATCCTTATAACCTTCACGGAAATGAATAAAACCTAATGGAAATTATTTAACTATGCACAGAGAAGATTCAACAATAAAAAAGATACAAAAAAGAAACATGCACCTTCAAAGGTTTTTAAAATATCCAAACTTAAACTTGAGTTCCGTTTTTTTTTTTTGAGACACCATGTTTATTTGAATAAATGCTCATTATATGAATAACTTGCCATACATCACCCAATTATGTATTTTAATAAAAATGTCATCATTTAAACTTGCTTATATGAATTTTAACCATTTAGCGAGCTAGAAGCACGTACGGGATACATTGTTTTTGCTTTTTAAAAATTACCTTTAGCGTATATTCGCGAGATATACGGTATTTTACAAGTTTCAGTCAATAAAGAAAAACCGTATCTTTCAAATAATCCAAGCAGATTTCTTTTAGATAGTGTGTGGTAAGATATATTTATGGTTGTATTATGCAGTCATTTGTGCGACTCCATACCATACAATTAGGCACCTCTTTTTCTAACCAAAAGCTGCTTGTGTGACTTCCTCGATTGTGATAACTATTTCACATTCCACCAAAATATATGTAATGGTAAATTTCAGTACTTGCAAATGTTATATATGAAATTCAAGAAATGATTCCCAAAACATGGAAAAAATCTGCAGTTGTAATTGGTATATCCCGAATGAGCTCCATGCCTGTTCCATCAGTATCTACACAAATCCCATACGGGCCCGTTTCACCTATTAATACATAATGCCTATGTATGATAGAATACAGTGAATATACTCTATTCACATGAAAATATTGTTTAAATTTAACGTAAAATCATCAATATGATTGACATTTTAACTATAACATGATCACAAATCATTATTTGAACACAGTAATTCAATCTTCATATAACTCAATCTCTAATTTTTTTTTTCTATTTGCCGCATCTTCATTTCATTCTTCAAAATTGGTTGAATTAATTGGAGCATTGTAAATATTTTCCATCCTCCACTGCCTTATTGTTCTCCATTCACCAGAAGTTCTTCTGAAGCCAATAAAATATTTTCATTAAAAAAATGACTGGAGCTAATTGATAATTTGATATACTGAACCTATTTTTTACCAGGTTAAAAGTTGTATGTGCATCGTTTACTACTGAAGAAAAAGGAATTTTAATGAGATTTTTCAATATATCTAACATTTAAGACAACTATTCTCTCCTCACTAAATGCCCGCATGAAGCAGATACTTGGCCAGCAAGTAGATTCATATTGATAAATTCAACAACAAAGACCATAGCATGGATTTATAAGTTTATAGGAAGGATTCTTCCTTATTCGACCTCTTTACACATCCATGACCAGGTATTTCCAAAATTTGACAGAAATTTGTACTATCTTTTGTTTAGGCAATGTAAATAATAAAGGTGTGTTCTTTATAATTCTCATCATAACTATTTTTTTGAACAAACCGAAAAAATAATATTGTGATTAAGAGTATTTTCCATAGTAAAAATATCATGTAGCCCATATGGGATACATTTTCTTACCAGGAAAACGGGCTAGTAGTCAAAACGAGATGAATTTTAAAACTGAAATTAAGGATAAACCATGAATTTTAAACAAAAACACAGGTGAATAAAGATGTCTTCTAAAAAGCCAAATATTACACGGTAACAATTATATGCATGAATTATGAGTTTAAGACAAAGTGCCCGCAAAAGGGTTAAAGCCTGTTTTAATTCTTTTCTTCCAAAGTGCGTTCAACTATTTAATGCATTCAGGCCTTTTGTGATTCTTTCCACTCTAAGGTATTCAGTTCAAAGTCTGGGAATAATTATTATTCAACTGGATGGAACGAGTGAACCATTTAAAAAAATAAGAACTACGGAAATTATTTTATTTTACTTGCATCTCTCATGACCATCAGAATATTTAGTTAGTAATATTCAAAGATTATATCATTGAATTTTAATTCTGTCATATAACAATAATTTAATTATATTATTGTATAAAATCACATACATTTCACTAATGAATTAAAATGAAGCCAAATAATCAGAACTCACCGTAACTTCTTCATCTGGAAGTAGACCTACGTTTTATGGATATCAACAAGTTACCATTTTTCTATACTATTTAATAACTGTTGATCGTTAATTAAGAGTTGACTTGAGTGAAATAAAAATACCATCTTACTCTCTAATTCCATACTCGTATTTATTACTTTTCATTTCCTATTTTTGTATACGCACGACAAGTGATTTTAACCGAAACTCAATGTATGACATAAAGCTAATTAATCGTGACTGGTACCCAGGTAGCAAGCATTATTCCTGGGATATTAAGGGAATAACCCTGGGAAAAAGGATGTATTCCTGGGATATTCCCTTAATATCCCAGGAATAAATCCTTGCTGCCTAGGATAATTTGTTCCCTGGTAATTTGATCCCAAAAGCTATGATTATGATCACCATTATAATTAATTTCCATATATGTCTGAACACGACTTCTGCAACTTTATATTTCACACCTTCGATATGTTACAGATTCATCTACGTTTGTATTTTATTTAGATTAATATATTTTATCTCATATACTAGTTTATCTCCTCCACGAATACCCTTTATAACTTTGAGTCCAGGAGAAAACTTTTTCAAAGCGATACTTTAAGGAATTTATCCTAAAATCTTGTAGCATAGTTACATAATATTGTCATAAGAATTAATTAAGTATTTAATTAAACATTATGTAAGACCAAGAAGTAGATAACGTTCAAGAATTAAATAACGGGTTTTCAAATTACCGGTGGTCAAATTAGCGGGGGCCAACTTATCGAGTATCAAATTACATGATATAAATTTACCAGGGGATCAAATAACCGTGGATTAAATTACCCGTAGATCAAATTAACGGGGGTGAAATTATCCACAGATCAAATTACCGGTGGTCAAATTATCGGGGATCAAATTTCCGGGAATCAAATTACCTAGCACCCTTATTGATTACCATTACTGAACAAATTATTCCTAATCATAACTAATAAGTTTTGTAATCCATGATTTACATTAGTTGGCATATTGTATTTTTTTGATAAAAAATTGAAAAAAATTCTAAATTGCCTGCTTAGTCTTCAAATTCAAATGAATAAGATTTACAATGAAAGTAAGTATCAATAATTGAATGGACACAAAAATTATTGATATAATTACATGGATCATAATATATAAACTGGTGAGCTACACGGAAATACAAATAAAAAATGATTGTGAGTGTTAATCAGGAAAGTTAAAGTTTGTAGAGAAGGTGTATTGTGAGAAGTAATGGTGAGGTCCTAGAAGATCAAGAAAAGTTTGCTATTTCTGCTTCGATTATAACTTTTTCAAATGATATGAATTATATTTATTCATCGTAAAGTTATCAGATATCTTTGATTGTTCAACTTTACAACAAGATTAAAAAATTACATTTCAAATCATACAATTATTCGAATATAAAAGTAAGTTTATAATTATCGAATCAGTCAAATTGAAAAAAACCTATTATTGTTGGTAACATACATTTTTATTCATTAACAAGTTGGAAAAAATAATGCTTGTCATATTTTAAGATATGTTTTGCATCACAAGACTTATTGTCCCATCTAACATTTTTAGAAAAGATGACCCTCCATTTGTATCTAAACAAACTGTGAATGAGCTACTCATTTGTAAGTAGAATGAGTCTTTTGTAAGGGAAAAAGAAGCACTCAATATAAAGAAAAAAAATATATACCATGTTGTTTGCTTGTCTATAAATGGGAAGACGTTGGTTGGTCATAGAATGTTATGAGACTATCTACAATAATCATCATGGGAACCCGAAGGTTACCACTTTTAAAACCAGCCAAATCAACAAAGTTACCTAAAGAAGAATGATGCTCGGAATGAATAAAATAAGAGTATATCTTACATAACATATTGTAGCCACATAAAAGTCCCACTTACCAAATACCTTGTGACAAGTTATAGCTAGACTTGGAAGATTAAGAGAATATACTTAAAAATTGACCTTCGATGGCCACACCAACACTTCCTCTCTGCAGACCAACGAACCAAGTTGCATTCAGTAGCTAATAATATTGAAGCAACCTCATTAAAATCAGGTAAATTATAGAGTAAGGAGAAACTTCGAAATGGCGAAGAGAGTTCCAGTGGATAGGGTATGCAAATTGCCATCTTTTATTGCTCCGAGAATGGCTCTCTTGGTGTTATTATTCCAAGCAGGATTCCTTCTTTTAATGCCAGATTAACTCTATTGTGTTCATGAAAGGAGAGTTACACCATATGTAATGGACAATGTTTTGCATAATAAGATGAATGAGGTTTGTTGAGGAAAGTTTTTTTTTTATAAATAATGATACAAATCGACAGTACGGAGTCCCATTACGTATATAGCTATTTAATGTATGTACTATATAATCTATGTATGCTTTGTTTTGTATTATAGAACGTGGCTTATAGTTTAAATAGCTATCATAACTCTTATAAATCATTATAAATATGTACAATATCGATAGGACTTAAGTAGAAAGTGCGTATTATATTTCTTTTCTCGTTTCCTGAAAATTGAAATACGATCAGAATTCATAGAAGAAATCCTCATAAATTAAATCATTATATTTAATAATAATAGATATTTGATTGGTAGTTTGAGGTATAAATTAAACAAAGGCTTAATGATACAATGCTTCAATATTTATTATTAAAATTCGACACCGTAGGGTAAGTTCCGAGTTATAGAATGCTTTCACAAATTCACACACGTGAGAAGTAAATACATAATATAAATTTATTAATGATACATAATATATTTTATTAATAATACATAATATATTTTATTAATAATACATAATATATTTTATTAATAAAACATAATATATTTTTACTTTTCGGAAAATGCGGGCCCGTCCAATAACTCGTAACTTGACCTTGTTAAACAATGAACTTCAAGTATGTTGATTATTACACTTTTCATTTATTATAGAGAATTATCGGAGTCGATTATAATCTATAAACTTTTTGTAATAACATTAATTAAATATAGTTTTACTTTTTTTTATTTTTCTAATGAAATTTAATACTATATTTTCAATTTCTAAAGTAATGCCAAACACATAACATGTCAATGGAAATAATTTCTTGGTTTTCAGTCAAAATTTATGGATACCTTTAAATTTATAGTTAAGAATAAATTATGTATAAGAATGAACAAAATAATTCATGATATTAATATCATAACGGACTATTGGTAAATATATATTATTACAATGGTAAGGTTGTATAATACATCTATCTGGATTGTCATTTAAAAACTGTATATTTAATATATAAATAAAATTCATCGTTCAAAAATATATTTTCCATAGACGATCTAAAATTAAAAGATAAAAGAATATGTTAGTATTTTATATTGATATATTATTTTATTTATATTATATATGAAATGGCATCAAATAAATTAAGTTTATATAATCAATCTCATTTGAATCAATTCTTGTTTTGTATCATTCTAAAGGTAATATTTAATATATTCAAGGATACAATTCAACTATTCATTGGCTTATATACACAGATTTTACAGCATATAATCACAAATAGAATTAAATTTTCACAATAAGACAAATTCATTATTTGATAAAAAAAAACAGCATTTTGTTTCACATGTGGTGGGCAATATAGTGGGAAGAAGAGGATTATAGGTGGGATCATTTTCATTGGACCTATCATAATTTTCCCGTGGTGAATAAATCAAAGAAGTAACTTACAATGCATAATAAAAACTGATTAAAAAACAAATATGAATTGTCAGGCTTTTTATATACACAATGATAATATTTTCATTATATCATACAAAATTCAATAATAAATTCAAATTCTAAAATATCTAAATGGATAAATAGTGTGTTTTAATATCAATCGTTACGACCATATATAATTTAATGTAATTATGAAATTAAACATTGTAATAAACATCGATTAAAACGGTTAGGGTTTGTGCGTGTGTAATAAGTGGTTCGTACGTGAGTGTGTTTATGGATTGGATAGGACGCAAATATCGAATTAAATAATTACGAATATATCAAGGTTCTACAACAATACAGATATACTCCTATAATGGATTGGATTTGTATACATATATACGACTATTTACAAGAATTCCATAGATATATGGTAGCCTATGTACAAACTCCTATGAACAGTCAATAAAAAAAGTCAATGAAACACGAGGAAGTGCTTCACCCGTAAGAGTTTCTACCAGTTTGGTAGCCAAGTCTCTCACTGGACGCCCCAGAGTTTAGAGCACCAATGAGGACTAACAGTATTGTACAGAATTGGAAAAGAATTACAACAGTAAAGCTAAGATGGAGAGTGGGAGAACCTCCACTGGTTGTGGTCTGCATTGCTGCCGGTGACTCGTCTGCGAGGGAAGAAAATAATATATTATTAATTTTATTCCTCATTCACCAGAAGAAAAACAATGGTTAGGCCATAGAAGAATGATTGACCCATCATTGTCTTCATTGACATTAGCGAATTGTTTTAATTAAAAAAGCTCGCTAAGACAAAATCATTGAGGAGCTATATACAAATCAGACGGGAAACACTCTACGGCCCAAAATTAATTTATTATCAAATGAGTAAATTCATTATATTATGTACTCTAATAACTCACTCTTGAGCACGTGAACCAGCATGGTGACACGACGTGTGTTTGCTGGCTTGCAGGAGTACCTTCCTGAATGCCATTGAGTGGCGTTACGAACGATGAGGGAAGACCTCGTGGTTGTCTCTTGATGAATTGTTTCAACTTCGATACGGCCTTTACGACCACCGTAATTCACGAGCTGAATGGATGACGAAGAGATAACAGGTATGAATAGTGGAAAGAGTGACCTAATCATAAATGACTAAAACATACTTACACAAAGTTTAGAAATACCCAAATTAGAGCAAAGTTAAAAAGCACTGATCTTCGGTTCGATCAATTAATATGATCATAATCTTTCTATCATCAGAATAGATTCGACTAATATCATATCATAATTTATCATATATTCATAATCATCGACGATACTAATCAAAATTGGTGGCACCTTTAAGGTTAGATTAACAGGTTACTACAGCGTAGAAAATAGTTTTAAAATATTGTTTATTGCGGATCAGTTTTAAGACAATGTACTTTAAGTAACTAATTCAACCGATAGTGAGGAGGGAGGCATGCCGCCCCCTAAGTGCCCCCACTTTCAGGTCATTAAACAATCATGAAGTGTGCAGTAAAACAAACTCGCGAATACATCATACTACATTACAGCTATCTAATATCTATGTTGATATTTTAAAGCTCTCAAGACTCATATATGATAGATGGGGGAGCCACCAAGAGGCGGGGCTCCAACGTTTTATTGCTCCGACCCCAGTTGGCTCTATTTCCTTGCCGACCATTCAGGAAAATATTTATCAATAAAAAACCATATCCGTAAATATATTATGCTTGCAGCACTATATCGATAGAATCTTATGCGACAGAGACGATATCTCTTAAACATTTTGCACTGTTCATTATTTATTTTATTTAAGTCCGAAGAAACATAACCTATATGGGCGAAGCAGCATTGCTTAGTAGTTGCTATACTTAGTGTGACTATTTATTATTGTATCTTGTTCATTTAATTCATTCCTTTTGTTATTTAAATAAATGAGACAGAATAACTGAAAAACAATATCATATAAATAAATATAGCAGAATTTAAAAATGTAATTCCTCAAAGCTACCTTTTTTGTAAAGTGTAAATAAAAGTTAAATTGCACTGAGAAGTGAATACCATACTTACATAATGGTATAGCATTGATCTAATCAATATTTAAGCAACAAAGATGCCGAACAAATATTAAATGATTCCTAATATTAATACAGTATACGATAAGTGAGACGTATAAATATTCCTTGATATAGTTTTTACCTTATCTCTGTGATACCATAGCACAAATTCCGGAGGTGAAGGTGAATAGTGTATGAGACAAGTGAGATTCAGAGTACTACCATAGTCGAGATAAACCTCTGACCCTCCCACCATTTCAGCAGATGGAACTGATGGAAAAAGATATAATGGTTACTGCAATCATAAAATGGAGGAAGAACAGGTTATAGCACCCTATATAAATTTAGAGCATTTACCTCAACCCTGTTCATTCAAATTAGGAAAGGAAACTAATAACAATTAGATTTTTTTCACGCGTAAATAAAATGTGCTTACTAAATCTGTATTTAATAAAGGATCTATTCTACGATAGTCCATTAACCCACAGAATTTGGATAAGACCTTAACCACATTTGGCTTTAATTATTATATTTCAGAGAATTGTTATTAATGCAATACAAATACACTTACCAACAACATTGAGTTTCAAAGAATGAGTTTTCGCAGGTTTGGTCGAAACGGAGCACACATACATTCCTGAATCTGAAACTTGTGGTTGGCGAATTACAAGAACCCAATCACCAGAAACGGGATCCTTATGAGCCGAGAATCGTTCATCATTGACGAAAGTGAAGGAACCGACTGTAAGGACATACAAGTCTCTTCTACGTATCCAAGAAAGCTGGAAAAAAGGAGGCTAGTTTGTATGAATAGAAAGTAATCGATATTGGGAATTTTATTATCTAATTTCTGAGTAAACTATGAAACAAATTTTTTTCCGAGAAGTCTGTAAGATTTTGTAATTGACATATGCTAGCATAGTAGTAAAAAATTAATTATTTTTAAATGTGTTGTAATAAAAAAGTTTAAACTATACTATTATATCGCACGTAATGTGATTAATGTGATCAAGATACTCACCGACTTGGAACCAAGATTCCTAACCATACATGGAATATGAGCAGGTGCTCCAACAGAAGCAGTTACTTGTGTTGGCGAATCTTCTTCAAAATAAGGAATTTCTTCTTCCAGAGGTTCCAGATTCCCGTCCACCATTGTTACTGGACCCCATCCACCATGTGTCTCTTCAAAGCCGAAACCGCGGCCATAATCCATAGCATTCTGTCCCAGAACATAATCAGGGGAGTCGAATCCATCATAAAAATCCTTATTGTTCTGTAAAATTGAATGACTAGACAGATTCTTCAGCAAATGTTCTTGCTTTTCTATTGAATTGAAGACGGAATGTAGCTCTCCTTGATTCTGACTAGGTGTTGAAGTAGATCCTATTTCGTTATATGAAGAATCGACTTCATCCAGTTTGGATTCAGATTTGCAGCATACTTGGTGAAACAGTCCTGAAAATGAATAAAATGTATAAGAATGACATTGAAACTATTGATAAACTAGCATGGTAATTGCTATTGTCTTGAGAGGTTCATGTGAATGAAATTCCGCTAATCATTGATATGACTGAGATATTGAAGATTATGTAGGAATCCAACAAACAAAGTCTTTGAAAATCCAACTATAATATTTCCCTGGGTTCACGAGAGAGTTTTCCACTTCTGATCGTAATAATTTCCTAGGATTCTCATATGGTTGTCATACTTTCGTTTCTGGGACATTTCAGACGCCTTATTTTCTCTTTAAATATCAAATATCAGCACGAGAGAAATGTTCATATTCTCTCAGTGACAGACGATGTCACTTTGGCCAGAGGTTTTAAAGAATGAATTGTAGTGGAGATGAGCCACTCGTGTGTAATATATTGCTACACTTTCTAGAATGTATCTGAAGTCTGCAAATGAGTTCTACGGAAACAGATATCTAGACTTCCTGCAAAAGATTATGAAGATAATCTTATTGAAAAAAGAAAAGGGATAACAAAGAATGGAAAGAATATGCATGAAAAATCCCAGACAGAGAATTTATACTCTGTAATTCCTCGACCAACATATAATTTATATTGTATTTTAACCCATTCCAAGCGGCCTAACTATATATAGACGTTCTGAAAATTGGTCCCATTTAGCAGAGCGTCTATTTATAGTCGCTAATTTATTGTTTTACAGACGGTGAATAGAAATATGACAAGTATATTTATTCATTTATTGAAACAGAATGTAACCTCACAATATAATTATAAACTGTTAAACTACGGTAATATTTGAATAATGGAACAAAGTAAGGAACCATTCAGGTCCGGAAAAGCTAGTGCTTCTAGGGCCGTGTAAATACTTGTAATTGTCGGTAAAGCTGATGATACACTAGCAGCAATTCCTGCATTGGTTGTGCACTTATAACATATATATTATTTTGTTGTATATTGATTGTTCAATTGATCACGTTAATTTCATTTCTCTATTTATTTTTTCTTTTGAGTCATGAGTAATAAAATTTATGTGTAATGTATTTTGTTCCATAGTCAATGGAAATATGCAACAATTTTTCTTTCTGATGAAATAAAAGATAACTATTTTGAATTTTTTTTTTTGACATTTAATTTAATTTCATAAATATGTCTATATGTATACGAATAAAAGTAACTAATTCAATTTATGCAACTTAGAAATGCTCACTTTTTTATATCTTTAGTTCAACTATATGAATAACTTTACAAAACTCATATGTGACTCCACCAACAAGCGGCACAGTCTATATTTAGACTCTATGTATAGCCAACAAGCGGCACTTCTATATACAGGGTGGCGCAAAAAAAGGAAACCCATTTTCAAACCAGTTTTTTTTACAAACTATTAAAGATAGAAATTTTCTAAAATAAATCATATAATTCCTTTACATTTTCTGCATCTATCTTGAAAATCTGTTAAAGTTAAAATACAAATTAAACATCCTGCAGCGAATTAAAAAAGGTAAATAAAAAGGACTTGGACGAGGACGAAATATACGAAAAATATCTCAATAAGTATGATTCATTTCGTATGGGTGTAAAAACGTTAAATTATATTATTTTCTGTAACAAATAAAATACAATTAAAACCTTGACTATCATTTTATATTGATGTTTGATATAAAATTGATATCTTTAATAAAATCAGTTCGACGTCATTTGTATCTCCTATTCGAAACCCTCAAAATGCAGTTTTCAAAAGAACAGAGTTATTTTGTGACAAATTATTTAAACACTGAAAGCTTTAACCAGATTCAACCACATTTTGATCATTAACCACATTTTGAACATAGCTTTCAGGAAAAAATTTCACCAACTATAAAACCATATTGACTTATATCACTAAGTTCGAAACTAAAGAAACCACTTTATCGAACTGATTAACCACACAGTTTAAATTTTTCACGATGGTTTCTGCAAAGAAATGCTCGTTTTGGAGAAGACATTGTGATTGGTGATGAAGAAGTATTCCCATGAATGAAAGAATCGATAAACAAAATGTTAATTGAATGAAAAATAAAACATTTCTTAAACTTTACTACTACCATATGGAAATAAATTATACTTATTTTGAAGTCATTTTGTGTTTTTCGTCCTCTCGCAAGCCATTTATATTTTTATTTTTTCAATTCGCTGCAGAATGTTTAATATTAGTTGTAAAATTGACAGATTTTCATGAAAGATGCAAAAAAAAACTAAACGAATAACACTATATTTCTAGAAAAAATCTAACTTTAATAGTTTGTAATATAAACTAATTTGAAAATGGGTTTCCTTTTTTTTTTGCGCCACCCTGTATAGACGCTCATCTGACTCCATGATTTAGCGGCGTAACTAAATAGTGTAGTTAAAATTGAAGACAGTCAATAGCGGCGTTGACTATATATAGACGATTTTTATTTGTGTCGACTTCCATTCACCTGCTGCTGCTTGGAATGGGTTAAGAATCTAGGAATAGTCGGTCTCAGAAAATCGGTGTCATTTTATAATGATTTTATTAAAGAGCAATATTATACCAGAATAAAATAATGAAGATTAAAATGTGCATTGTCATCATTAAAAGCAGATAACAATATTATCTGTTGTAAAATGATACATAATATCAGTAATTTTGGCATGTTTTGACATTTATTTAACATGAGATTTGAGCAGAATTTTCAGTTTTTGAACTTTCTTCTGAAGTATAGATATAACTTTTACATTTGATGTATGTAGGAGGGAAAGAGCCGCCCCCAAAACCCTGCCATGTAATTAAACAATCATGAAGTGTGCAGTACATCAATATAGCGGATAAATGAAACTACTTAACATCCATTTATGTTGAGAGGCCATTTATTATTCCAGGACCGAAATTTCTGAAATCGAATTTTCAAGACCGAATTTCACGAAACCGAAATTTCCGGCCACCGTATTTTTAGGCATTATCGCCGGGAATGATCGACGATAGTCTATAATTTTTTTCATATTTATTGTATATTACAGTTGAATTTTCGTTGAATCACTTTTTTATCGATTATATTCGCCAACTTAAAGCCCGTGCAAGGTCAATAAATACATTCCAAAGTGGTTAATACTAAATAGCATCAGTAAAAGCCATTTCATAAGAGGGATTGCATAAACTATCAACAAAAATAGATAATGATTACCTCATTGAGAAAAACGATAAGGATGAAGATGAGTTTTGTCAATAAGTGTTTTTAGCACCCATAAAAAGTCATGTTGAACCCAATAAAGATAAATCGCCTTTTAATATTCGATGGCCTGAACTTAACTTTCCATTTGGATAATAAATTACAAAAGCTATTAACTCAATAATATACAATAAAGATCAAAAGTAAATAGACGACTGATAAATCACATATGGAATAATATCAAAATCTGACCAAAATTCACATTGCAGAGACACGAAGATGGTTAATTTTGTACAAACATTCCTAACATCAATCGTATTTATATTAACTAGTGTTAGTCTGACAATCCCAAAATCTTTGTGCGCTGATTGATCATTCACGTTTCAACTTTGTTTCCAAACATGTTTCCAAACGTTTAGACATATTTCCACATGTCTCTACATGTTATCACATGCTTCTATATGTTTCGACATGTTTCAACGGGGTTTCGACTAAGCTATGACATGAATAGTTATGAGTGAATGTACACAGTGATAACAACTTCAATTATATAACTAGATATATTTCTTTGATCATATCTTGAAAAAAAGTTATTACCAGGCATTGACTAAAAACAGATCCTCTTTAAAATAACAAACTTTAAGTCTAATAGATTCAGGACATTATCTGAACTTTTTCACTGTCTATTTCTAATAATGACTTCATTCAGTAATCTAATTGTTTTGATATATTGGGAACATTTCAATAATTTTTCCTTAATCTCATAAATGCATTTTATTGGGATAATCAAGATGGAGATAGGACTTCGTAAAAATTGTTTGAATTTATGCATAACGTAATTCGTAAAACCCTTTTATATCAATTATTTTATATAATTGAACTTTATTTTCAACTGATAATGAGTATAAGAATGAAGATGCGTCCACCAACCAATGAAAAATAAACAATATTGAGTTTGGATTATCCATTTAAACTAAAATGATTTTATAACCATCAATATTGAATCAAAGTTAAGAGGAAATTTGTATGGACGTAATGAAATTTAGTTTCTATCCAGATTTAATATATTTCTCTGCAGTGCTCTCAAAATTATAAGAGTGTCAACTGAAAATCATAATATCACTCTATGTGCCATGGATACAATATCAGACATGGTTAAATATATGATAAAATTTGAATACAGTTCGAAATTTGTCACCATGTCCAATGAACAATGAGCGTCCAGTTGGAGTCTCAATCTATATTCTCTTGTATATATATTATATGTTGGTCATCAAGAGGATTCAATGTTCATTCTGATGATAGAAAACCAATCATGGGATTGGATGGCTTCCCTTCAGGCTTTACAAATCATTCCCTAAGGTGGCCTAAAATGGATAACAGTGTTGCACTTCGTAATGTATTCGATAAAGAGACATTGAAAAGCAGCTTGAAGAGGCAATATTTGTATTAAACAAGCAACAAAAAATTCGTTCATGAAAGATAGTTACTATTCTGTCGCAGGCTTTTTAAAGTTACATTACAAAAAGTTATTGAAAGTGTTTCTAAATTGAAGTAACAGATATAATAATATCAATAACAAGATTCATTATGAAGTACGAAAGCAAGAAACAGTTTTTTCATCACACTGAAAGCCCAAATAGTGTCTGAAGTTTCTATTTTGAATTGGTATAATTGTTTTTCTCTGCAAAAGATGGTTTTATAATATATTTTGAAGGTGGGATGAGCATTGAGTCAAATGTATTTGATATAATATTTGTTTCTCAATAGACTAATGAAATACTTTGAAATGAAATACTTTGATAATTGATCCTGGGAACAAAATTCATTACAGTACATATGATGAATTGATGATACCATAAAAAGATTAAACAAACATTTACTCACCAGCCACTATTAGAAGAAGAACGAAGTTGGAGCAGTTGAAAGTGGCCGAATGTAATTTCTCAATTGAAAACATGTTTCGAATTTATGTTGCTGATTGTTATATTTATATCTTTCGTATGGTGTTTACCACCTTTTTCATCTGTTTGTAGTTTTTTGGGTTCTGAGAAACTTGATCATTGTTTGACGTGAGAGATTGCAAAATGACGGAACCTGAAAGACGAAAAAAATAATTGATTAGTTAATTAGTAGTTAATTTAACGACTAATTAAGAACAAAAGGCAATATTGGTCACGTATGAAAAAAAATTATACAAGGGTTTGGAAGATGCAATGAGAAAGGAAAATTGGTCCGTGTACAAAATCACCTATCACCAGTTGATGACAATGCTCATGCATACTAGAAAGCTATTATGTGAAAGCAAAACAGTCTGATATAATTTAGTTAGATATTATTATTACTGGTCGAAGAAGATAGAAGATAGCATTAATTAATCTGCTATGGCCCAATCATACCTTTAACTCTGGGTAAACTTTTCTTGTAAAAATGAAACGATCAAAAATATTGGTGAAAGTTAATAATTTATTGTATATATCATTTTTCTTAAAGGTAATAAGAATTCACTGTTCCGAGTTCTTTTGAAAATTCATAGTTTATGTAATATAAAACAATAAATATACAAAAACATTAACAAAATACCATAAACAAATAATTTAGTAGCGTGATTTTGTTACTTTAAATGGTGAACTTTGATACAAAATATAAACAACTTAACCGCAGTTTTAAGACAGTCATTTGTTTACCCCCCTTTTTCAGAATGACTTATCAGCCACGTATCTACGGATTTTGTCAACATTTTATCACTTGATGCTCGATTTGTTAAATGCAGTTCTCTTCATAGCTCCCTGCAGATCTTCTTGTGAGTAACATTGCTTAACATCTCTGTAAACCATATATTTAAAGATGCCCTAATAATACTCGATTAGATTCAGTCAGAGTTATTTGCTGACAAGTTAATCAATTAGTCATTTATAAAGCCCTTACCGTTCAACCAATCATAAGTTTTTTTTTGGATCCATGCCTGTGAGCATGGTCATGAATATAAATGCATATTTATCTCTTTTTTTGTTTCTTTGAGCATTTAGACAAGGACGGATATTTCTGCAAAACTTTACTGTAGCCAACAGAATTAAGTTTTACACCGTCTTAGATCTTATTGAAATTTATCTTGAGGAATTTCAATTTTTAAGATGGTACAAAATTTAATTCTGTGAAGTTTCAAAGAATTATCATACTTTTTCGCTTAAGGCTCATGGAAACAACAGAAGAGGAAGATAGAAATTTGTAGGAGCAATGCTCAAAGCAATAAATTCAAGTACTACACAAAATATTGTATGAAGGGGTAATGAAGACATCATAAATAACTTATTATATATTGAACTGATTAGGCAAAAACTCCGATCTGAATCCACTGGAACATTGCAGGGGCATTCGACGCCCCAGTAATGTTCCATTGGAATCAATGTTTCATTTGACATATCTGTAAATCAACGGTTTACAGATATGTTAAGCAGTATTACTCATAAGAATATCTGTAGGTAGCTATTTAGAGAGCGGCATAACAAATCGAGTCTCCAGTGATAATATTTTGACAAAATATGTCGATACGGGGCTGATAAGTCATTTTGAAAAAGGGGTAAACTAATAACTGTTATATAGCAGCGTTAAAATTAGTTACATTTAATCAAAGTTTACCTTCTAAAGTTAATAAAAATCTTTATTCTATTATTGAATTTACTTGTATTTATGGTTGTTTTATAATCCATAAATTATGGATTTACAAAAGAACTCGGAATAGTGGATTTTTAATACTAATAAGATATATTTTAAATCATTTATTTTCACAAATAATTTTATCATCTAACTTTTAGAAGAGAATATTTTTTGAGTAAATATAATGAGGAATTTCGATAAATATACGATCAGTTTATATTTTATTAACAAAAACATTTTTTGCAACGGAGTTTATCCCTGAAATGTATGATGAAAGATTGCATGTTATTAGTGTTTTAAATTTACAACAAATTTCAATCGTAGTGATGTGTCGTCATAGGAAGATGATCTTTTTATCATAGATCATCATCACCGATCTAAAGCTGATTAAAATTTTCGACCGGGATTCTGATCACTTTAATGTTAGGTATAAAGTCTCGCTCCATTTAATACCAAGGGATTAACTCCATTCTATTTTTCAAGCTTTCAACCTCGTGAATTTTTATTTCTTCGAATAAAACTCGAGGGAGAGGAAAATGAAGTAATGTTTGAAATAATTTATTGTGATGAATAATGCATTATATTCAGTTGTATGAGGGGAGTATTATATGTAAATATTCGCCAGGCGATTAACCGATAAAAAGAAGCACTTAGCGTGTTGACATAGACTCCCGTATAAAATAGTATGAATAAAATAAAAGAACCATTAATGGCACCCACAGTAGAAAAAGAACAGGTATTGGATATGAAGAATTATCATAATCAGGCTTTAACAACTGAAAATCCTCTCGCTGATATAAGCAAAAAAAAAAATATGCATTGGACTCTACGAAGCGGTGAAAAAAAAGAAAGTGGCTCCATAAATAAAATCGAATACCACCGTTGGTGGCAATATTCAAAGAAGCAGAAAAGCTACTCCGTGAATACAGTCACTTACCAAGGAACTTGGCAAAATGGAACACAAGCACCGGTGAATGCATTCACGGATAGAGGAGGAAAATGAAGAGGTGATATTAAATGAAGCCTACGAGCCTACCTAACACAGAAATATACGACCTGGTAGTAGATGAAGAGCAGATCACTAGTGCTATCCTTTAAAACTGCTAGTAGTGTTAATAAGAAATGATACGTAAGAAAGACAATATGTAATCCTAATTACAACAGTTCAGGGTCCAAGGAATGCAACTTTCTTCTCTTCCATTCACCACAAGCAGATTCAGGATTGTGTCAGTTATGGCTGAATAGTGAATATGAAGTATGTTTCCTTTCATAAACTTTCATGGCCCTTCCATAATTCAAAATTTAGGTAGTTAATTACTCTAATTATATATTTTACTCGTAAAATGTTATTTTCATAATTTAAAATTGGTCTAATTGGTAATTCATACAACTGTAAAAATGCCCCCCCCCCTTAATCTCATATGGCCACACCATCCCCCTCTAGCGGTGTAGAGCCCCAGAGGAGTGTTTCTAGCTATGTAGTGTTTCTAGCTATGTAGTGTTTCTGCACTCTCAGGAGTCTCACTGCCCTTCAATGCATTTTAACCACAGCACTAAAATCACTCTCATCCGTCTCGACAAACAAAATAAAAGGGAGAAGAGTTGGGGAAGCAGGTTGAGGTAATAGGGAAGCAGTGGTTTGACTGAAGATATTCTTCAGATCGTGAGAAAGTAATGGTTAAAAGAAGTTAATATCGTATACATTATTTACTGAAACTTACAGTAAAACTGAAAAAAATGGTTTCCAATAGTTTATATAAAACATCTTTAGGAGAGAAGGCAAATATATTATTTTTTGGAACAATTTGATGAACAATCCTTTCATCAAAGATGCAATCTATCAAATAGGACTTCTTTTCAATTTTTATCAACCACTTATTTTCAGAGGGTAAAACTTAGTAGGTTAAGGCCCCTTCACACTTGCGTTTTTCAACGCTGCGTTAGAAATACTGCTCATGGCAAAAAGTTTAGCTGCAATTGATTTTAACGGAGTCCTTCACACTTGCATTAGAAAAAATACAACAATTTTTCTAACGCAAAATAGCTCAGTCCCCTGCTAAAATACGAGCAGAACTTTTAACGCTAGAACTTTAGCAAGATACGAATGTCTATTGTACCGTTCACATTTGCGTTTTTTTTCACTGCTGGTATTGCATACATACACAAAACTGTTGACGAAAATAAGACGAAAAATTGAAAAATAATTATCTACAATGGTTATCAATTTCTACCCACATAACAAGGGTCCCTGGCAATTGTGATAGAGCTGTAAAAGTTAGGTAAGTTATGAATTATCGGACAGTTACACATATTCGATCATAGAAGAAAAAGTATATAAGTAATATGACATTCTAACTCGTTATTTGTTGATGATCGAAAATGTGGAACTGTTCGATAATTCAGAACATACCCTATTATGCCACATTACTTTTTTCCATATCATGACAAGAGAAAATGATAGTCAGAGAAAATGATAAACAGAGAAAATGAAAACCAGAGAAAATGATAAACAGAGAAAATGATAACTAAAGATATCGATAACCAGAGAAAATGATATCCATAGAAAATAATAAACAGAGAAAATGATTACAAAAGAAAATGATAATTAGAGAAAATGATAACCAAATAATAACAAGGAAAAAAAATGATTAGATGAGTTTTTTTTTCAACGCGGCGTTGCAAAAAGGCAAGTGTGAAGACATGCCAAAAGAGCAGTATTTCCAACGCAGCGTTGAGAAACGCAAGTGTGAAGGGGGCCTAAGTTACGAATAATTCACGTTTTCAGTCGTATAAGAAACAATGTTTAATCTAATCTTTCAGCAGATTATCTAAATAATTGATGTCTATGATGCATACATGTATTGTGGATACGTATTAGAATAATTCGATTATATTTAAATCATATTTCATTTTATATTAACGAAAATAAGGAACTGCTCGATAATAATTCATAATTTTCCCTACACACATTATACATCAATAATTAGTGTGCAGACACTTGGCCGAATGACACTTGGTCGAAAGATATTTAGCCAAAAGGACATTTTGACGAAAGAATTTATTCTATGTTATACATACATAACTGCAACCTTCGTTAAAATTAATTATTGTTATTTCATTTCCATGGAATTTAAATTTATTTTTATGAAAATGAAAACTAAATTTTTTGATATGTATAATATTCATCCATTTACGAACTGCAGATATATTGTATATATTGCTCTACAATTTCTATATATTTCAATCATGGATTTAATCAGAACATTAATTAATACTTTTTATACTTCCTATTATTATATAAAAGATACTTTTATTATATAATGTTTTTGTACATGCAATTTTAAATGATCATAATCCAAATAAAAGTTTATCGGCCAAATGTATGTTCAGCGAAGTGCCAGTCAACCAAGTGCCCGACATACCACTGCAATCATTTGAAAATATTTTCTGAAAGTATACCAATGAGTGTAATAGTTGTGACTAAATATTATTTGATAACATTATTATTAATTTTATTTATAAGATTATATTACTAAATATTCTGCTTCACTATTTGTATTTATATTGAAATCAATACTATTCACTTCATGATTCTATATTTATTAACAACAATTTATGATTGTACTGATAAATAAACTAAATACTTTATATATGAAGACAAATTATCACAAAATAAGAATAGTCACACATAGCAATAAATTGCAATTATTTGGTCGATACTGAACAATATATAAGTAGTACATGCACAATAATCCACAGTTAAAAACAATGGAACTAAATGAATATTTTTGATTAATCATTGGCAAATTCTATTTTTTGCCATAATTGGTAAAAAATTAACAAATACAACTACTTATGAAATATAGTACGCTGATTTATTTTAATTCACAAAGGCTAAAATAAATATAAAGTTACTTTGGAGAAATATCTGTACTAAAGTTTATACTAAAGAGAAATAAATAAATCATTCTTATTAAATTACATTTTCTATATAAAACAAAGGGACAACAAAAAAATTATAATTGAGAGTTAAAACTATCTTTTGTTCCTTTTATTCAAAAATGATTTTATGGAATCATCAAGAACAATACAATGTATAGTTCATTATTTTCACTAATATCAAGTCACGCATGTTGATAAATATTATATCTTGGGAACATAAGATATCAGGGGCCCCATAATCTTCGTTGGCCCCACCATAACTTTCTTTCTGACATTAGGACTAAAATCAATACATTTGTAATAGAGTAACTACTCATGTGCATTTGAATTGAAAGCCTGATATATCTTTTTTATCTCTTCTTCAATGACAGAATGATTAGCAAAGATTCATCTTTTTTATTCATTCAATCTCTGCAGAAAAGTGTTCTTTAACACGCATCCTCAGTCAGAACAAATCAATATTCTTTAGTTTGGTGAAATATAACCCCAAGTGATTCATTTACAGTCTGACGAATGTGGCTGAATACTTTTTTAGTGATAAAACAAAAGTACGATTCAAATCAAAGTATTAGTTCTCTTGAAATATTATACTTTATTAAAATACTTTAGTATAATACTTTATACTTTAGTATAATATACATTCATGTAGAAACAAGCACGTAGGACTGATATTATTTGGGTGATTTTATAGTAGAAATTTTGTTCAATTCTCTTTTTAATGCCCAAATAATGACTGAACTTGGAACGTAAAATTTCAATACTGCATTCTTTAAGAATTAGTGCGAGGCTTCTATAACACATGAATTGAATTTTGTTATCACATACTCTAGCGACGGTTTCGCGCTTATAAACAGGTATCATAGATACGAATTGAAATAAATGATATTGGATAATTATCGAATAATGTTTCTTATATGATCGAGAATAAAGAACTATCCGAAAACACAGAAATAATTCCTTTCATTATCCCCACTTCACCTCATCAATCTCAACTAAATAAACTGGATTCTTCTCCTTAGGTGTTTCTATCGTTAAGTTCCTATACTCTTCTGCCGAGTGTGTAAATTAAAATCGATTATCGTAGACTTTCGATCAGTGATTCTAGACATAAATAGTGTTTTTAAGTCTAGATTTATGTCTAGAAATAGATATGCTAGAAATAAATTGTCAAACGAGTGTTCGCTTAACAAACGTCGCGTATCATGGATACATATGAAATGGGTTTAACAATAATTTTATCAAACTCAATAACGCCGTGAAAATGCTGTACAAAATTACTTGTCTGGTCGGGCCCTTAAACATAAGATGATATATTAGGATATATATAATCCGTTCTGATTGATACTTAATCATGAATCATTATGTATGATTTCTGATTTGAACAACGTGCTATGTTATATTTTAGACCATTTTTTTTATTTTTTTCTCAACGCCTTGCTTCAATCGTGGTGGCTTTTCATCCTAAGAAGTAGACACGACAGACTTTGGAAATATAGCTACTGCATCAACTAAAATGTTTCTTTAAGGAATCGACATTACAGTCTTGCTTACTGCATAGCGCAATCCATTACCTTTAACACCGACAATATCTTGTAATCCAAATTATTCAAGTTTGGACATCGTGTGGGCCAATCTTCAACCTTATGAAATCAAGCATAACCACTAATCTGTGATTTTGGTTCTGTGTGGTGGGGTTGAGTCCATTTTTAAACACAGATCTCATTTATTAAACAGAAAACTGGACAAATAATCTACTTTTCACTCAAGAACTCCACTAACATGAACACGACCAGTAGTTTCATTTTTTTCACGGCGAAGTGAAGAATTGAAACCTCTTGTTGAAAAACACATCCCAACAAGCAGAGTGATATCATATATGAAGTTAATGACTTACTTCAAAATTTTCTTTCGAGCTGTGAGCATAATCCCTATCATTTTAGCGATTGAAACTATTTTCTTTTATGAATATTTTCTCATCTGTAAAGAGAATCTTTCGGCAAACACCTCTGGCGAACCGGAGCCAAATCTGTTTTCGGTGAGCACCTTCGGAGCAAAACGATTGAAGTAATGTAATGTGAAAAATGAGGACATTTTGAATAAATGATAGCGAAGCACTTTGTTCTAATCATACATAATGAAATAATGTACGAGTATCAATCAATGATCCTTTCTCTTTATTAAGCCAGTATGTTTTCGTAATATTTTTTTATTGCTAGAATGAGTACAATAGATGCAATAATCATGACATTCCAGTTGTGATTTAATATCAATATAGAACCCTTCATTGGCTATTGCTGATGAAATTTTTAAATATAATGTCTCAAATTATAAAATTTTACTACATATATAACGCGGTCAATATTTACCGTTATTGACAACAATATACAATCTGCTGACTATAAATTTAGGCTCTGTTACATAAGCTTTCGTTACACGCTCATTCTTCATAATTACTTCTGCTTATGGTTAAACTTTATTCATTAAGTTAATCGTTACTCGACATATAAAACAAATGCGTAGTGAAAAATACACTGGTCTATAATAGCCACTATAATGCTACATATTAAATCTGATGGTGTCAAATAAGTCATAATGGACTCATCGGCCTCCTGTAATATTATACTGAGGGTAACATGACACTCAACATTACCTTATAGAGAGTTGTAGTGTAACCATAAATTATATTTAGAGCGGAATTCATTTAATCTTTATTGACACCATCAAAACTCTATCTATGATTATATATGTTGAATATTTTATAAAGAAGCATTCAAAGAAAAATATAAAATAAATCTCGAAAAAGTAATCAAAAAGAATAGTGATTTCATGAAAAAAATGATCTACAAACAGTCGTGACAAAGTATATGGATGTAGAAAAGTTTCTTCCTGAAAATAGGACCCCAAAAAAGTTTAGAAAAGTGAAAAAATCACCGGTGTCTGCACACAAGGGTAGAAATGGAAAATGAAGAGATAATTATTGTAAATTAAGCAAATGAAACTAACTAACACAAAAATCTAACACTTCGTGCTTGAAAAGAATATCCCTAGGGCTATCCTCTAAAACTACCTTCAGCATTAAAAAGTGACAAACAGGTACAAAATGTGAAATTTACCGAATTACAATTGTTCGGAGTCCAAGGGACAACATCCTCTTTCTAATTCATTCATCACAGACACCGTCAGTATGGAGACTCTGGAAGTTATATTTCAATATACTAAATTTTAATTACTTTCATATGAATATTAATTACGGTACGACATTACTTTGCAAAATTGTGCTTCATGATGTGAATAATTCTCAATGTCTCTTATCACGCTAACTCTTTTGTCAAACATTTCATATGTACAATGGTCTCTAACATACAACTGAGCTATAAATCACGATACTGTACCAAGTTAGAATCAATATTCAATTTAATATTTATCAAGCCAGACTCGCATCCAATCATTGATCTCTTCATTGTGTAGAAATCACGGCATTCTTTATATGCTTGAATTTAATGAAATCTTTCATATTTATGATATCAAAGATGTCAGTATTAGTTTCAAAAATATATCTTGAATGGATTCTGAAAATTAATGAAAGCGTTTATAGTGTCAAATTGTGTGCAGACGTTTCGTCAACAGACATTTCGTCGACAGACATTTCGTCGACAAGTAGTTTCGTCGGCAAGACATTTCGTCGACAAATTTTCGTAATATGAATATTGACACACTCCAATGTGACAAAACATGTACTGTAACAGAATAATGTTTCAAACAATCAAATTACAAAATAGATTAATGGTAAGGAGGAAAACTATTAAATAAAATTCAATGGTTTTTCTACTCTAATACTAAACCAAAACTAATCAATAATAACAAATTATTTAAGTAATTTAATAATTTTGGGTCGAGTTAAGTTTTTGATTTTAAAAATTTAAAACAATTTCTTCTTAATAACTTACGTTTCATAAGATTTATATCGTCGGATTTGTAATTGACATGTCACTTTCAGTCGGTAAATGCCCACTGTTCGACTACTGCGGGTTTCCTGTAATTGAGTGGTAATCCTAGATTGAAAGTCAAGATTTTATTTAAAAAAAAACTCTCCGTTGAATGATTATTGATACTTAGGTTATTGTTGTACCAAAAAGTGAATCTTTGAAACCAGTAGTTGGCTTTAAAATAAAAAAGTTCAGAGTTATCGAACGATATCAATTTTTCGAATTTTGATCCTGTAAGAAAAAATAATATTATAAATCCTCTCCAGGCTCTAAAAAAAATATGAACTTATTACATAACATTTTAGAACTAATATATAATTATTTATATTAAAAGAAACCTCTACATAAGCCTACACGACAAGATACTGATAGGCAGTGGTGATACGAGGCTACTTATAGACTAAGAATTACATTCAAGAATGCTCTTTGTGTGTAATTACAGTCATTTAGATTTCAATGATTTCATTATTTGATGTTTTTTTTTTAGCTTTGTCTTGCATATTAAATTTTTCAAATTATTTTGAAATAATTGGTTATTATTGAGTAGTTCTGGTTTAGTATTAAAGTAGAAAAACTATTGAAATTTATTTAATATTTTTCCTCCTTACCATTATTCTATTCTGTAATTTTATCGTTTGATACATTATTCTGTTAAAGTACATGTTTTGTAACATAAGAGTGTGTTAATATCCCATTTACGAAAATTTGTCGACGAAACGTCTTGTCGGTGAAAAGTTCTGTCGACGAAACGTCTGTCAACCTGTAAAATATATCATAAGCTAAGTTTTAATACGGAACAATTATTATTATTAATTTATTAATTTCACTCCTTTATAAAAGTATATCATATTTGAAACTCATTATGTAAAACAGAAAAGGGAAACTTATTTTTGAATTTTGTATATTATATTCAATCTCACTTCATCATTTTGTCGATTGTTATTTTACCCACCAAATGAAAAATATTTTTTGAAACTTGAAAGTGACGTTATCCAAAGAGCAAATTAGTGAGGTAGGTGTCATCATAATCTTTTAATCATCAATACAAATATCTGAGTAAAAAAAGATGAAATAGTATAATGAGTACACTAACATTTTTTTTCAGTCTTTAAACTTCTCTTTCTGCTTGAAACAAAATATAAATAGAGCGAGATATAAATATAGTGAGTAGACCACTGTTTAAGCATCTCGTATTCTTGGTGCGAGGCTGGCAATGTGTCGCATAAGTGTTTCTCACAAGGATCATTCAGATGATACGACTGTAGACTCAGACATCACATCAACCAAATGGTCCATAACAGTTACAGTTTGTTACGCCTGGCTCACAGATGGCGTTGTTCACACACATTTGGGTGTAATTCTATTAATGGCCGCTACACGATAAACATTCTCGATTATTACGAAGATGATTGATTGTATAGCAAGTGAATGGGATATTTATGCGTCGAAGAAATAAGAATGCTGAGTGAGTTACTTGTTTTCTCACATATCATTATTTATATTATAGTGTATATAATATTATGACTAACAATGTTAATACTCTATTAGAATGAATAATTTTGTTTCTCAATGAGTATTATAATGAAAAATAATTGTATTGAAAGAATAAACGTTATAAAAATGATTCCTCTCAGGTACAACTAAAAAAATGGTTTAAATAAAGATAATCAATTCTTACACATAAATTTCCTGATTTGAGTTCGCTTTAATATCGTCTTACAGGTATTGTGTTGTGTGTATGAACGTAGAAAATGAAGATAACAATTTAATAATGATTAACGTAGTCATATAACCCTTAATTTTTTGCTATTTAGTTAGCCCTTTAATCCGACAAATCAAATTAGAAAAAAATATATTATTAATAATTCTCTTTAGTGTAATAGCATTAATTAGAATATTACATTTGGAACAGCCATCAGAACCGAAATGGTTGAATAGAACTTCTTGAGTCGAAAAATTCAGGACGATTTCCGACAATCAGTATTAATCGTATTTTATTCGTATTTTATTTCCTTTGTCAATACACAGCGACAGTATATAGACAAGAGCATCCAAAATTTATGATACATTATGATTCGAATTACGTCAATGAATTTAAAAGAATTTTTATCATCGATGAATATAACCGATCGAAAGCTGATGAAGAGTGACCGTGAGTCCTCAATTTTGGAATATCTGGTTTTAATCAATAAAATGTTCGTTTCTAATTGAGGAATCAGCTTGAAAAATAGTTAGAATATGAACCCTTTATCTTTTTTAGGGATTATATCTACTCACCTAAAGTGAGTATAAAAACCGATTTCCTGAACGATAGAGAATCAATGAAATCTAATTCTTAACTTTTTCGTTACTTAAATAATTTCGAGTGTAAATTCAGACTTTTCTTGTTCTTGAATTTAGAGAACGTTTGAGAAGCAACGAAAACATGTATTTTTTTAAGTTTGCTTGTGACATATTATCGCACCGATAGCGAATGGGTTAGAAATAAAGTAGTGTGTTGTTCCTATCTTGTATAGAAGTTATTGTGGGGCATATGAGATTATAAAGGAGCCTCCTGTCATTTTGATTCATTGATAGTAAACTTTATAGTTATACATTTACTATTCTGTTTTTATGGAGTCACGGTAGAATAGCTGGGTTCATTTTAATTTTATATGACACAGCTGTATTTGTTTATCTAGTTACAGATCAGTTGAAACCCTTAAAGAGTAGGAATAATTAAAAGGTAACAGATGTTATTGATTCTCATTCTTTTCAGACTGCAACTTGTCAAAGCATTTAAATGTCAGATAAACATATACCATAATGTCAACAAACAACAAGCTGAGTGTAAATATCACTCAATAGTTTGTAAATTTAAAAGCAATTTAATTATAATAACTTCGTGATTTGATTTCGTATAAGTACAATGTATGGCCTATATATTTAGTCTTATTTATTTGAACGTTAAATTGTAACTATACAAGTATATTCCTTCAAATATCGATGGTTCCAAATCGTTCTGATTATTTTTGATAATTGTGCTTTATTTCATTCTTAATTTTTTTTTCTATTTTACTTCTAAACGCATTACTCTTTTATAATCTCACCAGAGTTAGGCTTAAGATTAAAAAATATCAATATAAGCTACAACATCTGATATGTTAAATTTAAAAAAAAACATAGTATAGAAATACAACAAGAGCATAGAAACAGGTAAAAAATACGATATTATAAAATAGCATACCCTTAGCGTATGGAGCCTTCACAATTAGAGAGAAATATTTACAATTTACAGGCATTCAAATATATTATAAGAATTTGATACATTTTTCCAGAGATAAAGTTGCGATAGATTTCTAGTATATTACAAGCGTAATCTCTATCACAAACTAACTATATTTTTTACTCTGGTCTAAAATTAATTCTTCAAAAATGTTCGTTTCACACGATTTGAGAAATGTAATTCTACCACCAAAAATCTTCAAATAAATTATTTTACATATAATTTGTTAAATTAAATAGTATGTTTTAATATATTTTTCTTATATCATGTTGATACTTGAATTACTTAAATGACCAAATTATTCAATTAGATTATCAATTTTTATTAAGATTTAGGACCATTTCAATTCCTTCATGATTGAAAAATGATGGAAAATCTATTCACATCAATAAAGAAATGTTTATACCATAAGTGCTCTATTTGCACCAAGACATGGAATAGAAATAGATGCAGTGTGTTAGTACACTAATGATCTATTTTTCACTTACAAGCATGACCTATTAACTAATATCGAGCTACTTACTAGTAATAAAAAATAAATTACCAAATTACATGAATTTTCAAGCTTCATCTTAAATTAGGTTGAACCATTGAAGTTTAAAACAACCATTTTTTTAATGATCAACATTAGCTCCTCACTCTAAATATATTAAAACTTTAGTGATTATCATCAATGTTATTTTAACATTGTTTTGCCTTGAAACATGATTTAAAAAAAAATTTAAAAAAAAAATTTGACAGTTGTTAGTCTCAATTTTTCGGTAAGAAAATTATTTTCACTGATTATCGGCGATTATATTTAATGGAGAAAGATTATCGAACCAAAACGATAATTATTTTACAGGAAATCTAATCGCAATCTATCAAACTCTAACAGTCTATCGTCTACTGTTGGACATTCCCGATAAATATTCAGACGACAATGTCAGAAGTTTTACTATAAAATAAAATCGATAATAGTAAAACTTCCGATTATTAATTATTTGAGTGATTGTGAATGCTAAAGACTCATTATTTATTCAAGATGGCAGCAATTCAAAGGCATTTGTCCAGCTGAAATTGTGAGTTGGAACCTTTAAAAAGACATAGAGTCTTTGTCTTTGGGACTAATATATCGTGTTTAATAGGCCAAGGCACTAGATAATGGAGCTGCTCACCTTTGTTCCAACTAGCCTCTTGTAGTCTATAAGTACCATTTTTAAATGAATAATGTAGGAATATAGATTCTATGTGCTTTTTTTAAATCCATAATGCAGTTGTTATTGAAAAATCACATTCACCATTATTTAATGTAAAATAAATAAATTCTTCTAATGCTTGAATATTAACGATTTAAATATAGGAATAATTTTAAATAACACAGAACTTACCTATTTAATGTTTATTTGATAATTTCAATGTCCAAATTTCAAAGTAGAAGCAATACACTGATATTAGGTTATTCTTATTAAATCAAATAGGTTCACTATAAGAGACACCAATGAGTTATTTCTATTGCGAAAATAGCTCTTGGTGCGCCATCTTCACCGTGTGCTTCTGTAGACCTGGAATAGAGAGCGTGCACGTCATCACCCAACAAAGGTTAGAGACCAACTGAGCCCTGGATTTTCACCGACCACTGTCGAGATTCACATTCAGATTAGTCACAAAAGATCAAAAACAGTCAGCCTTGTGCACAGCCGCTCTTATTATATTAATTAAAATCATCATTATCCAAGAACTTTAGTCTATTTATTCTTTATATCAACGACAATCGTAAACTGAAAACATAATACATTCAAGAGTGAGAAGGGAAAACGGTTTCGAAACCTTTAATACGAAACGTGTTTTGGTGAGTGTGAGGCGAATTCGAATTCTAAGAACTACTGATTCATAATTTCAAGTAATTTTACGATCGTAGCTACGGGAAACAATCATTTCAGTTTATGGGAATAATATATATAATCTGATATCATTGAGTTAAGACAGTATTTATGTATTCTTCAATGTATTTGAAGGCCATAGTTTAATGTTGGATGAAAGTTGACCTTTCTGGCTTTTTAAAATTCGATAATTAAACGCTCATTCAATCAATTAAATTTCTGGTCTAGTTATGCATCTTCTGAATGATCTTTTTGAATTCGAATTGGTAGGGAATAGGAGTATGATAATTTGGCATTCGATTCATATCAACTTAAAATAAAACTGCCCAATTTCTTCAACAGATAAATAAGAAAATATTGATAACAGAAGTAAATTACATAGACTAATGAGGAAATATATAATGTTCACGGTAGATTTAAATCAAGCATTTTCCATTCTTTTGAAGAGGAGATATTTTTTAATATAGCTTGTCATCAGGTTGAAAAAGCTCTTTTAATACGTAAATACATAAAATATGTGTTCATTCGTTGCAAATGTTAGAATTCAGATTTTTAAATGCTAAAAATACTTCAATCTGACTGTTAAGAGCATGTTTTTCTTATTCGAACTGACAAAGCATGATATTGAAAATCATAATTCAAAGTTCATGCATTCGAATCGCAGGCTTAGACACGTTCGAAATGTTAATTCCCTATCATCCATCTACTGAACAGGATAAGATACTCATCTCAATTTGGTCTTAACTTCAGTACAGTAAAAACTTCAAATTGGAAGCAGTAGTGCGAGTAACTTCGAGTGCATGATCCTCGCGTGAACACCGCTAGGGATCATCACACTAACTTAGGTACATGGAACTGGAGTTTCTGATTCTTAGCCCACCTAACGAGGTCATTGAATTGGTAAAGTTCTTCTATTGTGGAAATTAAATGGTATACTTGGGAAGTCTAGAAGATAAGTATTAATAAGTTCAAAAATCCCTATTTCCATGCAACAAAGTGTGGTATATAGATCAACTGAAAAATTGATTATTATTCATGCTTATCGATATTAATCGTGAAATATCTTGCATTCATGCTTTATCGTTTGGAATTTTCGTCGTCGTATATTACCAATGAAACATAAAATATCATCGTGGATGAGGTTAGACAATAAAATAAGTTTAAATATTCGAAAAATAAACTAGTGTTGTAAATAAATTTTGTTCTTAGTTTACCAGTTGAAAGCCAGCGATCAAAAATATGAATTTTCCAAGAGTGTTAATCAGATTTTGTATATTGATCCCACGTTAATCTCTATTAATTATAATTGAATAAGGATTTTATCTTTCCTTTCAAAAACAAATGACATATCGCTATCATCAACAAGTAATTAAATAAATGATTAAATGCTGTTAAATATACAAATGCTGAACCTGTATTGCTAAGTAATATTCTCCCTATTCTAAATATGTAGGTAAAAATATGCATACTACAATAATTTAACTCCTAAACAGGCTGTCAAGAAACACTAAAGGACTTTATACTATTAAACTAATGCTTTTTTTATCATACACAACCTGCACTCCTTATCTAGACTTCATGAACATTTTAAAACCATATCGCATTAACAGTGAGTCAATTACAGTTGGCAGGAACGAGGGCTTCTGAGAGCAAAGAATCAAATCGTTCATTTTTATTCCAAGTCACGTACACAGTTATTCTGAATAGTTAATTAGAGGCTGGAGAAAGCAATCATTTAAATTAATACTACACCGAATGGAAGCGAAAATAGAGAACAAGTGGACATTTCAGACGGTAACCCAATCGGAAAATGTACATTCTCTAGTCTATCATTGTCAATTACGGTAAATATTATCATGTTTTATCATAAAATATCATTGTTTCATACATTATTATCGAGATTTTCAGCCGGGAATGTTTGAAGAACAAATATATTCTACTAATGTTGAAAAATCATTATGAATTATAAATAATTTTGCGACTGAGATCATGTTCCTTTTATTTAAGTTACCATCATCTGACAATAAAAGAATGTGTGCAAAAATCTCAACAGCTATTAAGGGATTCTACTTTTCACCACAGTTAATTTGTATCAAGACTGCAGTTAGAGTACGTTAAAGTAAATTCAAAACAGTTTCTTTTAATTACTTGTCGGGAGACTGTAAAACAGTACGTGCTAACGACAGAAACTTAAATTAGATCTGAATACCTGTGTTGAATTTCGTCTGTTTTAAATGAACAGTATTCAAGATTTGGAAGTGCATTATAGCGTTGCATAACGCAAATTAATGAAGATACGAATTTCATGTTTGGATTGATAACTTTTCATTTGACATTGTGGAAAACATGATTAAACTGTAGTTGTTTTAAATCGACGTGATTCAGTTTATTTGCTTAGTTAATGTCTTAGGTTTAATTCTTATGTTAGCAGGTTTTAGTAGTTGCAACGTGATTTATGTTACTGTCAGTTAATGAAATATTTAAAAAGTCTCTTATCAAACTATGGTTACTCTACCCTAATTTTCTGATGAATGGAAATTACTTTAATTCAAGCTATGAAACTATTGCAAAAAGAGTTATTCATTATATGTTTATTTTCAAATTGAATATTTATTTCAGGTTCATTACATTTTCTATGATAAATATGATGAATTTGTTTGATACAACTTCCATATTTTAATAATTTCACATATCACAGGTAATAATGTGTTTTGAGACAGCAATACCCCAATAATTTTTACCCCAATATTGTAACAAAATTTCAAAACTAATGTAAAAAACATTACTAAAATATTGTAACAACAATACGCAAATAATTATATAAATATTGTAAGAAAATTATCCCACTATTAGAACAATGTTGCATCGAGAAATATTCCTACCCGAGATGACCGTACATATGGTAATTAATATAATTATTTAAAAATCATTATATAAATATTTAATAATATTATAATATTATTCATGGTTTCAATTTCCTATCTTGTAAGAATCTGCATCGTAATATTCAAACTAAAAACACGTTGAAAAAGTTCATCATGTAAGGTCAAAATATTTATGGATATCGTGATAAGAAAAATTTCCGATATTTTGCGTCAATGTTTGGTTATTGAAAATGATCTCGTGAATATTCCGATAGGTTTTGCCCTTCTGAGGAAACTTTCAAGAATGGCCATTTTTTGAGAGCTACTTCATTACTCCTTCTGAAAAACGAATGAATAATTTGACGGGGCATTGAAATAAAAGTGGAAAGAGAGTTGTAAGAGGATCTAAAAGGAGGTATTTCTCTTGTAAATTAGAGAAACTATGGTACATTTAATCAAAACAGAATTATATGCTATACGTTTTTCGTTAGTGATTATGATAAAATAAGAAATAGTTTATTCTTCAGGGACCTTATCGCATGCTTCAGAACCGTAAGCCATATCGCTGATGATAAAAAGAATCAGTCAACAGCCAGTCGGTAAGAATGCTCATAGATGCAGAAAAGCTACTCCTTGAGTGAAGTGAAGAGGTGATAATAAATGAAACATAGCCTTAGACAAAAATCTAAGACCTCGTAATTGAAGAGTATAATACTAGCTCTGTATTTTTGTTTTTAGTCAATTGTGAAACAATGTTGAATATAAACAATCAACAATTTATATTATAAAATAAAATATTATATAACTATCAAAATAAATTGATTGCATTAATATCAGTTTTTTTTTTATCTTCACAATCAATGAATTGCATCTTACTGTATCATTCTTGTGTATTAAATTTTAAAATCGAATATAGTCTTAAGATATCATCTACCCATTTCGGTTAATATTAAAAATAAATGTTCCCATTTTCGAACCTGAAAGGAAAACTAAGTGCATAAAGCAGCAACTTTGTTTCCTTTCTACAAAAACCTCATCCGTGATATATTTACTGGGAAGAATATCTCCCCAGTAATCTTTTACTAGACATTATCCAACATGAGTGGGAGAGGATGATGGTAAAATGGAGAGATGTATCTGATATAGAATTAGCAAGAAAATCCATAACAATGTGTATCATATTTACGATCTCTTTCATGCCAACGCAGAAGTGGAGATAAAAATAGTTAATGGAATAATCCCCCTCTGAAATGGAGCAGCAATGTGTTCTTTTATTTATTGAAATATATTTTTAAGAGAGACATCAGAGAGTAGGAATGGAGATACGAGTATCAGGAATTAACGCGTTAGAAATGCAATAAATATCAATTCCCTTATTCTGATATGAACTCCGGAACTTTATGACAATGAGATAATGAAAGTATGGAACATATAACAATGCAAATATGAATATAATATACTTTCTTCTATTCCAATAATGATTTCAGAAAACAAATTAACGAAGAGTTGAACAAATTATTACACTAATTTTGTATATTCTTTATTATAATGTTAATGAGAAGAAAAGGGATATGAGCACTAGTAATTGCATTCACGGATGGAAGAGGAAAATGAAGAGGGGATAGTAAATGAGCATTTTCACTGAAACTTAAAAATTGAATAACTTCACATTACAAACTTAGCTATTCGGAATTCATTGGTGAACTTAACTTGCGATCAATGATAATGATATGTATTTCAGCTTTCACAAGGACAGGCATATTATTCTTACACACCGAATTACCGTGAGGCCACACATTACCGGTATGTGTGTACTCTAACGGCCCTTAATTACGGGGGCATTGAGTAATAACCATGGGACAAAAAGCCTATTCGTGACAGTGACCATCGGAAGAAAAAGTTTTTGTGGGGTTATAGAAGATCAGGGGGGATTTGTTATTGTGGAGCCATAGAAAATAAGTGAGGATCTGATATGGTGGGATTGGTTCTAGGAAATTTCGGTATCGGAATATTCGGTCTCAGGTATAAATAAAACTTATGAATTAGATGTATCGATTGGCGTGCCGTCCCCCAAACCTCCATGCTAGGTCTTTAAACAATCACGATGTGTGCAGTACAACAAACTAGCGGATACAGCATACTAAATAACGTGTATTTATGTAGAGAGATCATTTATAATTCTGAGACCGAAATTTCAAGACCGAATATTATGGTGGGATCATAGAAGATCAGGGATGATTTTTTATGGTGTGGACATAGAAAAAAGGTGGGACCTGATATGGTGGGGCAATACAATAGAAAATAATATGATACTTGTTATGGTTGGACTAATTTAAATTCAATCGGTACATAAAAGGTGGTATCATAGAAGATTGAGATACTGTAGAAGCTGTCATAATATAACAATTAGCCATATAAAATTTACTTGGTATCCAATGTAAGTTAAGGTGATGCCGTAAATGATTACATATATATGATTTTATATGTTATGGCTGGATAAGACAGAATGTTAAGACAGATATTCATTCGTTATCAGCTCGGCTGGATTTGTAGAAAACTTAACATCGCAAACCTTCCCAATAGTATACGCAAAACGTTTTTAGGTGGAATTTATGTACAAAACTATTAAGATTGCTTAACCTATTTAGGCCAAACTTATAACTGTCCTTTTTTAATAATTCTGTATATCCATAATCGGTCTACATAAATATTGTAGTTAATTAAATTCTCTTGCAATAGATTGTGATTTTTTAATTGCAAATTAGATAGATTTTCCATCCTATTTTTTATTCATTCAGTTAATTTGGATTTTTGATCTTGAATTAAATTAAGCTTTAATACAATTTATAATTTTACATCTCTAATTGATTTAAATGGAGAAGAAAATGATTCCAATTACTTTATAACGATATTAATTAAACATTAAAGTTATTTATTAGAATTCTATTTTCGTTAAATATTTGTCAGTTATAAATGATTAAATTTTTAATTCACAAGAAGATAAATCAAATAAAATATGAATAAGTACAAGAATAGTAATTTATAGATGAAAGAAAGTAAGAATTGAATATTGAAGACCTAACTAATTATATTCGAATTTACATACGATCTTGCGAATTTGAATTACTATATAAATTTTAAAATATTGATAAATCAATGAAATGTTAAATATTTCTTTGAATTAGTATAAATACAATTGATTTTTACCAAATCATATGTATCATTAAAGATTTCAAACATACAAATTAGTAACGAAATAAAAGTAGATATAAACTGTATCAAAAGAGATAGCTATTGAATGTGATTAAATTAAATTAAAGTTTAAATTAGACCACATGAATAATTTGAGAGTAAATAGCCACTCCCTCTCATGCTATTTGCCAATCAAGACACTCACTGAGTTCGAGTGCCACTCAGACCAGTAATTAGCGTGATAGATCGATAGGGTGACACCATATTAAACAGTCTGGAAAAGAAGACTGGTGAGGGTAACGATGATCATAAGGATCGTGTGGATCATCATTAACCGATAATTATGTGGTAGGATCTACATCAGTGATAATCATGAATAGCAATTTTGTAATTATTAACCGATAACTAGTAGGTTCTTCATCAGCGATAATAATGGATATCATTTTTGTAATTATTAAGCGATAATTGGTAGGTTATTCAAGTGATAATCATACATATCATTTTTGTAATTATTAACCGATTAGGTTCTTCACTAGTATAAATCGTGTATATCATTAGTATAGTAATTATACTATAGTTAATAGATTTTTACACCAGTGATAATCATATATGTATATCATTCTTGTAATTGTTAATAGATAACTAATTGGTTCTTCGTCAGTAATCATCATTAATAGCATTTTTATAATCATTGACTGATTATTGATATATTATTTAGATATATTTAACAGATAATTAATCAATTAGTTAACTAAGAGGAGTATCTATTCAACACAATTGAGTCACCAAAAGTATCTGAATCTGTAGTACCACTTTAATTTACGAAGAATTGTAGAGAAAAAAAAAAAAAATTATATAGATAGAATAATAAATTAAATAAATTAACTAGACTGCAATTGACCAGTTGAGTCAGCCCTTATATTATAAATTAATTACTTCAATCAATTAAAAGATTAATAATATGAATATATATTATGATTTTCACTGTTTATCAATTAATTGTGATATTTGGTAGCAAAATAGTAGAAATAATATATGTTGACCGGTAAATCAAAACTTGATCGTATCTAGAATACAAAAGTAGTCCGATCCTATCAAGGATACCATTTCTCATCCATTTAATTGCCATTAGATTCCCTATTAATTAGAAACAAGAGAGATTTACTAGTATACATGTGAATATACAATGTCTAGTTAATATAGTAGAAATTATATTTTAACGATTCAATCATTAAACTTATACCATATATACTCTATATATAGTATACATATGTTATATACATATAAAATACACACTTTACATTACATTTCCAATTTACATCTCAACGAAGTTCTTTTGCTTTAATCGAAATACGCAACTCCTCTAGCAATATTAATGGTCACATGAAAATTAATACTACAGCAAACTAATGAAGAGAAGTATCTAAGTTTTAATTTTAATTGAGAAGCTAGGTAATAATACTGCTGTCCAGTTTCCCAAGCTACCAACTAGGGAATCAAAAGTTTCTTCACTTCGCTTGTGTTTCGCGAAAAGTTTTCCAATGGGAATCTACAATGAAGATTAAAACTAAGCTACACAGAATTAAAACTTATCATAGTTATCATAAGAAGCAAATTAAGATTTTTAATTTAAACTTTTGCACAGATTTTCCCGGAGGAACACTTACTTTATTCCAGTTGGAAAAGAAAAAATACTGTGACGATTTATATAAATATATTTGCAATTGTTATATTTTGATAAATGTATCATTCTTTTGCACTATTTAAAAATTCTATGTAATAACACAGTACGGGTGTTAATTCGCTCCAGTTAAAACGAAAACTAAAATTGAATTTTAGGATTTTTTTTTTTTTTTGAGATTTGATTAGAATTTAAAATTCAATGAAGTATTCTTACGTGTGAACGAATTTTAACAATTCAAAAACATTCCACTGCTCCCTAGAGTCAGACTGACATTTCCTTTGTTATCAGGTAGGTATATTCATAGGCCTATAAACATTGTATCTAAGCTATTCTTGGTGAAGGACATTGATAATGAAAAGGCCTGATCACAATAAGGGATAGTCATGGAATAATTGGAGAAAATTAATGGTTGATCGCATAGGAATATATAATCAGGTAATAGGAAGATAATGCGTATATAGGCTACACACATTCATCATTAGATCAAATCAAAATAACGTATTGATTTGTTGATGCACTGCAGGCTATCATTAGTGAACATTACAGGTCTGCACACAGTAATTAACTGACATTGCTGACTAGCAACCATACATTGCGCTAAGATATTATATCAATGTACGCTGTGTTTATTCGTGTGGAATCTAGTAATTTATTATATCCAAGTTGATATTTTAAGGTTATTTAAAATAAAAATAATATAAAACCTAATCTTGAAAAATTCCACAGCAGACGATGATCACCCAATTTAAATTGCAAGGTAGTGATTTTTTATGTAACTATTATATTAAAACATTTTTCATCAGATAAAAAATAAATGTTTATATTATAAACTGCTAATCATCCTAAAATAATTAATTTGATATTGGAACGTTCTTTTAATTTCACCAACGGCTTGTAAAACCTTTATAAGTAACATCTAAATTATCGATCACATACAATGTATGGAAAGTTCAAGCGTTAACATTTAAAACACGAACCAAACTGACATTTAGAAATTTCTGATAGAACTATCAGGACTTCTCTTAACATCCACTTTCCTGTTTCTTTGAGCTTAACTAAAAGGCCGTACACACGCAGGGTTTATAAAATATTTCCACCAGCCATTTTGCTAAGCTCCTCCTACTTTTTCCACGAAAGACTTAAAAAAATCCTGCGTGTGTACGGACCTTAAGGGTAACTTAGTGAGAAGTCATCCTTATGCCATGCTCTTCTTGCGCAGAGTGGAAAACTTATATGTGAAAGACCAAACGGTTTGTAATTAATATATCCCGATGATATGTTATACTTGACGCAACTTTATAATAAAAAAAAAATCATTCAAAATTAGCAATCAAAGATTTTTCTACATATAGAAATTCAAAATAAAAAATGCATTATAAAATAGTGAGGATAATGTTACTAAAAAGGAAAAGAATATAGAGTTTGTATACCGATAGTCTTTTTGTAAATCACTTCACTAAATATCTTTTTATAGTCCTCTAAACACGAGATTTACTACAAAGCAGAAACTTTCGATCTAAGTTACATATAATTACAAATCTATATATGGATTGTACACCTTATTACTGAGTGGGAAAACCCACGTCATTTCCGTATATTATTATGTATCTAGGATTCGTCCCTTCATAGCGGGTGTGCAGTATCATATATATAGATGTTAATTTGAAATACTATTTTGAAATAATAACATGTGTAGAAGTTTGTAGAATGAAGATATTCATACACGTTACGCTATTTCTAAATCGATTTTTCTTCCTCCCATTATTATGATTATCGAGGGACTTGATCTATACCCTATGTTTTGAATAATCATAATTATTATACGTCATAATTATAAAGTATTAGTGAGCCAAATTGGATCGTACGTAAGCTTCATTTTTAAATTATTCCACAAAAGATCAGAATAATAATCGTAGATTTGGAATATTATTTATTTGAATGTTTTAATTTTGTCATTGTTGTATAAATTTCAATTTTGTTGTTATATGTTTTGTTATAATTTTTCAATGGATTTATTAATTTTGATTCATAATAATCATAGTTCCCACTTTAATTCTTCAACTTCCAGCATACTACAACAAGTGCTCTTCTTCCTCTCACAATGAACTCTTAGGAGTTAATCAAGTGAAACCTCTCTTAACGATCGACTAATTGCTTCATTAGAGCAAAATTTAATCAGCAGCAGTAAAAGACAATTAACCTTTAAGTAATTGAATAGCTTGACGCGGGGGAAAGCGTGTTTATATCATGTGGATAAAATAGCAAACAATAATCTAATTACTGACAAGTCTGAAAATTAACAATCGACTGATGGTCTATCATTGACGATTAATGGTAAATTTGATCGTCATTAACAATAAAATGTAGTAATTTAAAACTGTCATAGTTTTTTTTTATCGAAATTACCAAATGTCAGACGATTTACAGTAAGTTATTAGTTTATGAATAATTACGATTGTATATGTATCATTTATCATCGTAAATGAATGATCTTCTTATCGTCGCTTATAATCGCTAATAAGAAAGACGATGAATGCCGATTCTAAATTGGCACCTGAGTTTGAAGTATCAATATTTGAGCACTGTTACTAATTTGATGGACAGATTTCATTAGAGATTTATAGACGATTTAAGATGGCATTAATCATTAGTGAAATTGCACTATGTTACTATTGAGATATATTGATAAATACTATTGATTTATCACAACAACAATAAGTAAAAATATCCTCTGTACATTACGTGGTTATTTTTGTACTTGAAGAATCAACTAATAACAAATGATATATACCTAGAAATGATTGAAAATAGTGTTATTTTTCTAATTGCATTTTGATAATACCTAATGAAGATCATTTTGAACATATCAGGAAATCTATACATATGTATAGACATAAAAATCTACACATATCTATGCATATGTATAGACATAAAAATCTACACATATCTATGCATATGTATAGACATAGCTAAGTAACTACTGTAATTAATGAGAATTATTTTAGTTTTCTTAACAAATTCAATTTCTTAACGAAGTAATTATTATTTAAACACTTAATTTTAATTGGGCATTTATACTGTAATATAATTCAGTAGACAAAATAGTAGTGAGTACTCTTAAATCGGAGGACCGACAATTGGGCCCAGGACAATTAGGCCCCGAAAATTGTCCCGCTGACAATTGGGCCCAGGACAATTGAGCACCACGACAATTGGGCCCACGTCAATTGAGCCACAAAACAATTAAGCCCTGAAAAACTTAGGCATAAGACACAATAAAAAGGTGTTACTTTGTTATTCTCATGTTTCAATGTAATGAAAATCCTCGAAGTATTTAAATAAGTCGTATTATTTTGAATCATGTCATATGGATCCAATGTGTAGTGTGCATCGTCTGACAAACACCAATATTTGGTATATATTGGGTAAATTCAAAGGTTATACTTTCATTGAACAGTTGTTTGAACAGTTGTTGGGATAAAATGAGATTATGAAAATAAATTTTGTAATAATATTTCATAAAATTCTTCAAAATTGAACACTGAACAGGCTTCAAACAATTCACATTAACTTTAATTCAATTTGTATGTTCCAATAAATTGGCATTTCTTAAATATCTACATTCTTGTTTTCTATTGTTTCTTCATCTTAAATAGCTACCGTCTTATTTTCTATTGGCTACATCCTAACTCATTTACTTCACTTGAGTTCACTATTCAGACTCATAGAGGTACTGTATTAAGGAAATTTGTTGCTTACATGACCTATCTCATAACAGAAAACTATTGTAGTTTAAAAGAATAATATTATTTATTCATGAAAAGAATATGTTCAGTTTAAAATATTTATTTTTCATAACGAGAATAATTTTTTCATGTAGGGAATATTATTTATTTTAAATGTGCTCAAGACTATATTTTTATACAAAACGAACTGTCACAACCATAGTTATTACAGTAGCAAAGGTCTTTAATTACGTTTATACAGTAAACTTTGAAATAATGGACAAATAATATAATTTTCATGGGCCAAATTGTCGTTGGCCCAATTGTCGGGGGGGAGGGGGGGCAATTGTCCTGGGTCCAATTTTCTATGCCCAATTGTCGGCAGGCCCAATTATCGGGGCCCAATTGTCGGGGCCCAATGGTTGGGGCTCAATTGTCTTGCCAATTGTCGGTCTACGTCTTAAATCATCTTAACTTCAATTTCACTTCAATCTCCCAACATTTCATTCGATTTATATAATACTGTTACCATACTTTATTAAATTTCATTTGTAAACCAATCAGAATTCTTGAATAATTAAACGCTATTCTGTCAAAGGATACAAATCCAACAATTGCAGTTTCAAAAGTGTCCCAACATATCATCAGAACAATAAAATAATGCGGATTACAATATTGAATTGTACCCACCTTCTATCTCGGCTGATCTGTAGCATCCAATTAAAACTTCACAGTGGTAAATTACGGTATCATTTGCTCCAGCCGACTACAACTATGTTCATCAAATTGAAACTTTGTTGAATTCACGATTCAATGATTGTGTTGAAAGAGAACAATGATTGCATGTGATGTTGTTCTTTTTTGTTGAAAGTAGTTCAGGTGATACATCATCATCTATCTACGACGAAAACCCAATCGTAATTTACCATAATTTTATGACAACCGTAATTTATCCTCAAAGTGGCAAAATTATGATATTTTATAATGGAATACGACAAATATTTAACGCTATCGACCATAGTAAACTAGCTGCCGATGGTATCATTTTCCGAAATTATTTTCTTTCGAAAAAAGTGTTTACGTATTTTGTAAACTGAAAAGGGAAAGAAAGTTGTTATATAACTATATAATTCTAATAAGGAATTTTTTTTCGATTTGAAGTATATAATTAGAATTAATGACCAATTGGGAAACAAAATTCCTTACGAATTATTTCCATATTTTGAATCAGTTTAGTTAAATACCTAAGACATTTTCATTTTCATGTATACAGTAAAACTCCTGAGTTATCAAGTTTTGGGTTATGAAGCACTCGAGTAATGAATTACGAAAAACACCTGAGTTATGAAGTATTATCTATTTATCAAATTTAAAAAACGATATTCGGCGAGAATTTCGTCATAGTTAACCCACAAAGACTTTAGTTTTCACCAAGATTCTAATCATAGAAAACTGTCAATGCACCCGAGTTATGAAGAAACCAATACTTCACAACTCGGGATTATCACTGTTTCATGATACCTTGTAATTTACTAAATTTAAATCCATGAACTTTGATTGGGGAATTGTTTAATGAAAAATGATAGAAAATAGTGTAAGGTAGCTATCTATCTCATTTGTGTAAATAGACCTTGTAGGTAGACCTTGTATCCGATATGTTTTAATAGACGAAAAATCTCAAAATAGTAGATTTCCTCCAACCTATTAGTTCATTATTCAAACATAAACTCTTTATAACATTATATTTAAAAAATTGAAAGCTGAAGATAAAATGAAAAGCAAAAAAGTTTCTTTCATATATTTTACAATGCTGAATTCAATTTGTTCGAATTCCAGTCTTTTATAGAAAGCCTCTTCTACAAAGCAAAGAATGTCAGTAATACCAACATTCGTTCACAAATCGCAAATGATAAAACGCCTCCTGCAATAAAACGAATGTTTTACAGCTTCAATTCACTTAGACTCAGCAGAGGAACAATCAAAGTGCTTCTGAAAATACCGTAAAGATTCCCGTGATATGAGAAAACAGTCAATGTTTGGAAATTGCTATTTCAACTGAATTGCTTCATTTCAGATTGTTTAGTTAGTAATCTCAATTTTAGTGTTCTAAATTAAAAATTTATAAATTTTAGATCTGTCAGTTGGTACATTCTATTTCAGTATTTAGGATTCAGAATATTTATTTTTCATCTTTGATTTAAAAGTATATTTGATTTGGGAGTTAAATGTTCAAAATTTCATATTTATAATCTTTTAGTTATTGAAATTTACTTCAATGTTTCAGATTCAGAAAATTAGGTTTTAAATTTTTTGTTAATTAAATTAAGATCAGATTTTCAGATTTATTGGTTGAAATTTTAACTATTAAAACTATATTTTTTATTCAACATAGAAATTATACGCTTTAATATGCTCAATACATAGAAAACATTATGGTAGGTCCATAGAAGAAGAAGATTAGTCCTCTCCTTCTCTATAAGCGCATTGGACGATTTCTAGAGTAGAAATAAATGAAAGTACTAAAGTAAATTTGATTCGAAATTTTCTTTGAAAATGAAAAATTATTTCCAAAAGTCTGCACTAAATATTCTTTTGATCAACTGCACAATCGTAAAACTATCAAAGAAAAACAGCATTGAGCTAAATGCAATCAAAGTTAGCTGCAATTTCATTCCAACCTAAAAAACTTCGTTAGGAAAATTTGCCTTTCATTATTTCATTATTCTCGAAATGATTTGAAAGACTTTCAATAAAACTCGCGAAGAAATAACCCAGTTGAAATTTTTGTATCTCCATTATGGACAATTATCATTCATGCGATAAATACCATTCATATTTTACAGTAAATTATCACAATTCCCATCTCAGTATTATTTCAAATTTCAAATTAATAATATATTACGATTTGATTTACGTCAAATCAATCATCATCATAATCAAGTATAATATTTATATCATCAATTACAATCGGGCCATTGAAAGCCGACGATAGACGACATCAATTTTCTACTGGGAGCACATCTCTCAAAGGAATCCAGGGAACAACCAATATTATCTTGAGATTTTCAAAGAAAGATCAAACGCCAGTGAGATCAAAGAGAGACTTGATTGAAATGATATTTTAAATGTATTTAAAAGTTGACGGATATGACGGTCTGGGATAAATATCTTTCATCTTCAATGTATTTGAATGGATTGGAGAGTGACAATCTCAAATTTCAATTCAATATTTGATATCCTTTGAATGTTACGCGCCATTTATAAGACAAACTACAAAATCTAACAATATCGAATGAGATATTATGCTACCTCATATTTAAACAAGTTTAGTTAAATAAGTCGTATATCTATTAAATTTGTTAGTATACAAGCATTTTATCATTTTATATAGTTTTTTAACTCGTAAATTGTATACCGAGACAAATAGTTTTTGTAAACAACATACGGTTGTTGTTTATATACTTTTTATTCGTTTGTCTATCTAAATTGCTCAAGTAGCATTCAAAGGACAACAGACTTAATATCTTTGACAAAGGATAAAGGCATATTTTTATTAGTCCTATTTCAATGAAGGTAATCTTCTTCCAGTTCCTTTGTCAAATGTATGGGAACGTAATGCTCGAATAAATGAATATTTGAATAGAGTTTTCCTTTCTATTTGTAAGTCGTAACGATGTTCAAAACACAATAATAATACATACTAACAATAGTATATCAATGGAATGATTTCTAAATCTTATCATATTATCTATCTAATATTGTAAGTATACATGATAAACACCAAGAGTCGATTATAATCACCCTAATATTTCCCCTCGCATTATAATATATAAGACTTTGCACCGCCATTATCGTAAACAAAGGAGACATTTACGGTTAGGTTCGATAATGGCAATGGCTGCTAAATAATATATTGAGTGCAGAAGCTACTATCGAATATGAGAGAGACAATATACATTATGTACATTATATGTGTGAATATTTCCATGTAGGGAAATCTTTCAAATAATTATTTAATAGTATTTTCATTATTTAACTGAGAATAAATAAATTATTTCGTTAAGTTTTTCCTAAATTCTCTAAATAATGTTTTCTGTTTATAAATAAATATTCATATAAATAATCAATGCAATTTATTAAAGTTATGAAACTTTCTCAGCAATAGGAAAATTTAGATAAAATATAACTTTATACTAATAAAACTAATTAAAATAATGAAATGTTAGGTAGAAATGTAGCAAAACACAGTTTTCTCATTTGAAAAAATTATAATGAATGAATTAAATCGATTTAAAAGTAGACTTATGAATACATATAGTTTTTCTTCACAGTTTCTCAAACACTAGGAGTTAAATGCGTAGACTTGTGTAAACTTTATTCATCAGCGTAAACCAAATACTGAGAGTTAAATGCGTAGACTTATGTACACTTTATTTCTACGAGTAACTCAAATACTGGGAGTGAAGTACGTAGACTTATATAAACTTTATTTATTCTAAGTACTGAAAGTGAAATGCGTCAATATGAACCTGTAACACCACAAAGATTTAGTTCTAACTTTTATATTCTTACACTTACGCATAGACTCTCAGTCTGTCTCATGTGTGGTAATATTGGTATCTAAATATTCCTCGTGATTGCTTATGTTGCAGCAGATGTTCATTATGGAGTAGCGGCTGAGAAGCTTTCCAGTAACCAGGGAATAAATTCTTATTACTGATAATAACCAAATTTTTTTTTTTCGTAAAATAATACATTTCCGGCACTGATATTTGAAATGTAGTTTTGAGTTTTATTTATATTGTTAAGTCATGAACACCAAAAATAATTTTTTTCACAGAAATAATCATTCTATTGTTTTTTTAATGCACATTTTAACGAAAAATTTCAACAAATAACCATTCAACTGGATCATACGATTTAGTATATAAAATTTTACAGCTGAAACCGAACATAGATTCACAGTTTAAAATTAAATTCTTTTTTATTGTTTCAGCTGATTTCTCAACTTAGAGTAAGTTCTGAGCTATCGGTCTGCTCCATATTTCTATATTATTTGAGAATAACTATATAATCATTGTTTCTAAATATTTATTTGAATAAAATATTTAGATATACAGTAAGTCAAACCAGTCTGAAACATAGATCTCACCTTATTCCTGATTACTTATAAATCTTTCACAATACTATTACTTAGATAAATTCCTGAGTTACATAGTTATTAACTTTGTTCAACTCAATAATGTCTTTAACTTATTTCAATTATATCAAATTTCCATTATTTTAATCTATTATTTTCTATTCCTTCTGTGTCAAAATTCTATGCATGCTCGTTAAATAAAAATTGAGATAATAAATTCAAACTATCTCCATATCCCAATCAAAATCATTGAACTGGGATATCATCGATGATGAACTGATGAGCTGATCAGAATTGAGAAAAATTGCGTCCCAATCAGGGAAACTTGCTGACAAAATATGTCTCCAACGATAACCAAATTTGATTTTAAAATAATGATTAAAAAAAAAAAGGAACAGAAACAAGTCGGTTCTATAAATGACAAGAATTTTAGCTAAAATCATTCCTCATCAGCTTTTTAATATAGTCGCGTTGTGGAATTAATTTCATCTTTATGATAAAAATATAATATTCGTGGTAATTAGGCCCAACGTTTCATACAGTTTTGATAATATTTCTCCGAGTAATAATTCAGTTAAATTATCAATATTCCGTAGGTAATTATATAGGGATAGATAATTAAAAATAGTGTTTAATAATTTATAAGATTAAATAATTTAGTAATAAGGAATTTTAAAGAATTTATGCATGTAGTAACCCTTTTGGCAACCATTATTGATAGTATGAGTTTATATTATTAAATAATCCATAAATACGGGTTCATTACAAATAATAAAATAATAAATTTGAAGATGTAAAAAAAGTAATCAATTAACAGATATGCTACAAATAAAGTAGTAATGCAATTTAAAAATAATTTATACCTTTTTATATTTCTCTAGAATTTGTTATGAGAGTTTACCAGTATTGCAGCAATTAGGTAATAATGGTGGGCCTATGTTGTACAACATATTGAGGTAATGTTGTAACAATATTAGTGCAATGCCGTAACAATGTTGGGGCAATGGTGTAAAAATAGTGAGAAAATATTGTTACAATATTTCAGTCGTGTTGTTACAATATTTGGGTGACGATGTAACAATATTTAGGTAATGGGGACAGTTTATTGGTAGAACGTTTCTCCACGTAATTTTTGTTTTGGTCCCAATGTTTTTTCTTTTTTTCAAATCCCAATAATTTTGATCCTTTCCCTCTATTCCCTTTTGCTTACACTCCGATTCGACCAATTTATTTCTTTATTATTACCTTCAGAGAACATACTTTGAAATGAAGAAAAACAATGACACTTTAATTATGCTATGATTTCAAGTGAAAATAAGAATAATTCGATTTTCCTATCCACTCACACACATAAACTACCATAAATTACCAACTAGACAAAATGCAAAGTATTTCACTTAATTACAATTTTCAGATTGTTTCGAATGCCACAGTTGGCTAATTATGCGACAGGCCATTCCATCACAATGAACGGGTAGTCAATTTGCATTTTTTCTGCTCTGATTATACAGCCAACTGCCGCCCCAATTCCAGGGGAAAGTATTGAGAATGCCGTGCGTTGCTAAAGCTCCGAATTCCATATACTCGCACTCTCCGTCTTGGAGCTCCAAATGAAAGAGAAGTTTGCAATTGAAAAAGTTTTTAATGGAGTTTTTAAAATATTTCTATGATATTTTGTGGGTACGTATTTTCTTTATAGACTCTGCTACAACTTTACCTTGTGGTACTGAAGATGATTGCTGTGAAATATATTTAGGCTATTCATATTAAACTTGAGTGGGTAGTTTGATGCTTATTTGCGTAAACAGTTTCTATAATTAATTTACATTTAATGATTATAACTTCAGATCATAAGTTCTGTACCTTTAGATAGTGTTTTCGAAAAAATTGACTCCCAGATTCTATTACATCAATTAGCAAATGGTAAAGTATTTTGAGCTAGCAATTGACGCAGTGTTTCTATGATAATTTTGACCTCACTAACAATATATATTAATTTCGGTTTCGTTAATATAAGAAGACAAGATTTTTTAGATCCCTCATTAGAAGATCCAAGGTGCTGCAATCGAAGACAAAGCGACTCTTGGCTATCCAATTCATAAATGACTCCATGATAGTTTCCACGGTGGATTGGATATAATTATTTTATTCTAATCTTCAATTTCTAGTATTAAAGTCTTATAAAATGTGTTAGACAAAACTCCCTTTCAGACTCTTAATACTTCAAATCAATTTAAAGAATATTTTTATAAATAATAAAACTTCACTACAAATAAACTAGGAATGTCATACCAGACAAATAGATATTTGAATGATAAATAGATAATGGATAAAGAATTTCGTCTCCATGAAATGAACACACAACATGTGTTCAAGGGTAATCGAAATACAACACCATAATAAAATATTAAATGCCCTTCTATTCAATATTATATTACTTTTAGTGAAAGCCTTGCGGCTGTCATTTTATATCGGGTTATATTGAAATTTTTTTAATTTATTATTCTTTGTACGCCTGAACTTCATTTTATAATTCAATCTCTATCATTTTTGTGTATCCCCCTCTTCCATAAATAATGTTGATGAATTATTTTTACTTTTTAAAATAAATCTATTAATTTGGTGAAAATTTAAAATATTACAATTATTAACATTGAAAAATTATGTTTTTTCTATATCGTACCCTTCGTTTATATTTCTAGACGGCCGTAAATCGTTCGGTTATTATTTTACAAACCACCCCTCTGCAATTATTCAAAATAAACAAGAAATTGATTTAAGTGAGCTGCTGCATGTAATAAATTTCAAACCATGAAGATATATCTGAGATAGAAGTTGCCTTAGGATTCAAAATAACATAAGAACACCATTTCCTCTCTACAATTTTCTTCCAAAGGTTCCATTAACCTCTTACCCTGAGCCAACCAAAGAGGATTCACTTTAACTCCTTCACAGGAGCAAATTCATTGTCTGATTTTGACCTCAGTTTACTGTATGTGTGGGAGGTAAAGGATATTGAATTATTAATGCATAGGACTATTCATTTATTTGAAGGATAACCTGAGTACACTTGCACTGGATAAACGATATTTAAAAGCTAGAAAGTTCTATAAACTCTTCACTGTTTAGATGAATATAATTTGAGGTAAAATTTATGAGGTAAAATTTATGAGGTAAAATTTGTTTGTTGGAATTAATATGTTAATAAAAATCAAAAATCAATTTTGTTTTTATCACTTTGTGTTAACCATACTATTTGTTACTCTATTTCCGTATTAATAATTAAAAACCGTATTAAATTTTTGACATACGTATTATAAGTTTATAAGTGTTGCTTGCAAGAAAATTGTCACGCTTCAACATTTAAGAAACAATTTAATTCTACGAATAAAATAGTTGTTGCATGGTTGGATGATATACAGATAACTAAAAAAAATGGAAAACAGAAAATACTGAGTAACGGAAAAAAAATGAATAATTTTTTCAGGGGAAAAAATCAGGAGAAATTCAAAGAAAATAAATCCATAAAAAAATAAGTCCGAAATAATTAATCCAGAAACAGTAAATCAGAAAGAATGAAATAAAAAAACGAATCCGGAGGGAAAAAAATCTGAATAGAAAGAAATTAGAAAGTATAATTCGGAATATCAGGTGTTGAACTAGTTAAAAATAAAACAAATCAGCTATGTTAGGTTGTTTTTGAAATATGACAGAATGTTTTATGCTAACATTTTGAATGAGAAAAGACTTCATTTACACTTTAACATAAATTACTTAAAATATCCGATAAATAATGAAGTGAATTTTTTTATTCAAATTCTCAAATATTTTATTTTTCAATATGTAATTAACGCATCCTCGAGTAGAGCCACAATTGATATTTGAATATAAAGTGAAAAATGACCATTTTGAATGTTTAATAATTTTTTGTTGATTAATAATAAATTTATACTCACCGCATAGTTTAAAATGCGTAAATTATATCTGTTGTACAATATTGTAAAATCTCGACATAATTAATATTTCTTTCATATGAATTGAAATAATATTCAAATCTGGCATAGTTGTACAATTAACTGATAATGATGATGAAATCGAATAAATAATTGGCGATTAGCAAACGGAAATTCTAGTTTTCAATTAGAATGCAAATTAATTGGAAATTAATATTTATATTGAATACTAAAAACTTCCTGTTCAAGTTACATATTGTAAAATTTTAATTGGAGATGGAGATCTTTTGTTTATATTACAAATGAAAAATTACTAATCATTAATGCTTTTATAAATGTTTTCATTGTTTATTTGTATTTATTATTGAAATTAAACAGTTTTTCCCAAGGTGCAGCAAATAGAATAACGCTAAATAAATATTACCGGAATGAATATATTGAATTTATCTGTTCACTTGGTGCAAATCTGACTTCAAGGCCGCTTGCATTCATGGAAGATTCCTGTCTGGAATCTGAATAGGTTTCACAGTCAACTCTTATTAGTTATTCCAAGCTTGGGAATCCTTTCATGCTTGTGACTGGAATTGGCGCTTGGAATTAATTCCAGGCAGAGTCTTGATACATTAGTGTTAATCTTTAGCCATTGTTTTGAGAGTATCATTAGTATTATCATTAAACCTTTTGTCTTGAATTAAACAATGGAAATGGCTATGAAAACTAAAGTAAATGTAAAATATTTGGATTACATATACATATGGTATATTTTTCTATGAATTTCGTATTTTGGAATAATATGATTGGCTATTGAAAAAAAAAAACATTTGAAACAATATATATGGGAAAATAATCAATAAATGTTATTTTTGTATTTTTTTTTTTCAAAAATTAAATTTTTTGTATCTCAGATGTTTAAAATTCAAGTAGTTACATTTTTAAATTTGAAGTATTTACATATTTAAATTACGTTTTCAGTTATTTAGTTCTATTATTTTTTTAAGTATTATTTTTTCCTTGTATCAAGTTGGGGATGGATAATCTAATGGAGCTAGTTTACTCCTATGAGTTTCTTCCAATTTTTCTCAATTTGCTTCCAATAAGTAAGCTGTTTCAGAAAATAACTTTCTTGATCAAAGAGAGAAGGATCAAAAGCTGGAGAGTTTGGGAGGGAAATTAGTTGATATTTTTGGTGCTTTGGCAAATGATTTCAATGAGGAGTAATTTCCTCTGAAGATAGAAATTTGCCAAACTAAATTCTAATGTCTCCCTCAAAAGATATTTATTGTTGAACATAAAACTATTATTAAAAATCAACTAGAATCATTTGAACTTTGTTAATGTATTATTTCTAATGAAAGATGATAGTTTCACATATAAATTAAAAAAAAATGTTGTTGTTGATTTAACTAAGCTTAGTTCAAGCCACGAACCGGCATTTGGTTGGGGAAAATTTACTTTTCAACAATTTTTTAACAAAAATCTTCATTAAACAATTGGTAATGGAAGAGCTGTGGAAAAACTTATTTTCATGCAAAAGCTACGAATAAAACGTTTGCTACACAAGAGCTATGAATCAACTATTGTTCATGAAAAAGCTATGAATCAACAAATTGTTATGCAAGAGCTATGAATCAACAAATTGTTATGCAAGAGCTATTTTTCATTTCGTCAACTTTTTTTACGGGAATACTCCCTCGAATTACATATGATTTGTATTCAATCTGAGTTCTTTCCAGAACAGCATATATTTTCAAAGATTTCAATTGCAATCGTATTATTTTCAGAATATTCTCATATATATGCAGGGATGCAATTCAATTACCGACGAATCGACTTCGAGTATCAACTGACTGCATTTTTCAAATGAAGAATAAAAATACATGTTGGATGGATTGCGAAATATATATTTTGATTTGATTTTTATATTTTTCGATCAATTTGACTTAGATTAGAAAGTGTCCTTAAAATAGAGAATGTTGAATAATACAAACAATTTGAACTATAACTTTATACTGTGAAAGATTTAATAGAAATATTTTAGTCTTGTAAGGTGGCATTGAGTAGTTTCACCGGAATGAATGAATTTACGGGACGATATATTTTGAAATAGTGTAAGGGATAGAGAACAACATTCAAATTCCGAAACAATCCTAGTTCTGACTATCGAATTAATTCGTCTCTGCAAGAAGATACGCACAATATTCAACAAGGAATGAACTCTTATAAGGTGAAGAACATTCATACAATATACAGTACTGGAAAAATTACAATGGATTTTTTTTAAATTGAAATTTTGTTTACAAAAAAGTTTATCAAACCAATTTCGTTGAATGCAAATGGATTTACTTTAATATGCTGATACAGTGATATGTATTGATTATTCACTAGCAATTAGTTTGACAACATTTAGCAGCCGTAAGGGCTTCACCGATTGTTTCCCAATTACCATCACTTTTTCCATTTTCTCTACAGTCCCAATATATTTATTTTTTATTCCCTATCAATTTCTCCTCATTCCCCAACACTTTGACTATTATAGATATATTTTTTCTCAAAATCAAACATTATATCAAAAAAGGTTAATTAAATGACAGTAAAAAAGGTGCAGGAATTGACGTTTTTATTTTCCTCCACCCAATTTAAATTACGGCTTAAAGGAAGCAATTGAAATTATTATTGACTTTGATGGGGAAGGGAAAAAGTTTTATGGAATGGGGAAAGTTGATTGGGAATGGGGAGAAACTGACGGGGAATGGAAGAAAAAGTGATGGGGAATGAGGAGAAAGTGATGGGGAATTTTTAAAAATTATCGGGACAGTAATGAAAAGATTGGGAATTTGAAGAAAGTGAGAGTAATGGGGAAACGACCGATGAAGCACTTACGGATGCTAAATGTTGCCAAACTAGAAGTGGATGAATGATCAAGATGTATCTCTGTTTCGGTGTATTATAATTAATCCATTTGCATTCAAGGAAATATTGGTTTGATTCACGTTTTTGTAAATAAAATTTCAATATTGAAAAATCAATATTTTTTTTTCCAGACTGTTTATTATGATATTTTTCTGGGGAGGAAATCTGTTGAGGAAAATGGTTTATTCAGTATCTATTTACAGTCAATACAAAAAATATTCCACGAGGGATGAACTCTTACGGTGAAGAATACTCATACAATATCTATTTACAGTCAATACAAATGATATTCCACTAGTGATGAACTCTTACGGTGAAGAACATCCATACAGTATCTATTTGCAGTCAATACAAATAATATTTCACTAGGGATGAACTCTTACGGCAAATATCTTTCATACATTATCTGCTTAGCGTGAATTCATACTATTAATTTGTGGTAATAAATACTTTTAACCTCGTCGAGGATAAAAACTAAAAAGTTCCGAGTGGTTTTATTTTCGAACCGACAAAACTAAATATAGCTTTCCCTGGTGTTTTATTTCAATGAATTACTTGATGCTGTATATTGTCTAACACGAGAAGTACATTTCACTCCCCATGCAACAAGATAAATTGTGTTCAACTTCAGTAAATATTTAACCGAACTTGTCTGTTATATAAAAAAAGAAACTGAGGTGAACCTTACCAATGCTTTTGTACGTAGAATCTATCTACATGCTGGATGTCCTGAGTTTTCATTTTATCTATCAAATTTTTCTCTATTGTCATAGTTCTTAGTTCCATGAGTTTGGTATAAAAACTTTAACTGCGAAAAAATGCATTGTGTATTATTAGTCTAAATAATGTTAATGGAAATTAATTTCTATTCATTTAAATGGTAAAAGCAACATTCTTGTATGACTTTTAAAAATACACATCATTCTAAATACAAATCTTATATAAAAAATTAAAATTGAATAATTTTCTAGGTCCCGCTCTTCATATATTGATTTAACTAGCGTATAATAAAGTAAAATATCATAATTGCAGACCCTATTTTCGAGATTGTTTTGTCCAAAATGTTCAACTGAAGACAAACCAAAAGATTTTTTTTAATTCATTAAAATTCTGAGATTCCATTTTCGTCAATTCACATTTCTTCGTAGAAAGATGATATCACCATATCTACAATGTGATGCTAAGCGATTATATTATTTTGGTAACAGTGTCAGTGGTTTCATCTTCCCCCCTTTAATGCACATTAGATACTATATAGCGGGTTGTTTACTGAGGCAATATTGATACAGTTCGTCAGCATCAAATACAGTTAGTTTGCGTATCAGTTATTTGCTTTTGCTTCAATGTACCCCAATACGAAACATTTGATGTTCTGGAACCAAGAAATTATCACTAACAAATGTGTTGGAAGTGAGAAAACCCTAGATTGAGATTTTATAATATTCTGGGCCAATATATTCAATTATTCATACTTGTTAATCAACCTTATATTCAAAATCTCAATTAAAAGCATTATATAAACAGTGCTGCATTATAAAAAGGGTAGGCATGGCCTATATGTTTAATATAGTTGATATTACAATTTCAATATTATGTTTAAAAAAAATTAATTTCCCAACAGAATTTCATATTTTATATTTGGAACATGTTAGATTTTGTACGTCAACCAATCAAAATTCGCTGATTGGTTTTTATACAACATTGGACCATTTGATTGGTACGCTCCTTTGTTTGTGAGGTACCTTCACATTTTTTTTAACAGTTTTAATGGTTTTCCTGAATCCTGGATTAGTGCAAAGTATATTTCAAAGTTATTCAAGCATTCAACTTTATATTAAGTAGTTTATAATTAAAATTTAAACTACTTTACTTCATTGGAAAGAATTGCTTATGGCCGGAAAAACAGTGAAAGCTTTATATAAAATAATATTTAATATAATATTTTATGTTATTCCTATTATAAAATTGAATAAATATGCTGATATTTTACTGTTTTTATTTTTCTTCATAATCTTTGAAATAAAGTAAAACTCCTGAGTTATGAAGTATTGGTTACTTCATAACTCAGAGCCACTTCATAACTCAGTTTCCTATGATTGAAATTTTGGAGAAAACTATGGTTTTTGAGAGATAAGTAGGACAAAATTCATGACATATATCGTTTTCTATAATTTAAATATATTAAATATCTAGGTGCATTTCATAACGCAGGACATCCTAACACAGAAGTTTTACTTTATATGAAAACAATAAAACATTAATAATTAATAATAATTCTTACAGGAAGCTAATGTCAATAATGAGCGAGTAACTATAGTCAATACTCCATGTGTTGATAATTACAAAAGGAGATATAAATTATAAGAATGACCGTATTGCTTCAATATTGAAGTAGGCTTATATGAAGTCTTCGTTACCCATTCTATGTTCTACTATGAGTAACTAAAATACATTGTAAAAAATGTGAAGATTTTCTTTCATTATTCTACACAAGAAATTCAAATACATGAAGTGAAATGCGTTAATTTTAGTTTCTTAAGGCGAAATTTAATAAACCATTGATTTTTAGTTTATAATCATCATCAAATGAGTGAATAAACCAAAATATCTTCACTAAATTCACTTAAATATTCAATATGAAATTAGAGCTCATAACAAAATTAATAAACCTGATAACAAATTTACAGAAACTAATAAAACAATCTAGAGCTATAAAAGTTCCTTAATTGGACATTTCTTTTTTGTTCCAATTTGTGTATTGTCACATATTTAGTTTGTCTAATTTGAAAAAAAAAACATATTTTTTTATGCGAAAGATTTAAGAAATAATATCTTTGAAGTTCTATTGATGTCAGTTTCAGGTGAAAGATCAATGATCTTATCTCTTTGATGTGACTTTTACTCATATAGAAAAGTTTAGAAAGTAAAAATGAGATGAAGTGGATTTTAAGGGCGTATTTGCTACTACATTTTAAATCAATACAGCATAAAATTTTAGAGAAGAATTGGGAGTTAAATTACCAGAGTACCCCTCACAAAACAATGACATTTAGCTGCATCAACTAAAATAATTGTATACATATTTTAACTAGACCTTGAAAGTGTCTCAAATTATCCTTCGTTAAAATAATGGGAATATTTTCAGTAGATATATTATTTGTGCATCACATTGGATTGCTGACACATTAAAGTGCATCGCACTGACACACTTCCAAACTCTTGAAACAAATGAGAATATCATAATTAACATTAGACAGAGATTTTATAGGGTAAACGTGACACACCTGGACGATTCAGATTTTTCTGAATGTTGATATCTTTCGAGCTTCAACACATAAAGTTTAGATTTACATTCTTAGATTTACAGGTCTAACTGAACATTCTCCCCATAATCGAAAAAATGCTCGTTCTACTACCACATAACAATGTTAATTTTATTTGATAGGGCAGAAGTCTGTGTTCCTCAAGTTTCAACTAATGGAAGAAGTACATTAACGTTTTATTGCTGAAACATCTTCGAGATATGATGCAAGAGTTATTGTTTTATGAAGACTAAAGTTTATTGTTATAGTTGAACTACTGGGGATTCTTTACTCATTATTCAGTGAATGAATCCTAAAACTATGGGATGAGTTCGGACGGAAAGAGGAAATGATTTCAGGAAATAAATAAGATCTGTCGGTTAAATATATTTGAAATATGAAAGAAAATAGAGTCAAACATTATCAGTTATTTTATTGTGATCATATCTTTTAATTTAAAAAAAAAGTATCATAACAATAATAAAAGCATCATAACAATAAAGAGTGTTCTTATTTATAACAATGAGTAGTATACATATTGTTTGGGTAAACTTTGAAATATATTTAATAAAATTCTTTAAGATTTCTTACCTGGTAATGTTATAATGAATTCAAAAATTATTCATAGAATTTGAGTATTGAGTAAAATTAAAATAGTAGATAATATTATAATTTTTCGATATTTCAAATGTTTTATACTACATGTATATAGCAAAGGTTTTGAAATAATTCACAATTTTCGGTCCGATTTCATTTCGAACAAACCTTCGCATTGTTCCTTTTTTTTTTTTGCTCTGACACGAGTCAATGAACACGTTTTATCAGCCCAGCCCCCCCTCCCCTTCTCTTTATTACCCCTCTGGAAAGCTCCGCAGCCGCTATTCCATAATGAACATCTGCTGCAACATAAGCAATCACGAGGAATATTTAGATACCAATATTACCCCACATGAGACAGACTGTAAGAAGGAGAGGCTTGGAAATATGATACGTAAGTATGGATATGAAAATCTAAATACATTGAAATTGTGTGGGATCCTATAGTTTTTTCAAACGTAATATTAGAACTCAAATATCCATCATTTTCAACATATCCTGTTTCGAATAAAGAAAACTGTTATTTGAAATACTATAATTTAACTTTTAATTATTATGTAGATGAGAAGTATACATATTATTCACGAGCTCTGAAATGAAAATATATTTCTCATTGGTGTTTAATGAATATAATTGCTTCCATCGGTTTATTTTAGACAAATACTTATCTCTTAGAAGTCAGTTCATTACCATCTAGGAAAATCTATCTATATCTGAAAGTCATGATATCAGAAAGTGTAGATATCAGAAAATCAAGACAACTGAAAATCATGATATCTAAACATCATGCTATCTTAAATTCATGATATTATAAAATCAAGATAATTGAAAATCATCAGATATGAAAGTCGTGATATTTGAAAATTATGATATTTGAAAGTCAATATTTTTGAAAATAATTATATTTGAAAGTCAAGACAGCTGACAGTTATGAAATATGAAAGTTATAATATCTGACAGATTTTCCGTGGTGGATTTTTTTTAGTGAACTATTTTTTGTGAACGAATTTACCAATCTCAATTAACTCTATACGTAATATACATAATAGAGCATCTCCCTGACTCCGTATAAAAACAATAGAAAAAGTAAATATCATACAACTCTAAATAATGGGCATATTCTCCTCAAACTTGTTTTCGTCTGGAATGTTTACAGAATTTATATACCAAAGTCACAAATCTCTACCTAATCTGATTGGTAATCCTAATTATTAGATGTTATTTTCTTGACTGGCAGCGTACGTGATTTCTGATGAAACGGAGAATTAAGAGTGCTAGGAATTTACCCAATGATTAATTATTTATCAAATGTTAATATATTAGTCAAGGTTATTATTATATAATGCAATAGAATTTAGTTCATCAAAGAATCGCATGTTAGTTGTTTTTCAAATTCAGGCTGGTACTTGTTAAATTTTTTCTTTGTGAAAAGTTCGAATTATAAAGAAATGGAATTAGTATGTGTCGTGATTATTCAATTTTACAGCTACTAGCAGTTTACAGTACATTATACATTACTAGTGCATCTTCCAAACAAAATGATTGAAATTTTTTGTTATTAATTTGTAAAGTCTAAATTGGTTTCCGAATTTAGATGTTTCCCTAGAAAAAATACCAATGGAAATTGAATGAAGCATAAGAATTAATATGTCATATCAATTTACTATCGAGTATCATGATTACATTCTTCAGGTTAATACCTACTAATATCTTTAATGTGTTTATTGGCCAATTTGCAGTAAGTGACTTGGTCGCACTAACCGGATCGGTTGCCTTAATTGAAGCCTTGCCAAAATGCTCCGACAAATCACTTAAATATGGTAATAATTTTGTCCACAAGATCACGGAAAACTTAATTTCTACTAGTGTGCGCGTTCATGCGAAAGCAATAAATGTCCGTTTTCGTAATTCTATATTAATGATTATATTTCGACGATGGTAGTGGCCTCGAACCGACTGTGAGGTGCCAAAAACAGGTTACAGGGCAACACCCAAACTGCGCTCATCTCACTTCTCCTTGATCGACGACAGGATATTGAAAGCATTGCCCCTCTAAACTGCCAAACTAACCCTCTGCTCTAAGCAAAATGTCTCTCTCACATCATCAGTGACGTCGGTAATGCGACGGACAATTTCAGCAAATAGTGCGCCTGTCATTCGACCATAACTATCTGCCGCTTCTACCGCTATGGGCTCGAACCGATATCAAATTTCAAGAGCAGCATATTTCCTCCTTTCCGCCTCATTGTCTGCGCTACGAGGCGACAAAGCCGAGTCCATCAAGTGAGTTGCGGCATAAGTGTCTACACATGATGCATCCCAATAAAGACAACTCTCATCTGTAAAGGGGAAGACTGAAATACCATCAGGCCGCTTTCCATCACCCCTATCAACTCCATAGGCTCAAGCACTGAAGGGATACCAGCCGAAATCAAAGCTCTGCTATTAACCAAACCATATAATGGATTGGTCTCATTATATAGTTTGGTTAATTGTCCTAGGTAGCTCTAAGCAGCTTGGTCACATTACGTGACTTGGACGCACAAAGTGACCGGAACACACTACGTGAATTGGTCGCAATAATACTTGATTCGATTGAGAGATATAAATATTTGTTTTCATTTTTCTTTACTTTTCTCCCATCTGTCAAAATAAGTGGACACTGAATAAATGAACACACTACGGGTATTATTAGTATAGTATTCTGTACTGTAATAATAATTGTTAAAAATAAATTATGTATATTATTAACCTATGCATGTAATAAGAAATTACTGCCATATAAAAACAGTAACCATTCATATACTATCAGGAATTCTTAGTAAATATTGATTTACGCTGATCTTATATGAGTTAGACTGAAAAAGCATTTAAAGCTCAAGGTTTTGGTAGCTCACTTGGATGATTTGAATAAGGATCTCCTAGATTAAATTTATTTGTCAAATGAATGAGTATGAATAGAAATATAACTAAGAGTTTTCAAATTTCAAATAAAAGTGATACTGGAAATATGGAAGACAAAGGGTTAAACATGTTAGACAAACAGAAAAAACACGCTAGACAGAAGGTTAAATACGGTATACTAAGGTTTAAAATGTGGATGACAAAGGGTTAAAATAATAGAGTAGAAAATGATGGTTAAATAGATTAATCCTAAAGTAAATTGCGGTAGAAAAAAGTTATAAATCGTGTTTCATGCATTATGCCAAACTTTATATGTGGACATAAAGTTGTTGCAAATACATAAAAGAAAACATCACGCGAATATTGGATTAATATGATAACATTGGTCAAATTAACCATTTGCTGTCGCTAACTTATGATAATTTTACCGTAACTGGTAATAGAGGGTTACTTACAACCCCTAAAACATTACAAATAAATTATTGCAGCTAGTGTTTTGTAACATTTCTACCAATGATATTGTTGTAAAAGTAGTCATAATGTAAAGGTGAAACAGTTCATTGATGTCGCGTGAACAAATCCTTCACTACATGCTTTTTTTATAAAGATTGATTGCTTCTTAATCCTTCACTGGACGTATTGCTTACAAATATTGATGAATGTTTTAACAAATTACTATTGGTGGTTGTTTTAACCCATTACTACATGTTTTATAAATCGATTAATAGTAGATTTTAAGAAATCGAATAATGAAAGATGATAAAAGGCTATATCAATTATTAGTTTATGGCAAAATTGTTTTTATCATATTCAATATTGATAAATGATCTGAAGTATAAGGTATAATCCTTATTGGATTTAAACTTGCCCAACCGTAACTTTGCTTCTTATAAAAAATACCTTAATAAGAGAGTCTTTTAATTTGAATTACTTAATATTTTTAACAATTTGATTCATATAATGAATTCACATGTAATTTGAAAGTATAAATTGTTTGGGGTGAAGTTAAAAAAATTATGTTGCTTACCACTTGATCCCTTGTAGCACAATTTTCCTCAGGATTAAAGTATACTCCATTAATACAAAGCATCAACGGTTATCTTGAAATGAGATTTAATATTCAAACATGTTAATAGCTGGAAATTAAATATCGTTAATTCAGTACAAAATATGTGTGGCAATGGTCTTGGAAAATGTAAGGTTGCCATTAAAAGGCATGAAAAGCTGCCCAAAAATACCGAGTCAATTATGATAAGGCCATAAAACTTGGATAATTTCCGAGTTAGTGGACAGTTTCACGATTTTGATCGTATCAGAAAACAATAGTTTGTATCCACGATACCAGCAGGTATCATGGATGCCAATTAAAATAACAAGGAAAAAATTTACATTCCTATTTCTTCAGGAAAAGATACAAAAAAAAAAGATTAACAGAGTTTTTCAATTAATTAGACTACGAAATTATAATATACAAATAAATCTTAAAAAGGATTCAAAATTGATTCATTAATAGTATTTCCTCATTTAATAACATTTAAAACTGCACATAAAATATTTTGTGAATAGTATATTCCACACTTACTCAAAACCGACCATACAAATCAGTTCCCAAATCCGCTTGAATCCAAAGAAGATTCCAGTTCGGAATGCGAATAGGTCTTCCTTATGGTCAACATTCATTGTGTTATTCCAAGCTTTGGAATTCTCTCATGCCTATGACTTTAATTACTGGAATTATTAGTACGCAATGAACTTCCAGTAATTTAGGGAATCGCTGCCAAATTTGTAGGCTGGAACTGCTTTCGAATCCTCTGGTGCTTATTTTGCACATTTCAGAATTATTACTCACAGAGTGTGAATAATTATTGTTATGGTATCGTATTCCAGTCATTTGCAATACATTTGGAGTGTTCATAGTGAGAATAAAAGCGGTTAAGAAAAATAAAGTATGACGGAAAGAAATAGTTTATGAAGAAATGAAGCACATTTTCCAATTCAAGTGAAATCTAATGGACACTAAAAGGAATAGTGCCGTACGATTAGATTTATAGCTATAGTATCAGTTTTAGTTATAGTATCTTAAATACAATGAGACTATAAATTATCACACTGCGAATTTTGTTTATTTTTCCGGTGCAAAAGAAAATATAATACGATTTATTACTTATGAGTGAAATCATGATATTTTCGTTCAATTAGGCACTTAATTTATGAAATTAATTAATATATATAAAGTAAATGCTGATCCAAGAAGTCACGTAATTTCCACTGAAGAACAAAGAATAACTATATTTAAAAATACGTTTCATAGAGAGAGTAACAGCTGCAGTCTTGGAGAAGAAATTGAATCAAATAAATATCTGTAAGGAGCCAGAATGGGAAAATCTTAGAAACTGTTCCACACATTTCCCACTTTACTTTAGTTGTAAGAATGCAAAAATATGTAACTAAAATAAATCTGCTTATCATTAAACTAGGGAAAGTATTCGAGTTAAGGATGGATCCAGATTTTCATAAATAATGATTATTATTTTAACTGGTATCCAAGTAATATATTGATTGTGTGTTCGAAAATGTTTAACCAACCGATAATTCGACACTTGCACTATTTCTTAAATAATTTATAGTATCATATCTTTCCATTTATAATGTTAGTAGTAGTTTATACATATTATCAATAATAATCAATATTTGCTTACCATGTACTTTATATATTATGGTGCTATTCGATAATAAATTGGCCGTCGGTTCATCGAAGATTATGATGGTATCTCGCTTAAACTTCTCGCCTAATTCTCACATAAATACAAGCAGGTGTAATGAATACCGATTATAATAAAATTAATATAATAATCATATTTATATTAATTGAAAAGATGAAATGGTGGGATACCTTTGAACTAACTCTATAATCCAAAACAAAATAAGTTCTTATATAATAAACTTGCATACTTTCTACTTGCAATATACATAACTTCGCACTGCAGTTTCAGTCAGAATATTTCCCTTCACTGTTGCTTTAGTTGTCAGTCCCTCTATCACAATATTCAAATTCACCAAAGAAACTTACCTCACGGAGACATCTTCATGTAAATGTATGGACAGAGTTTCGCAAAGCATATGCAAACATTCATACCTCAACATGTTAGAGTCGATGTGAACATATTGCCATGTGCATATATTATGGAGTTAACCTTTTACTAGATATTCAAACTTTTGAAATAATGAAAAGTTTCACAATTTCGATCATACACGATAAAAGTATAATTTAGCTCATTTTAATGATTTGTATTTGTAATATTCATATTATTTATTCTATTAATTAGGAAATCTATTTATATGCCCTGTATCCATGTTACTTACAATACCTTTATTATTACTGTCTTTACTCTAATAAATTACTTATATGCTGGAATCGGATTATGATAATAACCTACAACTCTTGAAATATTATATTGGCG